>CM060247.1:109344267-109811981 GCA_030684275.1 Acipenser oxyrinchus oxyrinchus
CTTCATCAGCCAAGCTGGTAGGAGTTCCATTTGTCATCCTGGTCGTTCCATTTCTCTCTCCTTTATTATACTGTATGCCCTCAGTTTTCAGAACTATTATATAGCAAAACCCCACTGAAGACACCAAACAGCCACTGATCTGAACTGACAACACCCAGGCTCTACCAGGTGAGCTAAAGGAGCCTGTTAGCCTGGTGAATTCCTCTTTCCCTCATTACAGAGCAGCCAATCACATAGGAAAAGAGAGAACGCAGCCCGGATTGCCCTTATAAAACTGAGCTCAGAATACGCACCCAAAACATCTGAACCTGCAACCATGGCCTCACAGGGGAATCGTTCGGCTCCGTGAAGCAGACCTGAGAGGGAACAAGCGCTTAGCATCTGCTTCAGTGTGACTCAGTAAAATAAATGCAATTGTACTCCTACATTCCAGTTTCATTCCTAGAGTAGCATTAGGAGAGGTAGTATGTGGATTATCTAAATGAACAACCGCAGATTATGCTTTGCATTTAGCCTAGTTTGCAGGGAGCTGGTGATTCTGTATTTGCCTCTCTGCAGTATCAAGATCTGCTTACTATTCTCTCTCATTTGCAATATTTGCATGCTGCTTTGCTCTGTGCTTTATCGCTGGAGTTGCAAAACCACATGTATGGCTTTGTGGTTTTATCCAGGAGTTCTGGTGGATGAGAGAGTCAGCTGGGGTTTAAAGTCAGGGCAGTGCTGTAGTTCAGACAACACCTGGGCTGCAAAAACCAGACAGTGAGCAACACAGTGTGCTCGGCTTTAGCACTGTTTATACTTTCTCTTCTATCAAGGACACACAGCTCTGCTCAAGTAGCTGTCTTTCCCTTAGGTCTCAAAACCAAGTGGCAGGTGATCTGGTGTATGAAGTGGTGTTGGTGACACACCTCTCTCAAGCAGGAGAATTTCTGCTTTAGTAAGGGTGAAATTGATTTTTTCTGTTACTCCCTTTGGAATGCCTCGCCAAAATTTAACATTTGCAGTATTCTGTCCTCATTCAAAAGCCTATTTGTTCAATTAGACATTCCAGAAATAGTTTACCATTGGATAATTAAGCCATGCTAAACTGGATCTCTTACTCAGCTGAGTTACAGCAGACCAGCTGACTTCATGACACTTTACTGTCCAGGTAAAGGCCTGGGCACCCTTTTTGCCCTAATTAGACCTTTTTTTACTTGTTTTCAGCTCTTACACAGTTGCAGAGTTCAAATTACTTATAAAGTGTTATAGCTAACTTGAAATATGCAACTGTTCAAGAGCTGAAAACAAGTAAAAAGGTCTAATTGAGCAAACTGTCAGTTAAATTCAGGGTCTAGTTAAGTAATTGAGAGTTCGGTTGGAATGAGAGCCAGCAGCCACAGGGGGTCCCCAGGACTGAGTTTGAGAAGCCCTGTTCTAAAGGGTGATTCTATACTTTTGGACGTAGCTGTATGCTTCTCTCAAGGCTGTTAAAGGAAACTGGTTTGCAGGTGCAGTGCTAGTAATGTATTAACCCTGCGTAATTAAAAAAGAAACCATTGTTTCAGTCACTTGGGTGTCCTTGAGGTTTCTAGAGGGGGTGATCTGCTCTGAAAGCAAACAGGGAGAGAGTGGGTGGCTGTGTTTGCACGGTGAAGGAATTCAACAGGTTTGCCAGCAGCAGCATCTTTAACCACTTAGCAGCAGTACAGTAAAAAAAAAAAAAAAACGACGCATGAGGAGCAGCTGTAAAATGTCAAGAAACTGGAAAGAGAAAACTTGGGAAGACGTTGATTTATTTTTGGTTTGTTTTTACACTGGAGCAAATTAAAGCAATTGTGCTTCGAATATTGGCATATAAAGATACTCTGACAGGTCATTGTAAGCATACTCTTATAAAAGTTTCCCATAGTAAACACATAGCAAATCACAGTGAAAGCATGGTAAAGCTTAGAGAGGTACGGGAAATCATAGCAAAAAAAAAAAACATGGTAAATTATGGTAAATGCATAACTATGGGAAAACTGCAAAATTACAGGTAGAAATACTGTGGTGACCTTTGTGAGGGTTGTGACATAAATATATGTGTGTTACATGGATCGATCAGCACAAGGATTTGGACTCGTGAGAAACCCATGTGTTTGAGAGGCGTTTTTTAACCTGAATGTTAAATATAAAAAATAAAATTAAACTTTTGATGCAGTAGATTAGTGGTTCCTAACTCTGGACCTTGATGTCTGCTCCAGGTCAGGATTTTGTTTTTTAATGAGTTTAATTGACTGTTAGCCAGTTCATTTAACTAATTTACTGCAGTATGTAGATTCAACTGGATTCTAGATGGATTCCAAGAAGAGAAATGTGATAGTTGGCAACCCAAGCTGACTGCTTGCCTGTGAGTGTGAGTGTGTGTGTGAGTGTGTGTGTGAGTGTGTGGGGTGGGTGGCTGGGTGTGTGTGTGTGTGAGTATGCCTCCAATCTAGAACTAAGACCACCTCAACTTCTGTCATTGAATTGCAGTACGCAGATGACGCATGTTTCTGCACACATACAGAGTCTGAGCTTTAAACCATTGTAGACGTCTTCATTGAAGCGTACAAGAAAATGGAGCTCACGCTTAACATCCGGAAGACCAAAGTCCTTCAGCAACCAGCTCCTACTGAACAGCACCACCCCCCCGTCAATCCAACGAGATCCTGGAAAATGTGGCTCACTTCCCATACCTTGGAAGCCACCTCTCTGTGAGGGCAGACATTGATGATGAAATCCACCATCGCCTCCAGTGTGCTAGCGCAGCCTTGGCCACCTAATGAAGTGTGTCTTCAAAGACCTTACCGAGCAGCAGTGATCTCCACCCTCCTGTTTGCTTTGGAGGCATGGACAACTTACAGCAAGCACCTCAGAGCACTGGAGAAGTATCACCAACGCTGCCTCCGAAAAATACTCCAAATTCACTGGGAGGACAGGCGAACCAATGTCAGTGTCCTCTCCCAGGCTAACCTCCCTAGCACTGAGGCACTGATCACTCACAACCAGCTCCGCTGGGCGGGTCGTGTCATCCGCATGCCAGACACTGGATTCCCAAAGCAAGTCCTTTACTCTGAACTCCACCATGGCAAGAGATCCCCAGGAGGACAGAAGAAAAGGTTCAAGGGCGTTCTTAAAGCCTCATTTAAAAAATGCAACATCGACAGCAACTCATGGGAGTCCCTAGCTCAAGATCGCACAAACTGGAGGGGAAGCATTCAGGTTGGCATTGCACATCCAGAGTCTCACAGGAAAAAGCATAAAGAAGGTGCAGCGAAAGGAGTGCGCTGCAGCTCAATCCACCTACCCACCCATCCTGTCAAGCACCTCCTGCCCCACCTGCAGCAGAGTCTATGGATCTCGCATTGGGCTCTTCAGTCATCTCAGAACACACAGAACCACAGTGGAAGTAAATCATCCTCAATCCCGAGGGACTGCCATAGATATGAGATATAGATATGTCTGTGTAAGTGTGAGTGAGTGCATGTGTCTGTGTGTGAGTGAGCATGTGCGTGTGTGAGTGTGTGTGTGTGTAGGTTTATATTGGGAGTTGGTATACATGCCCCCACCTCCCCTTTTCCCCCGAGTCTCCTTTATGCATTGCTGGAGACATTTGTTGGAAAGTGTGTTTCCAATAAAAAGCACATTGCTCCTTTTGTTGGCAATTAAAGTCAGTAATAAGGGCCCCGAGCACGCAGCACTCTTAGCATATGTGGTGCACTGTGTGCCTGTCTAATTGCTCTGTCTCTCTTCATGTGATCCCGCTGCATGTCTGTGCTGCACTGCAGTACGCAGAGCCCGCTCTGGCACTGCTCTTGTCTTGGCGCTGTGATAACGGGGTTATTTAAGGACAGTTTGATGGCATTGCGTGGCGTCTTTTTTAATTGTCCTGCTGACAAGTATCACTGTGAACAAGAAACATTAAAACATTGCATATATATGTTGCAGGGCGGAGGCTGGGTGTGAACACACACACACACACAAACATACAGACATACATACATACATACATACACACACACATACACACACACATCCATCCATACAGACAGACAGACAGACAGTTATGTGTAGTCCATTTAAATTCAGTTTTATTATTTTTCCCAGTGCGAGTTTTTTTTCCAGAAGGAAAAACTAAATGTTACGAAGGTGTCTTTGTGTTGCTCCATTCTGTTCTAACGCAGACAGCAGGGGACATTTGGAATCTTTTATAGCTTGCTATACAGCAAAGATTTACAAATGTTTCTTTTGTATTCGGTTATAGTTGTAAAAGAGAATTTCAAACTTTTAGCCGTGCTGAGATATTTAAATACATTGGCACTCCCCAATCGATTGATTATTGATTTTGTTTTTAACCACTGGTAATATGATGCACTTTTTGTATATTTGGAATATTCATATGTAATACCCTATTTTAAACTCTTTAATCACTATTCAGGTATTTCATTCTTCTTTAGCTCTTGTACTGTTGGTTGTGTTAGTAGAATTCAAGTTTGTTTCATATTAGTTATTAGCCAGTCATTTAGGGGAATGATGCTATCTGATGAGGGCAGGAGATACAGCACATCCTCTGGTCATGGGAGGGCAGATTCAGCAAGGCAGGTGTGTACATGGTCCTTCTTCCCCAGAGGAATCCTCCAAGTCTTTATAAGCAGCTGTAATTACACGTAACCTCACACACTCATACAGTGAAGTGAGGGACAGTGTGAGGGCTCCTGAACATTCCAACAACAACAGAGGGTTCTTTCTACAACCCTGCAGTGATAAACAGAACCACTAGGGGTTCCAATGGGTCCGATTTGGAAGTGGAATCTCCATGAAGTGGTTTAATCTAAGAAACCTTGGGTGTACTGAAATCATTTTGGAAATTAACATTACAGATAAATATTAAAAAAAAAAAAAACAGGAAATAGAAGCTTCAGATATTGCAACTGGACAGATAGATATACAGTAGTTGAATTAAATTGTTAATGCTAATACTTTGGTGGGAAATTATTATTATTATTATTATTATTATTATTATTACTATTAGCATTAATCATCCTCCTCCTCATCATCATCATCATAAAGAAGTGTGGAAATAACTTAGTAGAAGCAAACATAAGTCTTTACTTCAGCGATCTGGTTAGTTTTCTTTTCTAATTCTCCCCTTAAAATAAGGATTTCATATAAAGCACACTTTTTACACGCAGTGGTAAATAATAAATCTGTTCAGAGCTTCCAGTCGCAGTACCCCGTTGCGCCAGTAGGTGTCCCACCCCCAGGTTTGTGAATGGTCTAGGCTGGAGCCCAAGTTTTCACAGGCAGTCCCACACAACTCAGAGAGCGCCTTGGGAATACAACAGCGTTATGAGGCAGCGGAAGATAAACAGCATTACCTTGTTGAGTGGATCGGTGTTTTTACAAGTGGGTTCCGAATAAAACAAACATTTTAATTACGAGAAGAAAACACATTGAATTGCTCTAATACCTGTTCTGGTTTTTTCTATTCGCCCCAAGAGAATCATATCGTGTAGTGAAACAAACAGAACACAATGTTTTGCAGAAATCAAACCACGAGAGCCACTGTGGCCAGGGGATCAGCCATGGAAATGGAAATAAAGCGAGGAAGGTTCCGGGAGAGTATTTTCTTCGACACGCTACAGGTAGGACCGCTGTGTTTATTCTGTTAACAACGTCGTGTTTCATTCAATGGAAACAGCGAGAGCACGGAGCAGCACTGACGCGCACTCTTCATCCTCCTGGTTCTGTCAAGGTGTTTGGGGAAGGGCGAGACCCGGGCATGAACCAGAACCGGTTCGTTTGGGGTTGAGGGACAGTGTTTGTTGTACTTTCTGCTAGTCCGGAAAAACAGCGTACTGTGTGTATACACAAGGCAGCCTGCAGCTGAACGGGAAACGCACATCATAATAATCAACAAAAAGATTTCCGAGTTACTTTCAGCGAATGGAATTCTGGCTTGAGCCAAGAAAATGGCTATAAAGTTTAAAAAATAATAATAATAAATTAGTCAAGAACAGTTTTGGGCTTGAGATTTCTAGAAACTGTTTTGTGTTTGTTTTAGAAAAAAAGCTGGCGTTTACATAAAAAATACACAACGATAACATTCATTGATATGACGGGAGAGATAAGAAAGTGCGTACAACAAGTATAATCATGGGAAAGTGTTTTATTTTCACGCAGACGCAAGAAGAAACGACAATAAAACAAATACAATAAAATACTCGTATAATAGGCGTTAACTGTAGTCTGCAAATCGTGTGTGTTTGCCATCGAAACAAGCTAGAATTGTAAATAGATGTTTTAGCTGCTTGTATGGTCTTCAGATTGCATTGAATTATATGGGGTGTTGTTATTTGGGCGCTCAACGGTATATGCCACATTTGGATGTTGTCCAGTGAAATTTAACAGAAATGTGGTAACGTTTCCTAGATCCCCGAACTTCCATTAATGTCACCCGGTCTCCTCTGTGTGTCCTCAGTCACAGCTGAATCGTTCGCATTAAACAAGTTAAAAAGTAACACGGGATGAAAATGGAATTCATTAGCAAAGATTCTAAAGTAATTTATTATAAATAATAATAATAATAATAAACAACATAAATGTCTTTCCAGATGCAACCATTAACATGCAAAGCCAGACTTTAAACGTTTTATTTCGAAAATTATAATTCTATTTAGTTTATTGTGATGTCTGGTTTTGTAATAACAACATTGACCTAGATTGTCACAGTTTTTAGACTGCTCCACATAGTTTTTCGTTTCTTTTTTCTTTTTCAGAAAGGAGAAACACACAATAAATGTATCAAACCAGAAACACACAACTGAGGCTTTTAACTTAAGTTGCTTCTTATTGGCATTAGAATTGTAATTGTGTTTTTGTTTGTGTTCATATAAAAATTGCGCTGATGACGATTTGTGGTAAGTAGCTTTGGGAATCTCTCCGTTTCTGTTACATGTCAGTACACGAGGGTTTGTTCTTTTTGGTTGTCTTGCATGCGTGTTCGTTTCAGGATGTGGGGTGTTGTGTAGCCAGGCTGGCATGAGTTCCTGTGCAGCTTGTGAATAAGCTGTAGCTCGGGGCTCTGTTTTTTTTTCACTGAGAGAGACGCCGGGTGAATGAAAGCCCTGCAGCCGCCTCCGCTTTCATCTCGTCTGCCGCGCCCTCCCTGCACCGGTCTGGATTGGTTCCAGGGGGGAAGGTTTCTCCAGTATGTCTTTATAGTGGGTTCCTATGGAGACGGTTCAACACAAACTGGCGCAAGCAGCAGCAGCTTTGTTTTGTGGACTGGTGGTGTTCCCTGTCCATGTAGGGATGGAAATAAGACTCCTATTGCATAGCAGTTTCACCTATTCCAGTTTTTACTGGCAGCTTGATTAGCCCCAATGTGTAGGTAACAAGCTGAGGCGTGTCTTATTAAACCCATTGTAAAACCAGGAATGGATCAAACCGCAATGCAGTGGGAGTCTTGTTTCCTTTGTGAGACAGGGTTCTAGACTGATGGAGTTCTGGGGTGTGGCACATGATGCAACCTTTCTGATTGCTGGGTCTGAACTAAAGCACAGCACATGGAGTGAATTACAGCACATTTAGTTATTATTGCCATGTATATCCTGCCTAATCTGAATTTTGTCATAGGTGTGTGGTAAATCCTGAAATAATAAACACGGTATAAACACACACAGAACACAAACACGATCACAAGAGCGAGTGCTCGGGTGCGAGTGGTGAAATACAGTTTGTTTGTGAACACGAGTGCAGTGAAGTCCAGGTTGGGTGCTGGCCTTAAGCGACAGCTTCCGGATTGTGTTAGCCGTCTATCAAGAACAAACAGAAACAGTTAGACTGACAAACAAACAAAACACGACAACACTCCCGATTATTAATTACATCCCTTTTCCCACGGGTCCTTCCAGTAACCAACCAAAGGAACAGATCGCTGGGCCACTTCCCCTAAATACCCTCAGTCACCCCCTCTTTCAGTGGCACGGCCAATCACGTCTCCTCCAATCCCTGATTGACACATTGACTTCTGGTATCGTGGCCCCGAGAAAGGCAAGCCATACAGACGGGTCTGGAACTAGGACTTCCACAGCACACATCTACATATATACTGGGGTACACTTTTATAAAGGATCTGCCTCCTTATAACCAAGAAACAAAGTCAAGCAGACATATTTCAGTGTAATGGCAATCGTAAAACATCAGCCTTCTTGCTGCAGTTTGTTAAAAGCTGTACCCCGGATAACCAGGAGAGCATGAGCAGAGCGGCATGTTTCCAGCGTGGGTCTGTTGTGATCTGGGCAGGGCCTGAGGCAGGGGAGCGGAGCTCGTGAAGGGATTGATCAATGGAAAGTGTAATCGGAGATGAGCACTGGAGCAGCAGCACCCCTCCCCAAGCACCTGATAACGCACAGAGAGAAAAATGTGTAGCCAGGGGCTCATGAGGTGATTCCAGGTGTGCTCATCATTAGTGTGTGTGTGAATGCTGGAGATCTGCATAGACCCAGAGGCAGTGAACCCACGCAAATCCTTAAACAAATGGGAAGATTCAAATGTCTCCAGAAAGCATTGCGAATGCCGAAGTGTTTTTCCACATGAATCGTTTGCATTTCCTGTTGAACAGGATATGTGTCACTCTGCCTCCTTGGTGCAGGTACTGTAGGGGACTGTGTGAGCTCCCCAGGGTGCTCCTCTCTATACTGTAGGGGACTGTGTGAGCTCCCCAGGGTGCTCCTCTCTACACTGTAGGGGACTGTGTGAGCTCCCCAGGGTGCTCCTGTCTACACTGTAGGGGACTGTGTGAGCTCCCCAGGGTGCTCCTCTCTACACTGTAGGGGACTGTGTGAGCTCCCCAGGGTGCTCCTCTCTACACTGTAGGGGACTGTGTGAGCTCCCCAGGGTGCTCCTCTCTACACTGTAGGGGACTGTGTGAGCTCCCCAGGGTGCTCCTCTCTACACTGTAGGGGACTGTGTGAGCTCCCCAGGGTGCTCCTCTCTACACTGTAGGGGACTGTGTGAGCTCCCCAGGGTGCTCCTCTCTACACTGTAGGGGACTGTGTGAGCTCCCCAGGGTGCTCCTCTCTACACTGTAGGGGACTGTGTGAGCTCCCCAGGGTGCTCCTCTCTACACTGTAGGGGACTGTGTGAGCTCCCCAGGGTGCTCCTCTCTACACTGTAGGGGACTGTGTGAGCTCCCCAGGGTGCTCCTCTCTACACTGTAGGGGACTGTGTGAGCTCCCCAGGGTGCTCCTCTCTACACTGTAGGGGACTGTGTGAGCTCCCAGGGTGCTCCTCTCTACACTGTAGGGGACTGTGTGAGCTCCCCAGGGTGCTCCTCTCTACACTGTAGGGGACTGTGTGAGCTCCCCAGGGTGCTCCTCTCTACACTGTAGGGGACTGTGTGAGCTCCCCAGGGTGCTCCTCTCTACACTGTAGGGGACTGTGTGAGCTCCCCAGGGTGCTCCTCTCTACACTGTAGGGGACTGTGTGAGCTCCCCAGGGTGCTCCTCTCTACACTGTAGGGGACTGTGTGAGCTCCCCAGGGTGCTCCTCTCTACACTGTAGGGGACTGTGTGAGCTCCCCAGGGTGCTCCTCTCTACACTGTAGGGGACTGTGTGAGCTCCCAGGGTGCTCCTCTCTACACTGTAGGGGACTGTGTGAGCTCCCCAGGGTGCTCCTCTCTACACTGTAGGGGACTGTGTGAGCTCCCCAGGGTGCTCCTCTCTACACTGTAGGGGACTGTGTGAGCTCCCCAGGGTGCTCCTCTCTACACTGTAGGGGACTGTGTGAGCTCCCCAGGGTGCTCCTCTCTACACTGTAGGGGACTGTGTGAGCTCCCCAGGGTGCTCCTCTCTATACTGTAGGGGACTGTGTGAGCTCCCCAGGGTGCTCCTCTCTACACTGTAGGGGACTGTGTGAGCTCCCCAGGGTGCTCCTCTCTATACTGTAGGGGACTGTGTGAGCTCCCCAGGGTGCTCCTCTCTACACTGTAGGGGACTGTGTGAGCTCCCCAGGGTGCTCCTCTCTATACTGTAGGGGACTGTGTGAGCTCCCCAGGGTGCTCCTCTCTAACCCCCCGCCTCCACTCCTCCACACCCTGTTTTTCCTCAGACCCCTCCTCCTCTCCTCCACTGAGAAGGTGGAAGTCGTAGGATTAAGGTTAGCCAACTGAACTCTGCATCCAAAGGTTGTAAGTTCACATTCAGCTTTTTCTCAAATTATAATATTTATTTGTTACATTATTATCATTATTATTATTGTTGTTTTTTTTTTTCAAAGATTGCGCAAACACAGAGTTGAGAGAATTGTAAATCTTAATATTTTTTATAGTGCACAGTTGTGGAGTTGCATGCCAGCAATGAGAGAATAAGGGTAAAATCCTGAAACTGAGTTGGTTAAAAAAACAAAACTATCAATTTCATTTATCTAGTTAAAGTTGCCTGGATTTTAAAGTCAGGAAGTGGGTGTTTATAAAGTGAATATTTGGGCTTGTCTACGAAGAAAAGAAAACAAAACAGGAAATCAGAGCAGAACTGCTATTGTTGTAGGGCATATGCTGTTGTTCCTGTGGTGAAGTATTCCTGGAAGACTTTGTGGGCTCATGAAGAAGACTGTTGCCCAGCATTCACCACCCTGTGGTAGAAGCCTATGGAAAACAGAATCCCCAGAAAGATTAAAGAAATATCAGAGCCTCCTCCAGTGTCTGTTCATCACGGTGCCCCATCCAGATCATCATAGCACCGACAGCAGCTCTCACACTGCCCAGAGCACCGCACCGACAGCAGCTCTCACACTGCCCAGAGCACCGACAGCAGCTCTCACAATACCCAGAGCATCTCATCGACAGCAGCTCTCGTACTATCCAGATCATCATAGCACCGACAGCAGCTCTCACACTACCCAGAGCACCGACAGCAGCTCTCACACTACCCAGAGCACTGACAGCAGCTCTCACACTGCCCAGAGCACCGCACTGACAGCAGCTCTCACACTACCCAGAGTACCGACAGCAGCTCTCGTACTACCCAGAGCACCGCACCGACAGCAGCTCTCACACTACCCAGAGCACCGACAGCAGCTCTCACACTGCCCAGAGCACCTCATCGACAGCAGCTCTCACAATGCCCAGAGCACCGCACCGACAGCAGCTCTGACACTACCCAGAGCACCGCACCAACAGCAGCTCTGACACTACCCAGAGCACCGACAGCAGCTCTGACACTACCCAGAGCACCGCACCGACAGCAGCTCTCACACTACCCAGAGCACCTCATCGACAGCAGCTCACACACTGCCCAGAGCACCGACAGCAGCTCTCACACTGCCCAGAGCACCTCATCGACAGCAGCTCTCACACTACCCAGAGCACCGCACCGACAGCAGCTCTGACACTACCCAGAGCACCGCACCGACAGCAGCTCTGACACTACCCAGAGCACCGCACCGACAGCAGCTCTGACACTACCCAGAGCACCTCATCGACAGCAGCTCTCACACTGCCCAGAGCACCAACAGCAGCTCTCACACTGCCCAGAGCACCAACAGCAGCTCTCACACTGCCCAGAGCACCGCACCGACAGCAGCTCTCACACTACCCAGAGCACCTCATCGACAGCAGCTCTCACACTACCCAGAGCACCTCATCGACAGCAGCTCTCACACTGCCCAGAGCACCGACAGCAGCTCTCACACCACCCAGATCATCATACAACCGACAGCAGCTCTCACATCACCCAGAGCACCGCACTGACAGCAGCTCTCACACTACCCAGAGCACCGCACCGACAGCAGCTCTCACACTGCCTAGAGCACCGCACCGACAGCAGCTCTCACACAGCCCAGATCATCATACAACCGACAGCAGCTCTCGCACTACCCAGAGCACCACATCGACAGCAGCTCTCGCACTGCCCAGAGCACCGCACCAACAGCAGCTCTCACACTACCCAGAGCACCGCACCGACAGCAGCTCTCGCACTGTCCAGAGCACCGCACCGACAGCAGCTCTCGCACTGTCCAGAGCACCGCACCGACAGCAGCTCTCGCACTGTCCAGAGCACCGCACCAACAGCAGCTCTCACACTACCCAGAGCACCGCACCGACAGCAGCTCTCGCACTGTCCAGAGCACCGCACCGACAGCAGCTCTCGCACTGTCAGGGGGAACCGCACCGACAGCAGCTCTCGCACTGTCCAGAGCACCGCACCAACAGCAGCTCCCACAATACCCAGAGCACCGACAGCAGCTCTCGCACTGTCCAGAGCACCACACCGACAGCAGCTCTCGCACTGTCCAGAGCACCGCACCGACAGCAGCTCTCACACCACCCAGATCATCATACAACCGACAGCAGCTCTCACACTACCCAGAGCACAGCACTGACAGCAGCTCTCACACTGCCCAGAGCACAGCACTGACAGCAGCTCTCAGACTGAACAGGTTCCAGGTGTAAACACTGGGCAGGGGTCCAGGCAGCAGGGGGAAGGTCTGATGACTTCTGCATGGAGATCTCTATCGTTTTTGGAATTCTCACTAAACCTACGATAGAATTTGAATTGTGGCACTGCCATCCTCATTGAGGCTATTAAAAGTAAACAAAACGAAAAAAAAGAACCTGCAGTAACTATGTGTGATTTCTTGAAAGCTACATGCCAAAAAAACATCACTGTGCTTTACACTGTTGTTGTTTTTTGGTACTTTTTGTAAATGTGCCAAAATAAAAATGTATTCCTAGGTTGCATGCCATCTGTTTACCAGACTAAGTGTTGATGTTTTTACAAAACCCTTAACAATCGGGTTGCTCGTTCATGGAGCCAGAACAGTAATACCAAAGTTAATGAACAACATTAAAGAAGAAGTAACCAGCAGCCAAAAGAAAATGAAGCCTGCAACCCTTTCAGAGAGACGCTGTTCTTTTTTGAGTGTGTGGCTTGTGCTCATCTCTGCAGTCCCTTTTGTAAAACTGAACAACGCAGCTCACTGTTGAAATCTTTTGCATTTTTCACCCAGGGTACTTTGCCTGAAAATTAGCTTAGTTTGAACTCATGGAATTTAGCATTATCTGTTTTTAGCATTAAAAGTTAATCATTTTACAATAAATTGCTATAAAACATGCACACGCATAAATAAGCATTTCAAAGCCTAGAGCTGAATGACAAAGCATACAATATATTAACCCCTTAAGGTACACAGGGAGTTGTGCGCTTGTTCAAACGGTTTTCTACTTAAAATACATTTGAGAGTGACTCAAGTATCACAAGGAAACTATCAATTTGGATAACCAGATCCAATCTGTCAGTAAATTGTAAACCCTGTTTCAGGCACCTCATTGTGAAAATAAAAAAGTTAGCATCATTTTTATTTGTGGGTTCAAATGTGGCCCTGGGTAAATGCACAGTATATCCATGGGGAGAAGGACAAAGTGACTGTGGTAAACTTTTCAAGTGTTCAACACTTGAAGCAGAGTACTGGGTGTGTTTTTGAAGTCTGTCTCATGATTACAATAGCAACAGCCTTTCCACATGGATAAACCATTACCTGGAATTGAGCAGAACCTGCCAGGAAACAGGAAAAGCCCTATTAGTGTGAACAACAGGCCAGGCTGTGAGCTGAACAGTAACCCAGCTGCTATACAATAAACAATAGAGGCTGTGAACATCTGGGAGGCACTGCAGGCCTGGACCAATCTAAAGAAAGTGTTTCAGCTTCTATCAGAGCAGGGAAATAAACAAGACAACCGTGTATGGAGCAGAGTTATAAACATGGAGTGATGGAGCGAATACAGATCCTCAGTGATTCACACTCCCTTGCTGTTTCCTAGGCTGTACTTGCACTTTAAAAAGTAATGACATATTGAAACCAGTGAATTGGTGAAGTAAATAGTATAGTGCATCTACAGTTTAGTGTCAGTGTGTAAAATAACAAGAAGTCACTGTGCCAGCATGGTTTTATTAAGTGGAAGTGCTAAAGGTAAATCAGTTGTTCACATATCAAATTATTTGTTACTGTGATGGTATAAATTACATTTTTTTTTTCCTGCTAATTTTAGAAATAAAGAAATTCCAACATTTGTTGTAATTATTCCAATATTAAAAACCCGTGTGTGTCCCATCACTGCCTTTATTTCTAACACCGGTCTCTGACCACCTGTAACCTGATCCTGAAACTGATTCATGCAAAACACCCTGAGATCTATTCACAGTGGCTCATAATGGCTCTAATGGCAGTAAATCCCTCCATGTCACAGGTTATCTCAAGCTTCACTCCTCCATGCTCTCCTAAACTGCTGATTAACTCTCCAGGGTTGGGTCTTACTTATTGTGTTTGCAAAAACACTGCCCTCTACACTAATACTGTAGGCCATAGTAAGTGTTTGGGTAGAAGCATAGTCTCTCTCTGATCTCTGTCTGATCTCCTCTTTGCACGTTCAGGATACCTTTCCCCGGTAAGAGCGAATGCTGTGCTTTTGTAAGTGTGTCCTGGGGGTAGAGAATCCGGGGGGGTAGAGCGGAGGGGGGTTGCTCCGTAGCTGGGGGGTGGGATCCAGGGAAAGTATCCCCTGTGGAGCTTTGTGACAGGATTACTGTTTGCGTCAGTGTTGCAGGACCCTTCGGTGTGTGTACAGTAAATGTACCACAGCTGAGAATATTGTAATGACCCCTTCAAGACCTGTACAAGACACTTTAATAAAGTCACTTATACAGCCCTGCCCCTTTAGATGGCTCAGGACCGGCTGGTACAGTGTGACTCAGTCTGAGAGCCAGCTCTCAATGAAGCATTGCAATGATACTGCTCCCAGGTAAGGACAGAGGAGCAAGGTAAAACAGGACTACTGTACAAGACATATACCTTTAATAAAGTCACTTATACAGCCCTGCCCCTTTAGTTGGCTAAGGCCTGGCTGGTACAGTGTGACTCCAGCTCTCAATGAAGCATTGCAATGATACTGCTCCCAGGTAAGGACAGAGGAGCAAGGTAAAACAGGACATTGCTGTACTGTAACAAGCCCTGCGAGGTTTATGCGTTGTATGAAACTGAACATATGCTGGAGTGTGTGTAGTTTGTAAGCAGTGAAATACACGTTACATGAATGGTGACGAGCTGCAATCCTGTATGTGGAGCCTGGGCGTTTATACTGGGGCTCGCCGTGCAGTCAGACCTACCCTTACACCTCCACCCACAGAAATGACACCTTACAATACCCTGCAGACATGGGGACATGCTAAACATGCATTGGACAGTGTTGTAGTGTTAGTCTAGCCCACTCCTCTGTTGCTGCTGAATACACCCCACCCCTCCAACTACAAAATATACATTGTTTGAAACAGAAAGAAACCTATGGGCTGCATTCATGAAACCTTTTGTTCCAATGCAAACAAGTGCAATGAAAAACTATTGATTTGACCACAGTAGTATGAAACACTGATGCAGTTAAAAGCCCTCAAAGAAGTGGTGGTTGGGTCTAGTTTTTCTAAATGTCAAGCTTTTTATTGCACTTGAAAAACTGGATAACACTGCATAGCTGCTACTGTATAAACACTAAGGCCAGCATCTAGAGTTCACATGCTTATTTATGACATTTAGACTGAACGTTTGTTTTTCATGAGCATTACATCATCGATGAATCGCAGGGGCATAACAATCACATTTCTTCTAGTGCTCTCACGGGTTGAACTGAAGGAGCAGTTTGCTATTTGAGAATACTGTAGTGCTGTGAGATAGTGATTGGGGTGTGGTCCTCTAGAAGCCTGATCCATAACTTGAAATCATTCAGTAAGATACTTTTTGTAACATGCGGCACAGTGAAGCTATTCAGATCTCACGCTCCGCAGTGCTGTCGTCTGATGTATTTCTGACACCATTATACTGCGTTGCAGAATGCCTGGATCTAGGATGGAAATAAGACTTCTATTGCATAGCAGTTTCACACATTCCAGGTTTTGATACAAGCTTGATTAGCCACTGTGTGACAAACTCAGGTGTGTCTTATTAAACTAATAGTAAAACCAGGACTGGATCATACTGCTGTGCAATGGGATTCTTACAGTATTTCCATTCCTGTGGGTAAAAGGCCCACTCATTGATGACTCAAAATCAGTCCCTGCTCCAGACATTTCAAGGCAGAGTGTTATTGCTCAGTGAGTTTTTATCCTTGTAAGGAAATTAAGAGCTATCAATTGTCGTGTCTGTTTCAACACTCCTGAGTCTGTGTGCGATTCTTGACTGGCATAATCAGGATCTGTTCTCTGCTGTGACTCAATGATCTTTACACACTGCAGGGCCGCACAATAAGGACTTTGTAACTTTACAGAGCAAAACAGGTTGTTAATGGAACGTGTACTGTAACATAATAATGAGTACCCAAAATGAAATTTCAGAAAGTGGGCCGAAATCAAGGGAATTTACAAGGATAACTACCAAGACTTACTACTTAAAAAAATAATGAACTAACGGTCATTTCCAGTTACCTTTCTGCGGTACAGAGTAGAGCAAAGGCAATGTTTTGAATGAAAGTAGATTGTAGAGCCCCTCTTACACATGCCATATGGAAATGCTATATCTAACTGCTGAACAGCGCAGGTTAACCTGGAGCTAGCCTTTATCTTGTTACCTGGAGCTTTCACTCCCAGTTAAACGCACACACAAAGACACTGGCACCCTCACTCACACACACTCATGGAGAGCACAGACCCTGGGGGTGCTGTACACTGACTTGCCTGCTGTGCAGAACCATCAGCCATGCATTCTTGTGTTACAGAAATCAGAGCAGCTTAACAGTAAGCAAAATCAAATCAACGCTATGACCGAATGTATGAAAGTGTTATGCAGATAGCTGTGATTGAAGTGCCAGGGGTTATCCAGGATGCTCTTTCAGAGTCTTGTAGTATGCTGTATGGTTTACCTGTTTGTTCATGAAGGTTGTAACCTTAGACGCACAAGCCTGTGTTGGAAAAACAGGTTTTTATAGATGTATTAAAAATCTGTAGAGTAAACAAAACAAGGTATTTGAAGGGGTGGGTGGGGGTGGTTACATTTTAGCTTGCGGGTGACATTCATGACCTCCAGCTGGAGAAAGTGCCTACTGCTGAAAAAGCTATTTACATTGACATTTCACTGGCAGAACACTTTGAATGGGTGGTCTTGAGTCATGCAAGCCACCGAAGTGTTGGTCATTTTGAGTGTTTGTACTTTCCTTTTTGATTCTCCTCTTCAGCTGCCATTGGGATGCTGTATTGGATGGCAGTTTCACCCATTCCAGGCTTTAACATGGGCTTGATTAGCCTCAGCGTCTAGGTAACAAGCTCAGGTTTTTAAACTCATAGTAAAAGCAGGATTGAATCAAAATGCTATGCAGGGAGTCTTACTATATTTCCATACTACAACTGCAACTCCAGTGCTACTGACTCCATCAAAACAAGAAATAGACAGCTCAATTCAATTCTACAACTGCAACTCCAGTGCTACCGACTCCATCAAAACAAGAAATAGACAGCTCAATTCAATACCACTACTGCAACTCCAGTGCTACTGACTCCATCAAAACAAGAAATAGACAGCTCAATTCAATACCACTACTGCAACTCCAGTGCTACCGACTCCATCAAAACAAGAAATAGACAGCTCAATTCAATACCACTACTGCAACTCCAGTGCTACTGACTCCATCAAAACAAGAAATAGACAGCTCAATTCAATACCACTACTGCAACTCCAGTGCTACTGACTCCATCAAAACAAGAAATAGACAGCTCAATTCAATACCACTACTGCAACTCCAGTGCTACTGACTCCATCAAAACAAGAAATAGACAGCTCAATTCAATACCACTACTGCAACTCCAGTGCTACTGACTCCATCAAAACAAGAAATAGGCAGCTCAATTCAATACCACTACTGCAACTCCAGTGCTACTGACTCCATCAAAACAAGAAATAGACAGCTCAATTCCTACCACCTTGTAAGTCATGTTTAACTCCTTTTGTAGTGTTTTTGTGGGAATGGTCTTGTATAAGGGTCACTCATAATAATGACACCCTTGTCTGTGGTGCCAGTGGCTCCTTGGCACTGCTTATCCTCCTGCAGATCACTGCAGCTGCACTTGACTTCACCAGCCACAATACAATACCGCAGGACTGTCTGCCAACCCACACTCATCCCTCAGGTTCAGGATGTAATCCACTGTAATCCCAGTTTATATTAGACTCACAATGTTCCTCTTAGTCATTGCTGGAGGATTAAAAGGAATTGCTCATCAGAAGTTAAAGTGCCGTGTTCCTGTAAGGAGAGTTTTATTAGAAGAGCTTTTGATCATTATCAGACGCCTACAATTTATGGAAAATAACATTTTATCAGCAAGACTTAACCCTCCTACAACGGATTCAGTCTTGTTTTTAATGTTTAACTTATTAGGTAATGCACAGACTTAATCTCTGTGTGCATGTTCACTTGGCAATGTGGCAAATTTCCTGAACATGTCTAAACTTCTGTAGCTTGCAGTTAGTCAGCACTACATTATCCTTATCTTCATTTCTTATCTCTAATGCCCTGTTACTCAATGTGTGTACTGCGTGATTCGCTAGTGTTTTTGCCAGGATCATAATTTGCCATGTTTATCAACCACTCAAGCAAAAATGAGTTTTGCAGAGACTGCTAGTGAGACAGGGGGAGCATATTAGCGTTGCGCTGGGCACTGAAACCCGTCAGTGAAGCCTGTGCAACACTGATATGCTTCCGCCAACTCACTTTAAGAATCTTTTTCAGAATCAGTATAGCATGCAGGGATGGCAATAAGACTCCTATTGCATAGCAGTGCCACCCATTCCAGGTTTTACCACGAGCTTGATTAGCCAGCGTATAGGTAACAAGCTCAAGTGTGTTTTATTAAACTCCATCCCTGTCATGGCAAATAATGGGAAACAACAATAGAGAGTAAATCAAAATACACATGATGTGACATTAAACAAACTAAAGATTAGGAAAATGTAGCTGGTATAAAGTATCCCTTTAAACTGCCTTTTGATATAATGGGTTAATTCCTGGTTTTGGACTGTTTTTAAGACAGGGACGCAGATTGCTTTAGTCCGTCAGGTGCTTGCCGGTGTGAGATTTGAACTGCGGTGACCCCTTCCATCTCATCTCTCACTCCAGCATTGCAAAGGCACAACTGGTTAAAAAAAACAAACAACAACATCATTGGAAGATAGTGTGTCTTTGTGAGCGTTTTAGAGCAGATCTTGTGCATTTATAGCATTTGTACATGAAAGGCATGTGATATGTCTGTAGGGAAAACTGACTCCACCTTGGGCTGTTCTAGTGGAGGAATGGTGCTTGCGTGCCAGACGTGACACTGCACACAAGACAGCTAGAGTGGTACACAGAGTTAGAAACTCACATGAGCACTGCAACCACTCCCGCGTTTATGGACAACCCTTTTTCAGGTATGTTATTGAAATGACCAGGTCCAGGAATTTGAGCAGTCGGGCCTCAGCTAAATCCTGCTCTGGACAGATCACCCCTCTCATCACAGCATGATAACTATATGTGCCCTGTGAGTGTGCAGCTTTACTATTAGCTGTAGTTCATGCAGCTACAGCACAGGGGGAAGGTGTATTTAAGAAAGGGTTGATTGCTCAAACCAAGGTGCATCGTAGCCTCGGTACACAGAGTAATTCCAGTTGCTTATTTGGATCAAGCTCTCCTCAGATGAGGGTCATTGGTGTTGCTAATTTATCTTTCCAAGTGAAGAAACAGCTGCGTAGATTTGTGTGGATTGCTGTTCTGCACAGTCTAAGAAAAGCAGCAATCATCATAAATCCAAACAGCTTCTTCTTCAATCGGTTCACTTTAATTGGTTGATCAGCCCAATCAACACCAATGCCCCTCACCTGATTGGCAGAGCTTGATTCGAATAATTGGTTTGCGCAGCTCTAACTGTAGCTGCAGGAAGCACAGACCAGACCCTGAGACTCCAGCCTGCTATGCACACTTTATGGAGATATGGTCTGGGAGTATCTCTGGGGTGCAGTGTGGGCTTTAGCAGGCAGTGCACTCTGCTCCGCTCCCTGGCCACACAGACTGAGTTGTGACTCCTGGTAACTGACACACGGTGGGTGTTGACTTTCTGACCCGGTCAGATTCCAACCCGAGAAATCCTGACGAAGCAGGAGGTCTTTATGGAAAAATGCAAGGGTGCCACCCCCCTCCTGTGAGGGTCTGCCTTAAATATCCCTGCCGGGATGGAAGGGGTGCTCTGGGTCACACTGGGACACTGTCTGCAGGAAACCCAATCCTGTTTGTTTCAAAAAAGAAAAGGGAATCTACAGTATAGACCAAGGGGAACAGAATTAGCCTGAAATGGTCACGTACTGTATTGATACTGCTGCAGGGGGAGGAGCGTTTCTAGAACGGGGTGGTATGTTTTAATACATATATTACATCATCAGTTATTCATTAAATCATTCAAACAAGTAAAGGACATGATTTGATATACATTCTTACAGATACAGAAAAAGATTTAAAACACAAAATACACAATTATATCATTTCCTACAAATAGATACAGTATTATAACTCTCAATCATTGCATGTGTTTCATATGACACATTATTAATTAATCAGAAGCCTGTTGTTACAGATAAGGACTAAGGTCCAGTGTTTCATTAAGACCATGAGGTTCCATTGTCTTCAAAGTGACAATCCAAACTGATTCCCTTTGTAATAGACGCTTAACTGTGTCACCTCCTCTTACAGGAATTAACACCTTTTATAATGGCAATGAATTTTAAGTTAGCAGCAGAACCCTAATTCATTTTTTTTATAGTGCCTAGCTATAGCAAATCCATATTGCTGTTACGTATAGCGGCTTTATGCTCCGCTCTACGTGTTTTCAGATTTATTTTTGTTTGACCTATATATGCTAGTCCACAAATGCATTTAAGCATATATATCACATGGGTGGAGTTACAATTGATACAATCCTGAATCACATATTTCTGACCTGAATGTGGATGATTGAAATATTTGGTATTATGTGTGTTAGAGCAATGCGTACATCTCCCACATAATTACCTATCAATTCGTTTGATAACCAGTCTCCACTAGGTGTTGGTGGAAGTAGCAAATGATTTTAACTGGGGATCACATTCCAATATTTTCCAGTGTTTCAGTATAATTTTCTTAACATCATTAGCCATATGGTTGTGTTCAGTTACGAAAGTGACTCTATTCCCAGTGGATTCATTAGGTTTTTACGTTTTTAAAAGAGTATCCCACTTTATTGTTTCTGATCTGTTAAACGCTGATGACAGTGATGTCATCAGTGTGCCTTTTCCAAAGTAAAGCATTCTGAAGTAGTGGACTGGAGGCAGTGTCGTTGATATATTGTTTTTCCCAGTAACCCATATATCAATTTGCGTAATCCCTTGGGTTTGCAAATAGTATTTATTTTAAAACAAGAAGTAATTAGATTTCAAAATAAATGCAGTCAATTCCGACAAAACTTCCATGGGTAATTCATTTTTCTTCTCTTCAAAATAAAATGTCAATGCCTCCAGTCCACCCTCATGTGGTATATTAGTGTAGAAACTTTCTACATCAAATGAAACCACAAAAGATTCAGGAGGGACTATAAAACCAGAAAGTAATTTGATCACCTCTCGAGTATCAGATACATAGGAAGGTAAATCTTTAATAAAATAATCTACAAACTGACTTAGCGGTTCTGAAATGGAACCCCATTACCTGATACTGTGGGTCTTCTTGGTGGTTGTACAGGATTCTTGTGTATTTTTGGTTATGTATAAAATACTGGTGTAATCAGAAACTCCACTTTCATAAACACAAATTGATTTTTAGTGATCAAACTGCTTTCCAATGCTTTTTCAAGAACAACATCTCTTGCATGTTTACATTGCAGTATAGGATCCCCTGTTAACAATTTCTAGAAATCAGAATGATTCAATTGTCTTAAAACTTCACAAACATAATCTTCAGTATTTTGAATAACAATAGAGCCTCTTTTGTCTGCCAATTTTAATTATTATTGTATTGTTCTCTTTCAACTCCTTAACAGCTTTTCTTTTTAATTGACTAATGTTATAATGTTTAGAGGCTGAACATTTTTTTTAGCATTGTTGTAATATCATTTTCTATCAATTTGCTAAAAGTGTTTAATGTAGCATTGTGTGTGTGTGTGTGTGTGTGTGTGTGTATATATATATATATATACAGTACTGTGCAAAAGTTTTAGGCAGGTGTGAAAAAATGCTGTAAAGTAAGAATGCTTTCAAAAATAGACATGTTAATAGTTTATATTTATCAATTAACTAAATGCAAAGTGAGTGAACAGAAGAAAAATCTACATCAAATCCATATTTGGTGTGACCACCCTTTGCCTTCAAAACAGCATCAAGCATCAATTCTTCTAGGGACACTTGCACACAGTTTTTGAAGGAACACGGCAGGTAGGTTGGCCCAAACATCTTGGAGAACTAACCACAGTTCTTCTGTGGATTTAGGCAGCCTCAGTTGCTTCTCTCTCTTCATGTAATCCCAGACAGACTCGATGATGTTGAGATCAGGGCTGTGTGGGGGCCATACCATCACTTCCAGGACTCCTTGTTCTTCTTTACGCTGAAGATAGTTCTTAATGACTTTCGCTGTATGTTTGGGGTCGTTGTCATGCTGCAGAATAAATTTGGGGCCAATCAGATGCCTCCCTGATGGTATTGCATGATGGATAAGTATCTGCCTGTACTTCTCAGCATTGAGGAGACCATTAATTCTGACCAAATCCCCAACTCCATTTGCAGAAATGCAGCCCCAAACTTGCAAGGAACCTCCACCATGCTTCACTGTTGCCTGCAGACTCTCATTCGTGTACTGCTCTCAGCCCTTCGGCGCTCAAACTGCCTTCTGCTACAGCCAAATATTTCAAATTTTGACTCATCAGTCCAGAGCACCTGCTGCCATTTTTCTGCACCCCAGTTCCTGTGTTTTCGTGCATAGTTGAGTCGCTTGGCCTTGTTTCCACGTCGGAGGTATGGCTTTTTGGCCGCAAGTCTTCCATGAAGGCCACTTCTTACCAGACTTCTCCGGACAGTAGATGGGTGTACCAGGGTCCCACTGTTTTCTGCCAGTTCTGAGCTGATGGCACTGCTGGACATCTTCCTATTGCGAAGGGAAGTAAGCATGATGTGTCTTTCATCTGCTGCAGTAAGTTTCCTTGGCCGACCACTGCGTCACGGTCCTCAACGTTGCCCGTTTCTTTGTGCTTCTTCAAAGAGCTTGGACAGCACATCTGGAAACCCATGTCTGCCTTGAAATTTCTGCCTGGGAGAGACCTTGCTGATGCAGTATAACTACCTTGTGTCTTGTTGCTGTGCTCAGTCTTGCCATGGTGTATGACTTTTGACAGTAAACTGTCTTCAGCAACCTCACTTTGTTAGCTGAGTTTGGCTGTTCCTCACCCAGTTTTATTCCTCCTACACAGCTGTTTCTGTTTCAGTTAATGATTGTGTTTCAACCTACATATTGAATTGATGATCATTAGCACCTGTTTGGTATAATTGTTTAATCATACACCTGACTATATGCCTACAAAATCCCTGACTTTGTGCAAGTGTACCTAGAAGAATTGATGCTGTTTTGAAGGCAAAGGGTGGTCACACCAAATATGGATTTGATTTAGATTTCTCTTCTGTTCACTCACTTTGCATTTAGTTAATTGATAAATATAATCTATTAACATGTCTGTTTTTGAAAGCATTCTTACTTTACAGCATTTTTTCACACCTGCCTAAAACTTTTGCACAGTACTGTATATATATATATATATATATATACATTTAACAGAAATGACCACACTATAGAAGACATCACAATTTGTGGGATGGTTCAATCCTATGGAACTAAAGCTGTCAGGGAACAAAAGGAATGTGAACTTATTTTCAAACTAGGCACTTTGGAGCCATTTGGAATGAACATTCTATTCTGAGGTCATCATCATCATCATCATCATCATTCTGGAATTTTGTTTAAAAGACTACTTGTTTGTTTTTTTATCAACTTCTTAAAGCACTGTTTTTTTGTATTCAGCCTATGAAGAACTTGATAATTGATTTGTAATCAATTATTCTACCTTTTTAAGTACCTGAAATATCCTTTTCTCTTTTTTTCTTTTTTCTTATTGTTCATTTTGGTACTGTGCAAAAGTTTTAGGCAGGTGTGAAAAAATGCTGTAAAGTAAGAATGCTTTCAAAAATAGACATGTTAATAGATTATATTTATCAATTAACTAAATGCAAAGTGAGTGAACAGAAGAAAAATCTAAATCAAATCCATATTTGGTGTGACCACCCTTTGCCTTCAAAACAGCATCAAGCATCAATTCTTCTAGGTACACTTGCACACAGTTTTTGAAGGAACTCGCACGTAGGTTGGCCCAAACATCTTGGAGAACTAACCACAGTTCTTCTGTGGATTTAGGCAGCCTCAGTTGCTTCTCTCTCTTCATGTAATCCCAGACAGACTCGATGATGTTGAGATCAGGGCTCTGTGGGGGCCATACCATCACTTCCAGGACTCCTTGTTCTTCTTTACGCTGAAGATAGTTCTTAATGACTTTCGCTGTATGTTTGGGGTCGTTGTCATGCTGCAGAATAAATTTGGGGCCAATCAGATGCCTCCCTGATGGTATTGCATGATGGATAAGTATCTGCCTGTACTTCTCAGCATTGAGGAGACCATTAATTCTGACCAAATCCCCAACTCCATTTGCAGAAATGCAGCCCCAAACTTGCAAGGAACCTCCACCATGCTTCACTGTTGCCTGCAGACACTCATTCGTGTACCGCTCTCCAGCCCTTCGGCGAACAAACTGCCTTCTGCTACAGCCAAATATTTCAAATTTTGACTCATCAGTCCAGAGCACCTGCTGCCATTTTTCTGCACCCCAGTTCCTGTGTTTTCGTGCATAGTTGAGTCGCTTGGCCTTGTTTCCACGTCGGAGGTATGGCTTTTGGCCGCAAGTCTTCCATGAAGGCCACTTCTGACCAGACTTCTCCGGACAGTAGATGGGTGTACCAGGGTCCCACTGTTTTCTGCCAATTCTGAGCTGATGGCACTGCTGGACATCTTCCGATTGCGAAGGGAAGTAAGCATGATGTGTCTTTCATCTGCTGCAGTAAGTTTCCTTGGCCGACCACTGCGTCTCACGGTCCTCAACGTTGCCCGTTTCTTTGTGCTTCTTCAAAAGAGCGTGGACAGCACATCTGGAAACCCCTGTCTGCCTTGAAATTTCTGCCTGGGAGAGACCTTGCTGATGCAGTATAACTACCTTGTGTCTTGTTGCTGTGCTCAGTCTTGCCATGGTGTATTGACTTTTGACAGTAAACTGTCTTCAGCAACCTCACCTTGTTAGCTGAGTTTGGCTGTTCCTCACCCAGTTTTATTCCTCCTACACAGCTGTTTCTGTTTCAGTTAATGATTGTGTTTCAACCTACATATTGAATTGATGATCATTAGCACCTGTTTGGTATAATTGTTTAATCATACACCTGACTATAATGCCTACAAAATCCCTGACTGTGTGCAAGTGTACCTAGAAGAATTGATGCTGTTTTGAAGGCAAGGGTGGTCACACCAAATATTGATTTGATGTAGATTTTTCTTCAGTTCACTCACTTTGCATTTTGTTAATAGATAAATATAAACTATTAACATGTCTATTTTTGAAAGCATTCTTACTTTACAGCATTTTTTCACACCTGCCTAAAACTTTTGCACAGTACTGTATATATATATATATATATATATATATATATATATATATATATATATATATATATATATATATATATATAATATTACATTTTTTGAGAAACAATGTTTTTGTGGGATACAACAGGTTTTTTTTTCTCGGTCAGCGAGTTAAAAGAGAAGCAACACAAAAGCATGACCCTTTCACTCGTTTATAACATTATATTTAGAAACTGGTGCTTTGTTAGGGGGGGAGGGGGGTAATTTTGCTCTCTGATGTTGCTGCACAATCCCTAAAAACAACTAGAACTTCTACTTCTGACAACAATGGAGTATGCTGAATTGGAGCAAGACGTTTTGGAAGGGTTTTGTCACTAGAACATTCTATTTGTACAGTAGCTTTACTTTGCACTGTATTGTACAAACACAGTGTTCTATGGACATTGGGGAAACAATAGATTGTATAGTGGAGGGCCTGTGATGTCACTTCCTGTTGTGGAAGACTGTTTACGGTTGTGGATATAGAGAACACCTGGTGGTTCAGCGAAGGCAGGGAAAAAACAAACTGAAAAAGCAAACACACTGACAGACGCAGGACCAGCCTGTTTACTGTTATCCTTCACTGGACTGGTTACACCACAGGTGGGAGCTGATGCAAATTCACCCATTGAATTTAAATGCATCTCCACTGGCAAGTGTGTCCTTGAGCAGGCTCTCGAATGATGGAAAGCAAATCAAAGATCCAGTTCATCCATCACGGTATACACTCAGCAGGGATGGAAATGACACTCCCAGTGCATAGCAGTTTGATCCATGAGTTTAATGAGACAAACCTGAGCTTGCTACAGTGCCTACTGTATATACTGAGGCTAATCAAGCTTGTAGTAAAACCTGGAATATGTGAAACTGCTATGCAATAGGGATGCAATAGGAGGCTGTGTGGTCCAGTGGTTATAGAAAAGGACTTGTAACTAGGAGGTCCCCGGTTCAAATCCCACCTCAACCACTGACTCATTGTGTGACCCCTAGCAAGTCACTTAACCTCCTTGTGCTTCGTCTTTCAGGTGAGACGTAGTTGTGACTCTGCAGCTGATGCATATTTCACACACCCTAGTCTCTGTAAGTCGCCTTGGATAAAGGTGTCTGCTAAATAATCTTATTTCTATCCCTGCTCAGCCAGTGGAATAGAACAGAATGATGCAACAAGGGTCACCTGTGGGATTAATGAGGCCTCTGCTGGGCTGCTCTAGATATGACATCCTCCTGCATTGATTCTCCTTTGTGTGGGGGCCCAACCTTTCATTCACTGTGCTGTGTAATCACTTACCTCTCTCTCTCTCTCTCTCTCTCTCTCTTTATTCTCATTCAATATTTGGTAATAGGTGCTTGGAATTACCAGGAATGGAGTTCTTCCCCCTGAGCACACACACACACACAGACACACACACACAGACACACACACACAAAGAGCGTGTTGACACAGGCACTGCTGTTTAAACTGTCTGCCCAGGGATCTGCCTTATCTTGTAGATCACCTTTACTAACCAAATCAACTGCCCCTGCTCTCTCTCTAACTGAGAATGGTGAGGCTATGGAATGGGTTACCTAGTCATGCTGTTGCAGTTGAATCGCTGAGATCACCTTTAAGACCCAGCTTGACAAAGTTTTGAGATCCATCAGGTACTAGGAAGCGGACGATCATTTGTACATTCTGAAGTGCGCTGCCCATAGTAGGCGGTATGTAAGCGGTAGCTGGTGCAATGTATCTGAATGTGGCTGTCTGCCTGCACCTGTGCACTTAAGAAATAGTAAATACATTTTCAGGAGTAAAATAAATCGTGTACATCATCGTCACATTACCTGTTGAAGAAAGGAGAGAAACATTCTTGTGTACAGTGGAATATGTGTTATTTATTTCACATGTAATTGATGCATTGGTTCCCTTTGCTCAATATCGTTTTGACACAGTCATGTATCAGTTATTTTATAGGAACGAACATGGGCATTTTTGCCACCAATTACAATTCAAGTCATGTTTGTTGAAATGTTAAATAATGTGCAAGTATGGGAAGCCACTGCATAATTGAGACAGTTTTGCTGCCTCTGCTTGAGAGGTGTGGGGACCCTGTGGTGGAACCTTTCTGACTTTTATGAAAATATTTTAAATTCAAAAGGAAGGAGAAGCAACTTTACTGGCTAACAGTCTGTAACAGTGAAGATTGACACCATCTTACTTGAATATGTTTGCTAACACTAATAGCATTCAGAGTTCCTGGCACTCACTTTTTGGCACTACTTCTAACAGTTCAATATGACCTCTGTATAGATAAGTACAGAGCTTTGAACTGCAACAATCAATTACATGAATAACATGCTGTTAAGAGAATGTCTAGAAGACCTATTCTGACATAACTGCTCCTTCTGAATCTACACTTCCATCTGTCTGCTGATCTCACCACTACACCACCTTCTCTATGGAGTAATTCGCACAGGCTTTCAATACCAAATGCCATTGCCACCATGCTCTTTAATGTAATGAGACTCTGAGTCCTGTGGGACGGCTGGGCATGTGAGGGCCTGGGCATTGCATAGCTGTGTGTCCAGACTGGGGGACTGGCATGGCCACAGCCCATTGGTCTGAATGACAATGTAAACCCTTATCAGTTCTTAATAAGAGCGCTCTGTATTTGAATTCACATGTCGCATCGCTCAGCAGTATCCTAAAGTTGTTTGGTGTCCACTGATTGAATGGCTTTGTTTGAAGCTCCCTAAACTCGTGATTGAGTCGGGTGGACATGTGAAGGGGACGAGGCTACAGTGCCTCCGGGGCTGTGTCTGAACCTGAGAGAGAAGTGAAAACAAGAATGAGTTGTGGTTGGGTTTCCCCCACGAGATGCAATTCCACCTGCCAGTGCTTTCCCTTGTGAGGATTATCTGCTGATATGAGAGCAGAATGAGTCAAGGACATCTCTCATTCAGACTAAATAATCTGTCTGATAGTGTAAAGGGTGTGTCATTGTCTGCAGGAAGCTGCTTTATCCCTCTGCGCTCTGATAAGATAAGAGCTGCCAATGACTCAGGCAGGGACAGCACCTGCAGCTTACCCCATGCACTGTGGTGCAGGAGTGCCCTCTGCTGGACTGCTGTATTCATTACAGGGTTAGCTCAAAATCGAACCTCACTCATCACGGTGTTCATGAGTCTGAAACAGCAGTAACTCTAATACAATGATTTAAAATATGCATATAACATATCTACATCTTTTGTGTGAGGAATATTTGCATAAATCAAGGAGAGCTGTTAAATTCTGATTAAGAAATCGTGCAATGCATGAGTGAAATCTGAAATAATAACCCCAATGTTTGAATTTTCAAAGTTAAATTCAAACGTGGAAACCTGTGTTTGTTCCAGCACCACAGGGTCGTAATCCCAAGATATCTCAGTAATCTGTGGACCCCCGATGGCATTCTTTCCCAAGGTTTCTGAATGTTTAGCCAAAGGAAGTGTCTGTCTGGTTAAACACTGCTGACTGCAGACTTTTCTCGGGATAATTAATCCCCATGAAAGAACAGCACGGCTCGCCAGATGCAGAGGAACCCCAGACGATCTGGGAGAAAGTCTCAGTTCCCTGAAGCCCCATGTCATGCAGCATTCCAGCTGGATAGAGTCATGCTTTTAGGGAAAATAACAGTCTCGCCCGTCTCGGACAAAGGGCCTGCTTGTGTGCTGGAGCGGTGAAAAATCTGTGTTACCAACAGGAATTCAAGTTGGTTACTGTAGCCGAGTGATCAGGGCTCAGGGCTTGGACTCCCATTGCATAGCAATTTGGTACATTCCTGGTTTCACTAGTTTAATAAGACACACCTGAGCTTGTTACCTGTACACTGTGGCTAATCAAGCTTGTATTAAAACCTGGAATAGGGGAAGCTGCTGTGCAGTTGGAGTCTTATATCCATCCCTGTATAACGAAATCTACATACATAATTCCAGAGAAAAGTCCTACATTCTCCATTAGGGACAGGACATAGGCATGTCAGCATTGCACATGGAGTGCTGAATTTAATAAAAAGTATTTAAAGAGACAGAGAGATGTCCAGGTGTTCCGGAGGTGGGCGGGGTCAGTGCCCCAGGAAACTGTTTATTGGATGATTTGGCAGGGACTCGCTGCAGCAGAGGAAGTGTATAATATTTGTCTGGATCTCTTCTGCAGATGTCCTTGTGCTCTGGTGATTTCTTTTCTTTATGATAGCCCATTCAAATTTATAGAATCCTGTAGCTTGCCAACATCACCTGCTGGAAGCACAGAGGACTGCAGTAGATTCAGCTTCTGACTGGGTCAAACACATTTAAAGCCCAAGATAACTTTCAGGCAACTCGTTTTAGAGGACATTTTCCTGCAACCCCCCTTTGAAAAGCTACAATCACAGTCAACTATTTGATTCAGCAGTTGCCAGAAAGGTTTATTTCATGAATAACTTAGCTTTTAATCAGCATGTGTAAAACTGTGGAAACTAGAGTAAGATATATTGGAGCACTGCCACTAACATCACATGCTCTGCTCAGGCTTAGCAGCTACCCAGAGGACTGATTGTTTTGTGACAGTATGTGATGTGGTGGAGAATTCGTTTTTTTCTGCTTTCAGGGATAAGATTCCTTTTGCAATACAGTTTCACCCATTCCAGATTTTATTACGAGCTTGATTAGCCACAGTCTGTCGATAACAAGCTCAGGAATGTCTTATTAAACTTAATAAAACCAGGAATGGATCAAACTGCTATGCAGTGAGAGTTATTGCCATCCCAGGGCTTGTAATAATTGAACTTTCTTGATGGCAAGAAAACTATAAGAACCTGAAGGGTAAATGTAAAGCATCAATCAGAGTGTGATGAAAACTTCAGACAGGAGCAGCACCTGTAGAGATTCTTCCCCGCTGAGAAGCTTCAGCAGTGTGCTTGCAGGATATCGTACCACTAGGATCATTCCTGTTTGTTGTTGCTCAGGCTGACTGCAGCCCTGCCTAGCAGGATGCGGTGTAGGCTCGGCACTGGGGTGATATTTAGACTCGCTGGAGAGCAGGGAATTGAAGGCTGCTAGGACAGCGCAAGCCGCAGTGAGAGAGTGGCTCACGTCGGGTTTTACCATGGCTTTTAATTTCATTGTGTGATCTCCAAGTGCTTCTATTTACAACAAGAACATAAGGAGAAACACAAATTAGCTTTTTGTGGTTGCGACAATCTCCGCTAACAGATGCTCCCTGTCACCTTCATGAACAGCACTGGAGTGTTTGTTACTAACAGAGGCAATGAGAAGAGGCAGGGATCTGTACAACCACCTGCAATTGTAAATAGCCTTGTTAAATAACACTGGATTAGAGCCTAAACACACAGAGAACTGACTCATGAGCTGCTATTAGAGCATTTCACGGCCCTGGGGAATCAACCTGTTTGCGTCATCGATTTGTCCTTTTCAGTGGTTGATCAAATCCAGGCTGTTCCGATGTGCTGTCCAATCCAGTTTGGGGGTTTATCCTGGTGGGGGATGATGAGATCAGCCCCTGCAAAGTTTGCACCTTTTTATTTAATGTCAATGAAACTAATCTCGAGTTGTTTATTTATTTCTGATCTAGTAATGGTATCGGTTTCTCTTTAAGCACAGAGCGACAGCTTCAGCCTTCCTCGTTTTGGGGGGAGGCCTCTGTGTTTGGGAAAAGCAAGAAGCAGAAACAATTTAATTACAGCTGGGGGCAGGTAATTTATTGTTCTAAAAACTAGCAACAGATTAGTTTTAAGATATTGTTTCTGGCATGAATTGTCCAAAGAGTTAAAAAAACAAACAAAAAACGGCTGTTTGGTAGGGTGGCTTGTAAAAGACAGTTCTGTGTGTGTGAGTGTGTGTGTGTGTGTCTCTGTGTGTGTGTGTGTGTGTGTGTGTTTCAGGAATTTGGGTTTCGAAGCCAGGCTGTTTAATCGCCTTTCTTGGAGGTGCTGGTTGAGAGGCAGGGGGAGAAGGAGTGTGCGCCAGCGAGCAGGGAAGGGCTGTCGTTTCCTGTCAGAGGAGACACTTAGTCCAGTTTGTAACTCAGACTTCTTTGTGCGTGAGAGAGACTGAGGCACGGGACACCAAGATAGGCGAGCAAAACTACAGCAAAGTGCGAACGAGAGAGAAATTAGAGAGTGTGAAGGAGGAGAGCTGTTGTTTTCTATTTGAACAAGACAAAGATTGCCGAGGAACTGAAAACAAAACAAACGTACCGAGTACCGTTATAACGCACAGTTCATTGTCCTTGGAGTGGTGACAGTATACCGGCAGGAATCGTTGTTCAACTAAAGTCAAAACTGGCTACAAAAGAAACCTGGAATACAATCAAATTATATCGTGACAAAACTGTTAATCAGGGATTGGAAAGTGGTGATGACAAGTTACGTACCACCTCAGTTTGCATTACATCTGTCAGTGCGCACGGCGATGTGAAACTCCCTTTCCAGACAGGTTTCCGTGAGCCCTAAAACGGGACTACTGTTGCCTATTTGCCCCGGGTCGAGTGCCATGTGAGTGTAGATCACGGGCAGAAACACAAACCTGAGGCTGCACCAGTAGCGCTACTATCTTGCTTGTGTTTGACGACGAACATATATATATATATATATATATATATATATATATATATATATATATATATATATATATATATATATATATATATATATATATATATATATTTCTTTTTAATTATTATTTTTAATTATTATTATTTAACCGATAAACTTGGTGCTTTATAATGTGTTTTTAATGTAGCTGCTTGCATGGGTGCTTGAATATTGTGAGGATCACGTGACAGATATATACTATAAGCAGAGACGGTTTAAGACTTCGTGTATGAGACTTGACTAATACAGGCAAAATCAGAGGTTACAAATTTTCAACTGTAGTGAAATAACGATGTCGCAGAGTCTAAGACATTGAGACATGATCTATTGTAGTATTGGAACCCTTCTGCTCATAACTCCCTTTCAATATTTAATCAACACAGTAGATTTATCTGCGTAAATAATTCATTTAAAACATTAAGGACATTTCTAAGAGGGTGGAAGAAATGTTTCGAAGGACTGAAGATATATCTAAGCAGTAAATTGCCTTTTTTAAATGTCTGAATTAAAACTACATCTAGCTGGTCCTGGTCATTTTATTTAGCACTGAGCAAATACATGTTCTCAAAGTTTGAATGAGGCTTTCCTGTTTCAGTTGTAATAAACGGGCTCGTTGTTTCGCAGAATTGGCAGCGGTAATGTAAGGACGTTTGTTTTCTGACTGTAAAATGAAACGCAAACCGCTTCGCCTCCTGACAGATCACATCAGACATTGTTTATAGAACTGTGTTTCTTTCTCATTTGACGATGAGAAAATGTATAGTTATCAATTAAACTATAACATTGATTATGTTGGTCAATGCACCTATAACGTATTAAATTCAATGATATATTTATTATTGCTCTGATTGAAACAGATGCGTTTCTTAACCTGGGGATGTCGGATAACACGCAAGTAAATAATAGTAACCACTAAACCTCAGAATTAGGTGTCTGGTTTATTGGGTAATCGTGCGCTCTGCTATTTTTAAACCTTGTGTTAGCAGAGCGTGTTAACAATACACCCCCCCTGCGATTGTGTGTGGGGCACCTTGGTGCTTTCACTTCAGCTGCCGAGTCCACAGACCTAACTTTATTGAGGCGGTTACTGATTTGGCTGTTATCGCTTACTTATTTGGGACTGTATATACATTTTTAATTATCGGCTCAAAACGTGTATTTGCGCTACTGTGGCAGCAACCCCCCGGTCTTAAACACAGCGGGGCTGTTGTGTGCTGGAGATGCCCTTTGTCGTGGGATGGGTGGAGGGGCAGACGGAGTCACATTAGGACGCACGGAGAGACACAAAGCAAAAATTAAATGAAGGACCCCAGTACTTCTCAGAATCTGGGAACAGTGTGGGCGCGTCAAGTAGACAATTGTTCTGAGATATGGAGTGAAATCACAAGCAAGCAAATAAGTAGCATTTTGTAATGCACAGGAAGGGGAGGTTTCCCCCAGCCGTGCACTGATAAAGTCGAAGAAGTTCTTGGAGAGAGCACTGTCGATCGTGCGTTACCACAGTGCGTGCTTGCAAGCGAACGGAACGATGAACAGAAGGCACAAGAAACAGGAAAACACTGCTGCTGCCTGAACACTCAGAGAAAGCATCTTTTGTCTTCATTTTATGTGTTTTGTTTAAAGTTAATTGAATGACCAGTGAGTTTTTGTGCATCTGAAAAGAAGTGAGTACGTGGACTGAATTATATATAATTATAAATCTGGTTGATTGATCAGTTTTAAGAAAAAAAAAATGGAACTCTTAAATCACCTTCAAATGTGTTATGCACTTTTAATTAAGAATCTCGAAGAATAAACTCATTTGTGGGTCAGAAATAAACCCAAACCTGGGATTCCTTCTCTTTTATTACTTGGATTTATCTTCGTGGAATGCCAATTGAAAAATTTGCTGACATGGAGGAGAAACTGCGAATCCTTGAGGATTTAAATATGATCTACATCCGCCAGATCGCACTCAGCTTACAGGTAACAGCCCCCCTGACAAGCAGACACATACACAGATAGAAAGACACACCACTCACACACACAGATAGACTGACAAGCACACACTCACACACTCACAGATAGAAAGACACACACACACACACACACACACACACACACACACACACACACACACACACACACACACACACACACACACACACACACACAGATAAACTGACAAGCAGACACACATATACACACATATAGACTGCCAAGCAGACACACCCACACAAATTCTTGTATTGCCTTTTCATGCAATAATAATTTGCAATAAAAATAATAGCCAAAGCACACAGAAATATTGTGCCTTCCTAGAAATGCAGTGCATTAATAAAGCAGTCCTGGGAAAGGCTTCAGTACTGCTGAAGGTGAGGTACTGTATGTTTTGGGGGACATGTGCTAAAAGGGTCAGGATAGTGGCAGCTTCCCAGCTTTCTTCCACGACATATAAAATGTGCACAGCTGGAGTTTATATTTGTATTTCTGCTCTTCAGCTTGCCACTGCACCATGTGGATTTCATTCAGTAGAATTTCCTCCTTGTCTGACTAGATTGATAAAACAGCCACTCCTAGACCCAGCGCTAAGTGCAGGCTGTGAAATGCATATATAAACAGTCAGGTCTGCAACATGTAAAAGCCTTTCAGTGTGATCGGGGCTCACCCTTCAGCTTAACCCCTGAGCTGAAAGGCTGTACAAGCTGGTTCACACTGTCTGTTGAGCTAAAGGGCTGATTTGATCAACTTACTGTATATCCTGCCAGGTTCACCAGAACTGAAGTTCTGTAGTAAACAAATCTGTTATCTGGCAAAGCAGAGATTAATCAAATTAGGTCCTACATTTCTGTAACATAATTTGAATTTTAATTTTAAATCCTGGCTACAATATTGTTAACTGTTAACCAGCCTCTATTGGTGAGCAGTGAATTCAGGCTGTACTGTAGTTTTAATGTACATTTGAACCTTGTTTCTGCTGTAAGACTGTGTTCAGTGCTTTACACGTGAAGACCTTACAGTTGAGCTTGTATTAGGTGTGTGCAGAAACGTACTGGTACTCCTAAAAGCCTTTAAGAAGTATTTACCAACCTGGATGAGAGGATAATAAACTTCCAATCGGCTCCTAAAACACCCAGTGCTGAAATGAATTGCCATTGATTGGTACTCGATTGGAAACACGAGGAAAGGACAGCTTTTCTTGTTTTGAATAGCAACACATCAATGAATGGATTTATTCAATACCTGCTGATAAATACTTCTTACTTCTTACGAGTACAAGTCTCAGCACACCCCTAGCTTGTATCCCGAGCCTACAGATGGGGATGTGTCGGGGTGGGTGGCATGTTGTGTGTGACTTTAGGCTGGAATAATGGTTCTTAAGGCTGATTAACATAGACAATCATACTGGTAGAAGTGGATTCCAGAACTGTGCAATTGGGTTTTTAAACGGTTGCACTTGGCATTGTGTTTTTATGAGGTGAGACTATAAAAAAAACACATGTGGTGATACGTTTCTCACGTTGAATGTGTCAAAGAGCTGTTTTTATACATAACTATTAAACACAGGGATGGAAATAAGACTCCCATAGCACAGCTGTTTGATCCATTCCTGGTTTCACTATGAGTTTTATAAAGACACACCTGAGCTTGTTACCTGTACACTGGGGCTAATCAAGCATGTGTTAAAACTTGGAATGGGTGATACTTCCATCTGACAACATTCTGCAGTACTGTAGAAAAAAAATGTTTGCCATCTGACAACATTCTGCAGTACTGTAGAAAAAAAATGTTTTTCATAAAGATGAGCCGTTGTGCTCTGGGTTACCTGCCTAAGAGTGATTCCTGTGCTTCTCCAGTGCCAGTACACAATACAATAGGATTTACAAAGAGCCTTCTGTGTGACACAAAGTGCTATACCTCTAATAAAAGAAAAACTAAAATGCCCTTTCAAAAAAATAGGTATTTAATCTTGATTTAAACATTGGCACTGATTCTGAGTCCCTGATATGTTTCAGCAGAAAAGCCGGGCTCGTCTGCATTCATGGTTATAGAGCCTTTAACCTCATCTCACCGACAGGGGACGGAATCCGTAACAGCAGTGCAACACACAACACTGAAACAAAACAGAACAACTTTGTCATTTGTATTGAAAGTCTGATCCGCTACTCTTGTCTTATGCCTACACACTGTTGAGACAAAAGAGTCTTCTGTTCTTCTGGAGAAGGACTCTGATTCCATCGCTGCCTCACCCAAGGGCTCCTCAGGGAGTGAATGATCCGTCTGTGTCAAGAAAATGTGAACCGCAGCCATTTGAAATGCCTGAGCTTCCTTTGAAAAACATCAGAGACCGAATGGGGATAGATTCTGCTGGAATGGATTTGACTTTCACTCCTATTGGCCTTTACTGTTAAAGGTTATTAGTGTATTTGGAGGGGTTTGTAATTGTAATGCTTTGAAAACCAGTTTCCTACCTCTCATTAAGAGGGGAGGGTTGGTCTGAACTTGGATCTTCACTTTTGTGTTGCTTTAAATCAGGATATGCAAATATTTGATATGTAACGTTGACAAACAGCAGCTTCCTGGTGCCTGTGTAATAATTTACTTAATTAGATTTTTTTACTTGTTCTTAAACAGTAGCAGATTTCAAGTTATATAACATTTTATGAGTAACTTGAAATCGGCAATCTTTTTAGAGCTGAGAACAATTAAAAAGTTCTAATTAAGCACATTTTTAGTTCAGTTAAGGATCTAGTTAAGTAATTGAGAGCTCAGCTGGAATGAAAACCAGAAGACACATGGGGTCACCAGGACAGGGTTGGGAACCGCAGCTTTAAAGGGTCTGACTGTACAGGGGAGGGAACATGTTCAACTGAGGCTAACTTTGTAATGTAAACAAACTGTCTTACTTGTGATTGGTTGTGCAGAAGGATGTATGATTGGGAACTTTTCAGATTCATGAGAAAAAGCAGGTCCTCCAACTTTAGGATATTTAGGCAGGAAGACCGCCCATGATGTGTTGTACCCCCATGATGCCAGCCTGTCTTCTCTGCTCAAACTCCCACAGAGTCCCTGTTTTGCTAGAGGAGCAGAGAGCCGTTTTCATGAAAACAACATTGTAGATTTCAGTTTAGCTGCTGTGAGGCCAGTTCTCACTCTAAATACAAATTATTCACACACAGTGACCATAATGACTGTGTCGGGTGCCCGGGAACCCTGCATTACAGACGGAATCTCGGCCTGTAATTGGAAATTGCAGCTGGTCTTTTGGCAGTGCCTGCGTGGACTTCTGCAACAGAAAAATAAATACTGGTTTATAATCTGGAAGCCCTGATACTCCAGATTATTGAATGACTACTGTGAACCGACAGTAAGGTCCGTTATATGTGGGCTTCAATCTTTTCAAAGTAGTATACTGGAAAAATAAAATGGTTCATTTAAAACTGTCCTTTTTAAGATGTCATATACAACAAATTTAGCTGCAAATATGATAGAGTGTTTAAGCCACCCCTCTTATTATTTTATAAATCCAGCCTCACAAGCCAGAATTTTTCATATGCAGTGCATTATGTGTTGCCGGGGGTGGAGGGGGTGACATGACGGAAGTCTTTAAAATCTTAAAGCTGACTTGGTTAACTCAAACCATTACTTTAAACACAGTACAGAAACCAGGGAAGGAGACCCTACTTCACACAGAGAGTGGTGAGGGGATGGAATGGGCTGCCTAGCCATGTTGCTGAGGGAGAAATACTTGGATCCTTTAAGACCCAACTTGACAAAGTGAGATCAAGCTGGAGCGGAGGAGGTCACGTCTTGAGCTCTGTCGGGCCGGCGTCAGCACTGCTCCTCTTGTTTCGGTTCTCTTCAGAAGCAGTGTGCGAGTTTTGGCCTCTTAGAAGAGGTGTTTTTTTTTTTTTTTTGGATCGCTGTGTGGTTTTAACTACAGATTAACCCACTTTATATCATGATTAAGGGTCATTATATTTTCACTAGAAAACTAATGGTGAATTAAAGAGCAGTGTTTTAATACTGTACATTTAGTCATTCTGTACATTTAAACAAATGCATATAGTTTACTACAGGACAAATACGTGATGTATCATTTACTGGAACTAAACAGTTTGTATCTAAAAAAGGCATGAATTGTCGACTGATGAGAGCTATCAATTAGGTGTTGCACTTGGTGCTTTTTTTTGTGAATAAGAAAAATTTGGTGACGTTGGTGTTTTGTAACTGAACTGTATCCCGTTAAGACCGCCCACACAGCATTTGACAGGCTGCACAAAATGTCAGTTTATCAGACGAGATGATTATTGGTTGTTCGTCGCGTTGGAATTTAATTCTATCCTGTGGTTACTTAGTAAAGCCCGGCCATGCAGCATTTGACAGGCTGCACAAAATGTGACAAGCAGGTTTGTGAGATGATATTAAGAGAGGTAATTTCTCAAAGAACCTATGGTGCATGTTGAGTGGTTTTTCAAAAATCGTGATAATAAACAGGGCGTGATATTAAGCAATGTGATATAAAATGGGTTAATCTGTATTCTTGGAATGCTATCCTTAAATAAAAGCAAGGGCTTGCACTTCAGAATGAATAGCCTGCAAAGTAACTGATGCAATGCTCTGAATCCTTTTATTGGCTGAATTTTAATACACTGAACCCCATCCATAAAACTTGAATTACTTAAGGGTTTAAATGCACCATGTATTTGTGAGTGAGTGTTACTGTACAGCTACGCTCTTGTATCCTGTTTATAGCCTAGCAAGAACAAACAAGGGACCAAGTTATAGTTATTTATTTCCTGTTCAGCACAAAATTTAAAAAAAAAAAAAATCCTTGCCATTTTGTGAAGCTGTTTGTAAGAAAAGGAGCATTGTTTCGTGGGTCACAGTGGTGATGTAATGAAGATGATATCACACTGCCTGCCGGTTTCTCGGGGGCAGTACACTGGTGTTGAGAGAGAGAGAAGAGGTCGGAGGTCGGAGGTTAGAACAGTGAATATGTTTTATGAGCAGTAAGTCCCTTGCCTGTTAGCGCCCTCATTAATTCTGTGCCTGCTGAATAGTTAAGTGATCTGTTTGAAGGTTGCTGTGCTTCACAATGCTTACCTATGTTTCACCATGCTTTCACTGTGCTTTATTACACATATGCTTTTATTATGGGACACTTTTATAAGGAGCCTCACTTTTTGTAGTATAACGATTCAATGATTATTTTCATATTGTGTTATTATAGAGGTGTGTGTGTGTGTATCATGATCCCTAACTAAATCACTGCTGTGCATATCTGCAGTACTGTGTAGTAATACAATTTATATACATATATACTGTGCCATTACCAAAAGCTGAATAACTCCCTGTAACAGGGGTGTTCTGTTGCTGTGTGGGAATCCGCTGAGAGAATATCGAAACGCATCTCAGGTGTCCAGGTTTTATTAAACACAGGCAGTCAGGTGCAGTGCTTGTTGGCCGCCACTAGGGTACCAGCAATGGTATCCCTAGTGTGGAAGGAAATACACACGTGTACATAATTACAAAAACAAAATAAAACACAGTGGCTGAAACAGCTAGAAAACAAAAGACGGCCGAGCACAGGCTGAGCACTGCTCCCACTAAAAGGGAGGACCCGCTCCAGGAACCTTCTCCCTGCACAAACTAAATAAATGTAAAACTCCCCTAAACTAACCCCTACCCTAAACACTCTGTGGTCCTCCTTTTTAAAGGCAGGTGATCAGGGTTCATTTTTATCAGTTACCGGTAGTCAATTGACATCTGGCCACCTGCTGCACATGACATTTCAACTAGACAGGGAGGGGAGTCTAACCTCCCAGCCTTGCAATGTCTAATCAAACAAAAAGACATTTTATTCACAAACCACCACCACCAATACACATTATTTACAGGGGCCGGCCTCAGCCCTGCCTCACTCCCTTTACACAAAAGTGTGGTCTGCATGGCTGGAAACAGCATTGCTTCTAATGTTGAGACCAGCCGCTGTACAACTCCAGGGATGAGTACAGGTGTTTGTGGAGGCTGTTTTACATATTTATACGTCACATCATTGCAGGCTAACTGGTAATTGTTGTAGCACTGGAGAGTTGTGTTTGTTTATTATAATGTGTGTGTGTGTGCGGTTTTTGTGTGTGTGTGTGTTTTATTTTTCCCCTTAGCATAACCGATAATATATACTGTATGTGGTTAAGAAATCAATTGTAATGATCACTTCTGGAGAGTGAGGTCACCTTTCTGACTGTACGATAAGATAATTCACTCGGCATTGAATTTACAGACACTTCACAATCTGCAATCCTAATGATGGTGATTAAATCCATTAGCCTGTTCCCTGATTAACCCTCATTCTTCCTAAAGAGAGACAGGCTGAGTGTAATTTCTGAAAAGTGCATTACCTGGAGTCCTGGCTAACCACCAACCAGGAGATAATTTGGATTTACCAGCAGCAGAAAGCCAATCAGCAAACTGAGCTGTGCAGTTTCAGCAGGAGCACACAGAGGCGTTGAACAGATCCATCTCTACATAATATGAACACCGGGCTGGAAGGATATTAATACATCTGGTTATTGCAGGACTAAGGGGCTTGTATCAAACCTCCATCTAGGTCTGTAGTCCTCTACTGGTGGTCATAAACAATCCAGAAGCCTCCCATTTCATAGCAGAGTGATCTATTCCTGGTTTTACTATGTTAAATAACACACCTGAGCTTGTCACCTATACACTGTGGCTAATCAAGCTTGTAGTAAAACCCGAAGGTGGTGAAACCGCTATGCAGTAGGAGTCTTATTTGCATCTCTGAGAAGTGAGCAATGACTTAAAGAAGCATATTTAGTGTACTATAGGGAGGGAGAGGTTAAAACATAAGCCAAGGTTTTAATTTGGACCTAGACCTAAATAACCCTTTAATACACCTCTTCCAGGAGAGGTTATTTACTGTACAAGGATTGCTGCTGTTTCTGTGACAGCATCGCTGCTCATGTACGCACAGTGAATAGGTTAATCTCCAGGACGATTTGCTTCATAAACTTTGACATCCTTGACACCCTACACATCTGGTAAAATAGGAACCTGGACCATTCACGCTGGTTAAGTCTAGTGTCTGGAAGAACACCTAGTTCAGATTGAAGCACGGCTGACTGATTTCCAGTCATTCCCAGTCTCTCTGCTGTGATTCGACTCTCTGGGCTCAGCCTGATGAATGCTGGAGAGGAAGCCTCTCCATCCCGCTCTGGACGCCTGCCTGGTAAATCCTGTGCCCCATGATCTGGCCCCCATCCAGCTGCTAGCTGGACAGGGTACAGTACAAGCCTGCCTTTGTGAGATTAGCGGTCTGCAGAGAATATTCAATCAAAGCAGCACAGCCGTTTTGTTCTCTCCTGTCACTGACACGTAGCTCCGTTCTGCTGTCAGCCTCTGCCCTGCAGGATGAATGCTCCACTGTGGGGAAAGTACTTCACCCCAGACTGCGGCTCAGGGTGCAAAGGACAGTCCTGTTTACTGTCCTCTTCTCCTGGTGTTTTTTGTAAGGGAGCTTGGATCAGATCCCCTAGACTCCCTGTTTGGTGTTTATTGAGTTCAAGCCACAGTCACATTCATAGGCCCCGCCCTGTGTTTGACATTCTGACAAATCGGAGGCAAACGTATTGGTTTTGTCCTGTCAAACCAGTTCCCCTTTCCAGTGGGGAGCACATTCCAGGCAACGGGTTAATAGTGCGGGTACTGTACAGTATGTCCATGCCAACTCAACCAGTGCCATTGCCCATCCGCCTCAGATTTTCCTAGAAAAATTCACCTGGGGGTTTTCAGACACGCTGAGTTCACAAATGATAGCCATTATTATTTTTTAAATTTCCCCTTCGACCTGTGACCTTGCAAAGGTCAACTTAAAGTGAGAAAGGGACCTTAACCAGAAAAATCACCCTGGATGCAATTTAGATGCTACCATCATGTGTAGCACCTCGTTCTACTCGTATTGAATAGGGCTTTTCAGAAAAAAATAGCAGCACCCTACTCACTTCTGGCAAATTGCAAGACGAGGGTTAACTGACGAGTTTTATTCGAACTTCAGCCTAACCCTTTACCCTGTGGGGGATGTGGGTCCTAAAATGTAAGTATTGCTGTAAAAACCTTAGGAACCAGTCTTCTAAATTCTGTGAAAAACTTTTGGTTTCAAGTCCCACCACTGGGCATTAAACCTCCTTGAAATTTGAATTTGTGCTATTTGTACCAAATTTAGGCCATAATAACTTGCGTGGAGGGACTCCAAAATATCACCCAAAGATATGTTTGGTTAGATATTAATGAGATGTACAAGCATCAAGCTTGTAGATCTCATTAAAAGCCCTATTCAATACGAGTAGAACGAGGTGCTACACATGATGGTAGCATCTAAATTGCACCCAGGGTGATTTTTCTGGTCAAGGTCCCGTTCTCACTTTAGGTTGACCTTTGCAAGGTCACAGGTCGAAGGGGACATTAAAAAAAAAAAAAAAAAAAAGGCTGTCATTTCTGAACTCAGCGTGTCTGAAAACCCCCAGGTGAATTTTTCTCGGAAAACCTGAGCTAGAAGGGCAAAGAAATGTCCCTTTTCTGGTTGAGTCAGCGTGGAATGACCCATGTTTAGAATATGCCACACTTCTATTTTATACCTGGCCAATTGTGATGAGACTTGGTAGACAGTCAGCAACATACCTGGCCTGAATCTCAATGCTTTTATGTGATGACATAACATTTCAGTTTAAACCAGTAATGTCAACGTTGATTGGTTAGTCAGGTTGTCTGTCTTTCTGTCTATTTGTACTTTAATAATGTCAAACATTTCCCTGTGATCACACTTTCTGTAACAACACCTTTTTCATGTTTTCCTTTTTTACTCTTTAAATTCATACTCGGATATGTAACTTATATGAAAGGACTTTTTTGGCACAGCTTAAAATGAAGGGAATGTGGAAAGCCTGGGCCGTCGTCATGCACTGTATTAAAAAATCAAATCTGCATTTGTGTTTTGTGTAATGGATGCTGTGCTGCAATTGCTGGCGAGCCATTCTGGTTATGAGTGTGGAGTTGAAGAGCAGATGGGCTTGGAGAGGGTTAGAAACAGGTCATTCACCATTTTAAACACAAAGGGAAGTTTCCATCTCTGTCGAGTCAATGAAAAATGACTCTCCCACACTAAAATTCACAGCAGAGAGGATGTTCACAACATCATTATTGGTTTGGTATTTAAATGAAAAAGAAAAAACACATTAGGTGTCTGTACACTTTTCAGAAAATCCCATTGAGGGTTGAGTTTAAAGCTGGGAAGTGAGTTTGTTTTTTTTATCATTTGACTCGATCCTTTTGGATGCTTGAAAAAGGGGCACCTGCCTCACCATCACAAACCTGCAGGTGGTGCATTGCCCCTGGAATGTTCCACGTGGGTGAGCTAGCCGGGTGCTGGCAGCCTCTCTCACCAGCCTCGCAGTGCACACAGGCTCTCCTCACGGGGACGTGTTTGTGTAAGGCAGCGCTCTTTGTCTCCTGTGTGTGTTTGTTTACCTGCAGGGTTAGCACTCGTCCAGGATCTTCTCAGACAGTGCAGGTGTGTTTGAACACTGGCTCTTGTCTTTCACAGGCTGCCTCACTCTGTGGGGGCTTGCATGCGAAGCACAAGTCAGGGAGATGCCAGCATTGTGTAACTGCTGCCTGGACGATGGGGCTGGTGCTAACCTTTTTCCTATGGTTTATTCACTGTGGTAAAACGAAGCCAGGAGATCCTGGGGTCTATACTGGGTTTAATCCAGTCTTAATTACTCTTATTGAAAGATGTTCATTTTATAATTTTGCTAAACTAGAATCTAATACTGTTATTAAGTAATATAATTCAAGGTCTAAGACCTGAGCTCTCTCAAGTAGTTTGGCTCACTTTATGTAACTTTAAAGTTGTTTTTTCCCCACTTTTTCTAAATGAAAGAAAGACTGGAGTAAACTTTTTGTAAATAGGTCCTACTTGGTTTTATTAACCTCTTTGATCTATAAAATGCAAGCTTTTAAAAACTGCAGTATAACCAAACTGGCAGCCTGTTCGCTGGTCCTGCTTTGGTGGAACTCCATGGATTTCTTTTAAGCCCCTACAGGCCAGTTTTATTTCTTATTTGGTTTAGTGAGTGCTGAAATTCGCTCTTGTTACCCCCTGTGCACTGTGTACATAGGTTTGCACGTCTGCCAGCTATTCCTGGATTGCAGCCTGTAATCTGATTAACCACGGTGGATATTGATTCTGCTGAGGACTGGGGTGAACCTGACTGATGATAGCTGCAGTGACCCAGGGGCACGAGGAGGTTAGCTTTCTGGCTGGAGTCCCTTTCTCCTTTCTGGAGGGGAGCTTGTTTTACTTTAACAGATGTGTTAATTACCTCTTGCAGTACATTCTGCTTAATCTCATTTTTTTTTTTTTTTAACTTGTTTTCAGTTTGTTTGTATTGGTTTGGTTGTGTATTTGTATATGCAGTGTACATTTTGCATGACATGGCGATTTCTTGACTAGGTCTCCCTCAAAAAAAAAGAAGAGATTTTTTCTGCTTAAATAAAGGTAAATAAGATCTCATTCAATGCATTACGAGGCTCTATGGATAGTGTGGCTTGTTACTTTGTTGAATCCACCACTCCGGTGGAGCTGCTTTCCATGTCAGTGTGATAGAAACACACGCTAAAGGTCTCCACACACCAGACCACAAGACACTTTCACAGCGATGTGACCATACACACCAGAAGAGACACAGAGTCAGAAAACCGCCAGATCTATACAACTGTTCAAAATTGCTATTGACAGAACTATGAGCAAGACCGGTACATATTCATCAACATGATGTGGAAATCGACTCCCATATATTATCTTTCAAATCTGTATCTTTATAATCGTGATGCCCTTTGTCATAAAGCTCTGGGCATGCATTGAAGCTGTTCTCTGATTGCTCAATGCCCTAGTTGACGCACGTCAAATCGGAAAAAACAGAATTCAATCCTATTTATTTTGTGTCGCTCCAGTGCCGCTCTGGTGCTGCTCCTGCGTCGCCTCTGGTGTGAAAGATACTTCTCAAAAGTATAGGCTGTATTCATTTTGACGAATCGCTGCACAGTTCTGCTTGCCGCACCATGTCTGGTGGGTAGCAGCCTTAACTCTGCACCAATCCCGGGCTTCCCAACTCTCCTCAATGAAGTTTATTATTATAATGCATGTGTAGGTGCCAGTAATGTGAGCTTTCAGATGCCTGCTCGATCTGCTCTGAACCGATCACACTTTTTTTCACAGATTGAATACGTCTCTCCTGAGTGTAGGTTTTCTATTAGGAGGTGTTCGTACACATTTAGGGGATGAACAAGGTATTATCAGGGGTCCCTACCGTAACATCTCAAACTCCAGGCACCTGATCATTTCAGTAATGTACTTGATTGTTGGTAGTTCAGAAACCCAGGACCAATGTGCATTTGTAACCATGTGTAAATGTTCTTGGTCATCACCTGCTACAGTACACAGGCTGGTCCATTAACATGGACCTTAAACACGGAGGTTGGGTTCTATTGCATTGGGCATCGATGGGATTTCAGTTGCAATACTTTTGAAAGGCAACTGTTTTAAAGTGTATCATTACTGGATGACAGTTACAAACGCTGCAATAATAAACCCAATGGAACGCTACGCATTGCCGCTGCTCACAGTAGCTGCAGTTGTTGTTCATGTGATCTCAATAATAAAACCAGATTGATTTATACCTGCTTTTTTGGTTGGCTTGTTTTTCTAGTGATCATTTCCAGAGAAAGTGAATTCCACATTTCGAGACAGCCAGAGCTGAGCTGGAGTTCAAATGAGCATCTCCTAGTCTTTATAGTGTATTCAGCAGACCTAGCCTCAGCCAGCATGGGGTGAGCTTGGGTATTTCTGTCACGTGTGAAATGGAAATGAATGAAAGAGTGCTGTTCCTTTAAACAGACGCAGGTTGATCTGATTGCTGTTTGGAATACAATATGGCTGAATAGCGGACAGACACATGCAGTAAGAGGGATGCATCCAATGAGAATATGAGAGATTATAGTTTTGCAGGTGGGCTTGCTGGACCTGTGTTGGAAGGGCGTGCTTGCTTGCTTGCAGTCTTTATAATATGGTCCGCAGGCCTCATGCGGCCACAGGACCCTAAATCGGGTAAAATCTAAAGCGACTGCAGCCTTACACAGGATGAAGAATCGGGGATGAGGAAATATGTGTGTATATATTTGGTGGAATCAAGGTGGCTGTAGCATTGCTCAGATTGTATAGTCTTGCCACACATTTATAGCGAGATTCATTTAGCAACTGCTGCTAGTCTGCTAGTTATCAAGGCTCTGCACTCTTGGCAGGCTGCTCTGGATCTGTGATTTATGCTGCATTATTCCAGCCAGGCTTACTAATGTATTCCCTGACAGGTGCGTTTTGGAATGTCATCCTCGCAAAAGGAAAGGAAAACGAGTGTGCTCAGTTTTGTAAAGCTGGTCTAGTTTGTATTCCTAGCACCCTCTTACCCTTCCTCCGGCACGGACGATGTACGGTACAGGGTAGGATTTAACTTCTACGACACACTTTATGTTATCAAGAGTAAGAGAGCACAAGGAACACATGTTAGCTGTGCACAAGCTTCACATCTCCTAGGATTTCCTGAGTAAATAAAGCAATGCTGAGATATCCTAGGTGACGTTTCTGTCATGCCTTTAGTGCATCGGAAATGTGTTGGGGTGAGGAGAGGTCCTCGATCGCTTGTTTGCTCGCAGTGTTTCATGCTGCTTGAAAAGGGGCTTTAGGAGAGAAGGTAATGAAGAGATGTATCACTGTGAAAGATCTCTTGGATGCTTACAGCCCTGGGGCTTGAATTGCATTTTTAATTTCACACAGCTGCATTCGCCCCATACCTTCGGCCTATCTTATCCGTAATTGCAAAGCGATTAAATAATTTGTGAGTCAGATGGGGGGTAATGTTGAGACGTCTGGGTCCCTGTTGTGTGGCAATGATCTCAGTCCTACCGCTCGGGCAGGTGCAGACCAGACCCCTGCCTCTCATGTTCTGAACTGATAAATGATGCCTTTTGCACCTCAAACTGGTCTTCATTACTGCAAACTGGTCTTCATTACTGCAAACTGGTCTTCATTATTGCAAACTGGTCTTCATTATTGCACCTCAAGCATTACTGCAATGAAGACGTGGCTCATTGTTCTATACCTGCCTTGTGATCTTTCTTATTGTATTATATAAAACCAGGATATTAAGAGTTTGCATCTTATTTACAAGAGGAAGAAATGTAGCATTAATCAGAATTGAGTTTGATTATGAGTGTAATTTTAAATATTTCAGTATGTGAGGAATTGCATTGACTGCAGATATATTGTGAAAACCCTCCAATCCAATTGAAATGAACAGCATCACAGCTCACACTTTATATTTAATTTACATTCAAGAACAAGGCTGTTGTTGCAGGATTCTTCAGTCACTGGGCCAGCTGGGCTTGCAATCCAATTTTATTAGCTCTGGTCTGTCTGCATACTGTGGTGCAGCTATGCCATGATACTGCTGGTAGTTTTAATAATGCATCCTGATCTTCGCACAGCTGCAGCCCTGATTTTGGTCACAGGGATGTTAACCGTATGATCCAGTCTCCAATACCCCGGCTGTAGGGACTGTTCTGGAATAGACACTGCAGGGGCAGTAACCTCAAACAGCTGCAGTTGGAATTCACTGGTATGGTCTTAGAACACAGTGTAAGAGGGTGAGAGCTCTCACTCACCCTGCAGCCAGTCCTGGCTTTCAGAACTCCCCTTGTTTAGGTAGGTTATTGACGTGACCAGGTGCCAGCAGTCTGCTCTGAACTGACTGCCCTGCCCCTGAACATTTCAATAACATACACGTTCCACTTGTAAATACTATTAATACTATTAATAATAATAATAATAATAATAATAATAATAATAATAATAATTAATACAGCACCGTGAAAAAAGATATAGTACATTTAGATTTACTATACACTGTCTATCTGTCTATTTTATTATATGTATACACAAGTATCTGCATTCATATTTGACATGCAGTGAGTACCTGGTACCCCAATATTGGAGTGTACTGCTTTTATTTTAATGTTGACAGTATGTATACATAATGCGTGCATTGGCATTGCATAGATGGATGTGTGCATCTCTCTCTCTCTCTCTCTCTCTCTCTCTCTCTCTCTCTCTCTCTCTCTCTCTCTCTCTCTCTCTCATGTATTCCCCCCCGATTCTCCGCTGCTATTGTTAGCTCAGCGATGATGTAATGCCTGCTTCTCTTCACTTTTGCTGTGGAAATTAGCTGATGTGAGGGTAGAGAGCCGAGCCGGGCAGGGTATAGGCTGGAAAAGACTGACTTGCGCACTCACTCACTCCCTGGCTCTCTTTCATTGACTGGCCTGCCTTTCCACGTAGTTTTTCCACTATCTCTCTCACAGTCTTCGTTTACTCAGGGGATTTTCGTGGACTTCCAAAAGCTGTTTTTATTAGAACTTACTCCCCGGCGCTGCTGCCTGACTCAGCACGGCAGTGTTGGACCAAAGTCATTCCCAACGCCGGTGCGAGATTTCTGTACCTCGAAACCAACGCTGGCTATAGTTCTGGCGCAAGTGTTACTTATAACGCGAATAGTAAAATAGCACAGTGTCCTAATACTTGTATAGTGGAGGAATGAGCGCGATCAGATGACGAGACGGAGGCATACCGGTGTTTCTGCCGGAGGTGGGACCTGCGCCTGTACTGGTTAGGAGACCTGGCTGCTGCTGTACCCCGCACCACGGGAGAAGGGGCGTTTTTTAGATTGCAGTTCGAGTCGCAGAAGGATTTGGGGAGTAGAACTTTGGCAGTTGTTGCTTCAGCCCTGCAGAGATGAACAGCTGTAAAAGCCCTGCAGAGATGAACAGCTGTAAAAGCAGTAGAGTAAGTGTGTTCATGCCCTCTTTTCTGTTTGTATTGCTGTGTAATAACGCATTTAATATGAAACAGCAGAACAACGCGCGCGTCGTATTGTTTTAGTGCAGCAGCTTGGATTTCAAGTTTTTTGCTCGAGGTCTGCACGGTGCGTGGTGAACGTGGTTGTTACAACTTTTCCGATTGAATACCCGTTCATTTAATTGACAGCTGCTGCTATACCAACACTGCTCATGTTATAACCATTAGAAAACGCGCCTGATACCCGATTCACAAGTGCTCCTGCATCGCAATGCGCAATAGTTTGCCAGCCACCAGCAATCTTTGAAGACGAGCTGTACTGTTATTGGGGTGAGATTTATCACGATTGTTTTGGTAAAAGTAAAATCAATCTGTTCATGGGTACAACACTAGTACCAAACACATAAGAGACATCAGAGTCATTAAACTATTCAAATGTGATGCTATCCTAACTATCAAACACTATCAAACTAGAAACTGTGTTTCTGTGTTTGATGTGGGTGCCTTTGTATAGGCATTCCTATAGAATGTAATTACTGTGTAGTAAATTTGCAGATTACTGTGTATGCATTTAAAACTTTACTACAGTATACCCATTTTTTAATATTAGTTCTTTCTTTCTGTTACCATATTGATAATGTCAGTTTATAATAACACAGAAATGTAACAATACAATACTATTGACACAAATAAAATCATTCAACAGTGCTGCTCCAAGCATTGTGTTAAATATATATATGAGACTTTTTAAAATTTAAAAAAAAAAATCTATTCCTGGATTTAATATGAGTTTAATAAGATTCACTTGAGCTTGTTACCAATAAACCGTGGCTAAGCAAGCTGGTAGTAAAACCTGGAATGGGTGAAACTGCTATGCAATAGGAGTCTTACTGTATTTCCATCCTTGCTCAACCAAATCCGCCACGCCACTCACAAATACATAAATATATCTCTGACAGCTGGTGCAGATGTTGCTGTTTCCCAGTGTTGTGGAATTCCTTGCAACATTTCCAGTTGATAGCCAGCTAATTGGTTTTCTGAACCTCTGCTCTGGAGAGGCGGTGAGCCAAGGAGCACTGAGGAGATTTTGAAACCTTGCTGCTGATGGATTCAGTACCCTCGAAACAGAGCAGCAGAGAAGCTGGTAGTGCTGCACAAACCCATTATCCGATCATTCAGATTGAGCTCTCCATAGAAAACAGGTGCTGACCATCAGCATTGGGCTAATTTATCTTTCCAAGTGAAACAAGTGAAGAAACGCTTTCACTGGTTTAACTTGGAATGGTAAATTTAGCCCAATCAACACCAATGACCCACACCTTTAACCTTTTCCTTTAAAACCTGTCGTTGACAAATGATAGTCGGCTCAGGTTTAGAAACTCCCAATAGCTCCCTGCATCCAGTCCTGGGTTTCAGAACTGCCCTCATTAAATATATTATTAAAATGATCAGGAGCAGGGGCTTAGCTCTGGGTTGGCTGGATGGCGGACCTGCAGAGTGAAAAAAAGCGGTCGGCTGATGGCACACGCTTCAGAGGACAGTGTGTGTTTGTCTTCGCCGCTCCCAAGTCAGAGCAGGGGTGGTAGCGGTGAGCTGAGCCTAAATACAATTGGACATTTCAAATTGGGAGAAAAACAAGGTAAAACTAATTGGTGACTACTAAATTTAAAAAAAAAATACATAAAAAAAAAATAATAATAAAAAATGATCAGGAGCCAGGAGTTTGATGTTAAATAAGTTGTTCCTCCCTCATAGCTCCTATCTGGTGAGACTTGTTCATGCTTTAAGAGTGATGAGTTCAGAGCAGATTGAGCAATAATACCTAACCCAGGTCAGATCTGAAATCCAGGCCAGGCTTCAGCACGAGTATATTTCTAACCCTGTAGTTTAAACTGCTGAAGCTGTGTTCTGCCGATTTGAATGTCCCTGGTACTGAAGCCCCCCTGTCCTGAAGTCCGATCTATTCATAGATCCAGTTTGGCAAGCAGGCACTGATGCAGCGAGTACACTAGCTTGATAGGTTTGAAAGGGAGGCTTGTTTGTGTCTGACAGCCCTGCAGTCATATATTATCCCCCTTGCTATTAGGCTTCTTTCAATGCACAAAAAGACTGGTTTAGTCTGTATTTCTTCAGTCCCGGTGCTTAGTGAGTAATAGCACTAATCAATGGATCCAGCAGATTTAACCAGCTGGACTCTGTGAGTCTTAGTCAGTGTACAATATGAGTCTTAATAAAATGTATTTCAGAGGACAGTGTAGCCTGAGCTACTTTTATGGTGGTGGTGGGGGGGGGGGGGCTGTTGGAGCAGGAGACTGCTATTTCAGTGCAGAATGATTAGCTCAGTGTCAGCAATCAGTTCTGGATTGTCTGAATTGTGTGTGTGTGTGTGTGTGTGTGTGTTTGTATGTATATATATATATATATATATATATATATATATACACAGTACCAGTCAAAAGTTTGAGTACACTTGCTGGAAACTAGGTTTTTTTTCATAATTGACAATGTTTTACGTCGTATACGTTTCTGTAAATACTTGAAAATGAAAACACATGTTACAATATACAAAACAAAACATAAGGAGTATCAAAGCAATGTTCAAGAAAATTGAAAATTTTCTCTAAATCTTGGATTCCTCAAAATAGCCACCCTTTGCCTTAATAACAGCCTCACAAACACGAGGCATTCGGTTAACAAGTTTCAGCAGGAAATGACCCGACATGTCTTCCCAGCTCTTCTGCAGCAATTCCCAGAGATATAGGGCACTTGTGGGTAGCTTTGCTTTGACTCTTCTGTCCAGTTCGTCCCATACAAGTTCTATAGGATTGAGGTCTGGAGACTGGGCAGGCCAGGTCATTAGATTGAGTTGTCCTTCACTTTCCTTCTTCGCCAGATAGTTCTTGCACAACTTTGAGGTGTGTTTCGGGTCATTATCTTGCTGAAGAATGAAGGACTTCCCAACTAGCCGTAATCCTGATGGAATCGCATGCCTCTGAAGTATGCTATGATGGCCATGCTGGTTGAGCTTGCCATGGACTTGGTAAAGATCACCAACTCTATCACCAGCAAAGCAACCCCAGACCATGACACTGCCTCCTCCATGCTTGACAGAGGGAACCACACATGCAGAACTCATGCGCTCACCCTCTCTGCGTCTTACAAATACTCGGCGGTTGGACCCAAATATTTCAAATTTTGACTCATCGGTCCATAAGACCGACTTCCACTCCTCAAACGTCCAGTTTCTGTGTTTTTTGGCCCTGGCAAGTCTCTTCCTCTTATTCTGCACTTTTAACAATGGTTTCTTTGCAGCAATTCTTCCAGTTAGGCCAGCTTCACGCAATCTCCTCTGAACAGTTGATGTTGAAACATATGTACTTCTAGTAGCATTTAGCTGAGCTTGTATTTCAGGGGCAGTTAATCGCCGGTTTCGCAGACTTCAGACTCAAATCCCCTTGCTTTGGGTGACCATTTCATTGAAATTGACAAGATTTACATTTTCATTTAAAAATAAAATTTTTGAATGCAATTCACTTATGATTATCAGCTTATATAAGTACACGTATCATATAATGAAATATTAAGTGTTTATAGACAAGTTTATACAGTTAAAAGCATAGATAATCACGAAAAACCTGGTTTCAAGCAGGTGTACGCAAAGTTTTGACTGGTACTGTGTGTATATATTATTATTATTATTATTATTTGTTTATTTAGCAGACGCCTTTATCCAAGGTGACTTACAGAGACTAGGATGTATGAACTATGCATCAGCTGCAGAGTCACTTACAATTACGTCTCACCCGAAAGACGGAGCACAGACGGAGCACGGAGCATATATATATATATATATATATATATATATATATATATATATATATATATATATATATATATATATATATAATTTTTTTTTTCTTTATATAAAGAAAAACGGTGACCATCTCTATGTTAACTATGTTTTTACCTATATCTAGAGGACCCCTAATCCAATTGTGATGAAACTTGGTTTAAACATTCTTACATCAAGTTGGTACAAAAATCAGGGGATAAATAAAGGAACCTGTTGGTACGTATTTTTACAGACTTATGGTAGGTGCAGGACGTTGTGACTTTTTTGTGATACAACACTGACTTACCAGCTTTAAAAGCAGAAATAACCTTGAATGTCATTGTCTGCTGTGCAGTGATACAAACCTGTAATCTGTAGTTCATTGTGCTTTTGCTGGTATGCCTGTTTTATTTTTTATTTTTTACAATTTTGCTCTCAAGTAAGTACTGAGTGTGGAGTCCTGAGTCCAATCAAAGATAAGCCACCACGCCAGCACTGCCGTGTGATCTCGCTGTGAAATATACAGCTAAATCCGCTCGGCGGGAAAATTCTCCCAAGACATAGAAAGAAAGATATACAATGAAAGGGAGCAGTGAGGCTGGAGTGTGCAATGAATCGCATGCTTTGTGGAACGAGGCTGCTGTAGCGGAAAAACAGACTCAGCTTAGGAACAATCCTGCTTTAAAAGCACATTCTGTTTAGTGCAAGGCTACAAAGCATGTCATGCTAGTTGCAGAACCCTGGAAACACTGACTCATCCCATTACACGTGAAGTTTCTTCGTGTTTTTTGCAGGGGGAGGGGTGGTAGTCGAGTGGCAGGCTCAGCTATGGGAGTTCATGGGCCAGAGCATTTGACACAAGAACACTGATGTATCAATGAGCTGTACAGATGAAGTGTGGAGGTATGGAGATGAAGTGTGGAGGTATGGAGATGAAGTGTGGAGGTATGGAGATGAAGTGTGGAGGTATGGAGATGAAGTGTGGAGGTATGGAGATGAAGTGTGGAGGTATGGAGATGAAGTGTGGAGGTATGGAGATGAAGTGTGGAGGTATGGAGATGAAGTGTGGAGGTATGGAGATGAAGTGTGGAGGTATGGAGATGCTCGGAATGGAGCCACCCTTCTGTAGTCTGAGCTCTTACAGTCAGGGGAGCGCCTTCCCTTGTACAGTAAAGGCACGGCCGTGTGGTGTGCGGGCGGAGTCTTACAGTCAGGGGAGCGCCTTCCCTTGTACAGTAAAGGCACGGCCGTGTGGTGCGCGGGGGGGAGTCTTACAGTCAGGGGAGTGTCTTCCCTTGTACAGTAAAGGCACGGCCGCGTGGTGTGCTGGGGGAGTCTTACAGTCAGGGGAGCGCCTTCCCTTGTACAGTAAAGGCACGGCCGCGTGGTGTGCGGGGGGAGTCTTACAGTCAGGGGAGCGCCTTCCCTTGTACAGTAAAGGCACGGCCGCGTGGTGTGCGGGGGGAGTCTTACAGTCAGGGGAGCGCCTTCCCTTGTACAGTAAAGGCACGGCCGCGTGGTGTGCGGGGGGAGTCTTACAGTCAGGGGAGCGCCTTCCCTTGTACAGTAAAGGCACGGCCGCGTGGTGTGCGGGAGGGAGTCTTACAGTTAGGGGAGTGTCTTCCCTTGTACAGTAAAGGCATGGCCGCGGGGGGGGAGTTTTACAGTCAGGGGAGTGTCTTCCCTTGTACAGTAAAGGCACGGCCGTGTGGTGTGCGGGGGGAGTCTTACAGTCAGGGGAGTGTCTTCCCTTGTACAGTAAAGGCACGGCCGCGTGGTGTGCGGGGGGAGTCTTACAGTCAGGGGAGCGCCTTCCCTTGTACAGTAAAGGCACGGCCGCGTGGTGTGCGGGGGGAGTCTTACAGTCAGGGGAGCAAGGTCGTTGATTTGGGGATTCCACAGGGAGAGCGTCGCATTGGCTCTGGTGCTCCTGGGGGTTAGGAGTCAGTATCGGCCATGCATTCACAGACTGCTATAGGAATAATGCACTTATTGATTAACAATTATTTTAAATATAATTCATAGAAGGGATGTTAAAAGGTGAGAGTTTAATTGCAGAATTTACAACCAGTCCCTGTTTGGAGGCAGTGTGGTCCAGTGGTTAAAGTCCAGAGCTTGTAACCAGAAGGTCACCGGTTCAAATCTCACCTCTGCCACTGACTGACTTACTGTGTGACCCTGAGCAAGTCACTTAACCTCCTTGTACTCCATCCTGCGGATGAGATGTTAAATCAATGTTCTATTGTAAGTGACTCTGCATATAATGTACAGTAAAGGCACGGCCGCGTGGTGTGCGGGGGGAGTCTTACAGTCAGGGCAGTGTCTTCCCTTGTACAGTAAAGGCACGGCCGCGTGGTGTGCGGGGGGGGAGTCTTACAGTCAGGGCAGTGTCTTCCCTTGTACAGTAAAGGCACGGCCGCGTGGTGTGCGGGGGGAGTCTTACAGTCAGGGCAGTGTCTTCCCTTGTACAGTAAAGGCACGGCCGCGTGGTGTGCGGGGGGAGTCTTACAGTCAGGGGAGTGTCTTCCCTTGTACAGTAAAGGCATGGCCGCGTGGTGTGCGGGGAGTTTTACAGTCAGGGGAGTGTCTTCCCTTGTACAGTAAAGGCACGGCCATGTGGTGTGCGGGGAGTCTTACAGTCAGGGGAGTGTCTTCCCTTGTACAGTAAAGGCACGGCCGCGTGGTGTGCGGGGGGAGTCTTACAGTCAGGGGAGCGCCTTCCCTTGTACAGTAAAGGCACGGCCGCGTGGTGTGCGGGGGGAGTCTTACAGTCAGGGGAGCAAGGTCGTTGATTTGGGGATTCCACAGGGAGAGCGTCGCATTGGCTCTGGTGCTCCTGGGGGTTAGGGAGTCAGTATCGGCCATGCATTCACAGACTGCTATAGGAATAATGCACTTATTGATTAACAATTATTTTAAATATAATTCATAGAAGGGATGTTAAAGGGTGAGAGTTTAATTGCAGAATTTACAACCAGTCCTTGTTCGGAGGCAGTGTGGTCCAGTGGTTAAAGTCCAGAGCTTGTAACCAGAAGGTCACCGGTTCAAATCTCACCTCTGCCACTGACTGACTTACTGTGTGACCCTGAGCAAGTCACTTAACCTCCTTGTGCTCCATCCTGCGGGTGAGATGTTAAATCAATGTCCTATTGTAAGTGACTCTGCATATAATGCACAGTTTACAGCCTACCTCTGTAAAGTGCTTTTTGATGGTGGTCCTGTATGAAAGGCGCTATATAAAAATAAAGATTTATTATTATTATTATTATTATTATTATTATCACAGACTGAGTAACCTCACCATGCTGCAGCGCACCCTACTGGCCAGGCGCACAGCTAACTCATCCGCAGTCGAGCTCCTGGGTGTAAAGAGGCTATTGACTTGGAGAACAGTATCAGAGATGCCCGCAGACCTTCAGTTATGTCTGTTTTCATACACCAGCACTGGCACCTGACCTTTAATTGTGTGTTTTCAGCCGCAGTGGCGGCTGCATCACTGGCATACTTGTTTTACATTGCACAGCAGGACACTGCAGTGAGATAACCCTACACTATAGCTATATTCAGCTGTTGACGTAAACTAAAATGTAAATGACATCTTAATTGGGAAATTATGTTAAATATTATTGTCTTGAGGCTGATCTAACATAAGCTAAGCTACAACGCCACCTCTGCCATCTGATCTCACTGGGAAATGTACAACTAAATCCGCTCAGTCAATGGTTTGACAACACTGGAAAAGCCCTTTTGATTCTCTGCAATTCAGACTTGAGCTGCAGCAAAAGAACCGGCATCTCCCTCTCTCCCTTCCTGCAGAGGCACCCAGCCAGCCTCCTGACATAATGAGATTGATCAAAGTGTCTTTATCAGCAAGAGGATTACTCCAGACATTCTGATCGGCTGCTGGCATTTAAATGTCAGGTTGAAAAGGTTGAACATGAAATGGAAGCCGAGAAAAAAAGTAATCTGGAAACGCGACTGGATCATTCCATCTGAGAAAGGAAATAGTGCTGCTGCTGCTGCTGCTGCTGAGTTGTCTGAAATAATTGTGTCTAGATTTATTGGACTAGGAATTAGTTTGTATGTTTGTTAGGGGCCATGATGACTAGCATAATGCTGGCATTGAGATGTGACAGGCTGTATATGACGGTACTGCACTGGGTGTACAGCATTAAGCAAGGAATCTGGCTTGAATGCAATAATATTTGATCACAGCCTTCATGTTCAGTACTGTGTGTTTATTTTTGCATGGTATTTTTGCAGTTTTCCCATGCTTTTCCAGTGGTTAGAATATTTACCATAGTTTATCCTAGTTTGCCGTGTTTATGATGTGCTTTACCATACCTCGTTATTCTTTACAATGCTTTCCTGTGCTTTACCGTGTTTTCACAATGCATTATTACACTTTGCTATGCTTTTACAATGGTAAACTTTTGTAAGGGACATTGCATTTGAAGAACTTTTCCCTAATACTGTGTGTGTGAGTGCACAGAATGTGTCAATGAATACTGCGTCCGATTTGGAGCTTTTTCAATTGAGGTTACATGAAGAACTGTCAAGTCACCACTGCGGCAGCGAGCAAACCTTAAACTCTACATCTTAACCAAAAGTGTCAGTGGCGAAGTAGGGCTGTAACGATTCATTGTGCAGGGATGGAAATGCGACTCCCATTGCAATGCAGTTTGAGCCGTTCCTGGTTTTACTTTCAGTTTATTAAGACACACCTGAGCTTGTTACCTATGCATTGTGACATTGATATAGCGCATCATAACATCGTTATACATGATCGTTATACGTGATTCATATCCTATCGAGACCTGCATGTCGGGATTCACATTGTGTCGGTTAGTGCATCTTCACACCACTGCGTCTCAACCAGAGCAGATTTCTTTTTCGCTTGTGTGCAGCAAGCCAGTAGCATAATAAACATTATGTAAATAAACGGAGGTTGCTATGGTAACACAGTGATTGGCACGCTCGCCTCGTGGTCACAGGAACCTTGCTTAGGAGGAAGTGAAAGCAGCTCCAATACGCATCATCACAGCTGGGTGTCCCTCCAGAGATGATGCATCGATTCTGGTTCTGTGGGGTTATTGAGCGCGAGCTTCTCCAGCAGAACCTTCACGTCATCACCCAGCAGGCACTGCTGTTTCTCTTCCTCATGGAGCCTTTCCAGGGAACCTGCTTTGTATAGGAAGGCCTTACATGTCTCTTACATGGCTCATGCCCTCAAGACCTCATAATTCAATATGGGGTCCATCCGGGTACCTGGCAAAAAAAAACAAAAAAAACATTTTACTGGAGGTGGTGACCTCAATATATGCTTCCAGTAATGCTGAATTCAATTTTTTTAAATGGACCTGTTTGAACTCTTAAGCTGAAACGTACGTTGATATATTATACAAGCTGTTTTGCTGAAGCTTACTTTGATATATTGTACAAGCTGTTATGTACGTACCCGAGTGTGATTTGTTTTCTATTGTGTTGTAACACGCATTATAACACACCAGCCCTAGGGTGCAGTTATTGCTGCTGCTGCCCTGTGTTCACCAGCTGTGCCTAGACTCCAGGAGCAAGCTGTAAAGGGTCTGTCTGTATCTTTTTTATGTTCCTGTTGTGGAATTGATTCTGTCGTGAGTGTTTCGCACACATTGCTGGGTTGCTTGCATGCAAAGCGTAATAGGGCAGATTTAACAAGGTGTTCGCACCAGTAAAAATCAACCTGTTCATCTTACAAAAGTGGTTGCTCAGTGTATTGCTTCATCATTCCAGCCTTTTTTTTAGGTTTGTGCTGGAAGACACCCTGAGCTTAAGGGCTTCAGTATGAGCATCAGGAAATGACTTTAATTCACCCGGCTGCCAGCCTGTATTTCTGTGTTCTCTGCCCTTTCCTCTGGGACTGCATCTGAGCTCTGATTGATTTACAACAACAGCTTAGGGATGAAATGACCCATTGTGTATCAAAGAACCATGATGCTTCCATGCAAGGACCAAAAGCACTGCATGGGCACTCATAGTCCACCAACAGATGCTTCTTGAATGTTAAAGAAATTAGATTTATAGCTGGTTTTAGTATCAGGTGTTCAGTATTATGGAAATGATAAATTCCACAAATGATGCGATAATATCCTGTGGTTTGTCACTGCACACCTATCACACAATGAATTAAATAAATACAATAAAAAGTAAACAGATATTTTGCACACATACATTTGACTTCATAGTGGGGCACAAGATAATTGGATAAACTGGAAATGTGAACATCGTCAAGCTGTAGGAGGCTAGGAGGGATAATATTAAGTGATGTGCATATGTATTGTTTCAATTTCACAGCACAATAGGCCCCTGAAATTCCTTGGGGAGCTTTATAGACAGTCCATACAAAGACAGAGCAGGCAATAAAATCGCATAGGCTGTTTTCAGATACACTTTGTTCGCATGGTAATGAACAAAGGCTTCTGTTATATTTTCTGTATTGCACATTTTTGCTTTGTAGCGCAGATGAATTGTGTTTCATACAGACAGTCTGTAACAACCTAGTCTGAGTACAAACAACAAAATAGTGAAATAATGCATGGGTAGCAGCAACTCTGCGGCGCTTAAAGGAAGTGGACAGGTGCAGTACTGGCATGATCACTGTGTGCAGCTCCCAGAGACTGCGGCGCTTAAAGGGAGTGGACAGGTGCAGTACTGGCATGAACAGTGTGTGCAGCTCCCAAACTCTGCGGCGCTTAAAGGGAGTGGACAGGTGCAGTACTGGCATGAACACTGTGTGCAGCTCTCAAACTCTGCGGCGCTTAAAGGGAGTGGACAGGTGCAGTACTGGCATGAACACTGTTTGCAGCTCCCAAACTCTGCGGCGCTTAAAGGGAGTGGACAGGTGCAGTACTGGCATGAACACTGTATGCAGCTCACCAGGTACTGAAGTGTCAAATAAATGTCTAAGCTGTTGTGACTATTATGCGGTTTAATGGTATCATGGACTGTGAATATGCTCTATAGCCTGCTCTAAGAATGTCCCTGCCCTTATCAGGGCTGTCATTGACAAGAGGAGACAGACTGAATGCATTTGTGCATGCTGTGTTACTAAGAGGGACTGCTGCATTGCACTGTAATACTATTTTGCTTGTATGAACAAATGAAAGATGACAACTGGTCTATTGAGAGGTTCAGCCGCACTCTTCTAAAACTATCCCTGCGTTGGATCTTTCTCAGGGTCAGCCACTGTAGTTTAGACACTGCTGCTGGCACTGGCAGATGGAGTAACAGCCCTTCATTTGTGTGACTTGATCATCAGCAGGCTGCGCTGGTTCTGCGCTGTGCTCCAGCTGTGGACCGCTGCTCTGCAGATGGAGCCTCTGCAGTGTTAGGGTTTACAGGTCTTATTGCACTCCTTGGTTTTGCATTTCGGAGAGCCTCTCGCTTGGATGCTGTGCTCCAGTTGGGTTTGATATAACCAGGGCAGGATAATTGCAGCATTCGCCAATTATTCTCAGCGAGGTAATCAGCATTGCATCAAGTTTAAGTGGCTTTTGTCTCTGTCTCATTCACGGCCCATCAAATTAGCCAGGTGATTATCAAGCACCACTTACCTGAGCTTTAATTGTTAGTGCCGAGCGCTGAGGCTTTTCAAATGTCTGTCTGGATATAGTTGAATGGGTTATGTTGTACACGTGTTGGTAATAATGTACTGTATTTCTTACCTGCTCAATGTCCTACAGATACTGTTTCTAGGCTGTAGATTTTCCTTTTACTAACTCTCAGTTGCAGGAGGGGCAGAAATGTGAAACAGAAATATTGTTCAAAATGTTTTAGGAAATATTAGGATTTGTACAGTAACAGTGAATCTCTTGCAGAGTTACAGTAGTCTCTTCTTTACTGTGTAAAATACTGCCGCCTGCCACAGAACAGAAAAGGCTGTGGTCAGGGGGAGTGGCTTTGAGTAGCTCATTAGCAACAGTGTACTTCAGTGATCACAACACTGAGCAGCAGGGTAGAATGAAATGGAAACTGCTGGGCTGCAGTGTGGAAGGCAGTGGGTTGGAGTAGCTCAGTGGTTAGAGTGCTGGGCTGCAGTGTGGAAGGCAGTGGGTTTGAGTAGCTCAGTGATTAGAGTGCTGGGCTGCAGTGTGGAAGGCAGTGGGTTGGAGTAGCTCAGTGGTTAGAGTGCTGGGCTGCAGTGTGGAAGGCAGTGGGTTTGAGTAGCTCAGTGGTTAGAGTGCTGGGCTGCAGTGTGGAAGGCAGTGGGATTGAGTAGCTCAGTGGTTAGAGTGCTGGGCTGCAGTGTGGAAGGCAGTGGGTTTGAGTAGCTCAGTGGTTAGAGTGCTGGGCTGCAGTGTGGAAGGCAGTGGGTTTGAGTAGCTCAGTGGTTAGAGTGCTGGGCTGCAGTGTGGAAGGCAGTGGGTTTGAGTAGCTCAGTGGTTAGAGTGCTGGGCTGCAGTGTGGAAGGCAGTGGGTTTGAGTAGCTCAGTGGTTAGTGTGCTGGGCTGCAGTGTGGAAGGCAGTGGGTTTGAGTAGCTCAGTGGTTAGTGTGCTGGGCTGCAGTGTGGAAGGCAGTGGGTTTGAGTAACTCAGTGTAGAAGGCTCTGTATTGGCACTCCTGTTATTTTTCATTCAGACACAAGCTCGAAGGACACAGGCCTCCAAGGTCATGTGGTATAAGCCTGGAGGGGTAATTTTGGAAAGAGCACTGCACTGTGCTGAAGTGTTCAACTGCATTTAGTCCCGTTTCTCTGATTAACACAGATTTCTTTATCCTGGTTCAGATGCAGATAAACCCCCTGGATTAGTTGGCACAAAGTAGCGCAGCACTTCCCAAACAGCCTTTCACAGGATCCTGAGCCTGGTGATTACAGATCAGCTCACTGGAAACCAAACTGCTGCGGCCGGACCAGCGGCACACCACAATGATCACACCGGACCAAACCCTGAAACCCACACCGCTTACTGTGGGGGGTTTATTTACAGTAGTACTGAAACCGTGCCTGTGCAGCATTTACTAGAACTGTTTGAATGGCAAAAATGACCATGTCCGTTTGGCAGGCTTCATCACAGGTATTTTACCTAAACTTAGAACAGAAAAAAAAGTTCTGCGCTGCAGTGTGTTTCATTTGTGTTAATGTGGGGCCAGGGTTCCAGTTTGCTCTCTCTTTCTTGGCTGTTTTCTTATTTTTCGTCCCTTTCCTATTCATGATGCTTGCAATACTGTAATCCTGATTGAAGTGAAATCTGAAGCTACTTTCACTCTTTAACCAGGTAAGTTTTGCTTTATCAAGTGGTTACTGCTGTTACTATTACTGGAGGTTTGTAAGTTCTTCACTTTCTTTAGTATTCCGTCTCAGATTGTGCTTTACCATTGAAACACACAGCTGCTTTGCCAGTGGAACAGGTTGTCATGAGAACAGTTGCCCTGGGATGACTTCATCGCTTGCCTGCCACTTGCCGGTCAATGTGGACCATTATCTCGAGCCAATACCACTTCACAGTGAGTGGAGGTTTGACCGGGTCAGCTGTGGGCTGCTGCTAAACAGCTTGCACTCAATTCATCCCTGCAGCTATGAGACACAGCCATGCTAATTTGAACCACACTGTGTGCAACACAGCAGGAGGGTAGCTCATCTGCACACACACGCTCTGTCCACTGTCTTGTTGCACACTGCTGGTCAGTTCTGTAAAAACTGGATAGTCACCCTTATAAAAGTTCACCATGCTATTTTTGCATGGTACTTTTGCAGTTTTCCCCCATGGTTTTCCCGTGGTTATACTGTGCATATACCATAACTTTGTGCCATGTTTATTAATATGCTCTACCATGGTTCACTATTCTTGACAATGCCTATGCTTCACTGTGCTTTATTACACTTTACAATGCTTTTACTATGGGAAACCTTTCTAAGGGCAGTGCTGTGAGGCCAGGGACCTGCCAGGGCCAGTTTGACACATCGCTCTTGGTTGGGTCATCATTTTGCTGTTTGTTACTCTTTGGATAAGCAAACTTAAAAGGCAGTATCCTTCACCACAGGAAAGAATACATGAATACTTGATCAGGTAAAAAAGGTGAATTCCTTCATGTCTCGTGTGATTGACAGTATTCATATGTTTTGTCATTTGATTAAACGGAATACAATGAGCTCTATGGTTTTTCTTTCTATGACAATGCATACAGTAGATTATCTGAATTCCTTCATGTCTCGTGTGATTGACAGTATTTGCAGCCAAGTGTTCGGTTTCACTCGGAAGGTAAATGTTTCATGCTTGAGCCGTGGAGTGAGGTGTCTTGGCTGTGTGTGTTCGAGTGACACTAGGAGAGAGAGGCTGCACTGGAAGATGATGGATATTAACTGCGCTGTACCTGCGTGCAGGCAGGCAGTGGGGAAGACGCCTGGAGCCAGTCAAGCAAGGTGGATTTCAGACTCCTCATTAAAAAGCAGTCAAGATAGCGAGCAGAGCCCGCAGTGACAGGTTTAAGTACTGCGTGCCACAGATCAGACAGGAGAAACATTTTGTTTCCAGCAGCTAAAGCTGGATGTGAAGCAGCCTGCTTAGCAGCAGAGGAGAGGGAGAATGACTGGCTGGGGTGAAGGAATGTACTGTAATGTGGAATCGATTATGAAATTAGGATGAATATTACTTATTTATTAACAGCTGGGGTAATCCAGTATTTGTATTAGTGGCTCTGTTGTCTTGTATAATTTGCAGCTGTTGTACAGCATGCATTATCTTAAAGCACTGTCAGCTTAATACTGTACTTTGTTGTTTTAGTGGAAGTAATTATCATTGAATGTGTGGTAGTTAACCTGCAGTGAAAGCTCTGTATTTTACATCAGTGCGAAGCTCGTGGCTGTGCATAGCTATGGTATGTCACATTTTGAGAACAGTCTAATCTGATTAATCAAGATGAAAATTGGACTTTCCTTAGTGCAGTTACAGTATCAGGTTGGGATAACGAGGGCTGTTTTTACTAACTGATTGATTGATCGTATCAGAAATACATATGAAAAACTCTTAGCCGCTGTTTACATCAAACTAAAGACTTTGCTCACATCATTGTACTGGCTTCCGTTGTACAGATACAGTGTAACTGGTTCAATAAAGAGAATATCTGGACAAGCTTTGTGCTCCTGTTAAGCACCTGTGTGTGTGTGTGTGTGGGAGTGCTCCCCCGCTGCTACCCCCCCTGAATAGCAGTCTCAAATAAAAGCTCCGGTGGAATCTGGCTTGAAGTCGGAGCAATCTGCTTGTTTGCTATTAATACTTTTAAAGCTGCCCCTCCTTCTTCCCCTCTTCAAAGGGGTTGGGGTGATCTGGGGAGCAGATTCTCCATCCTGACTAACTTCTCTGCTTTCACAGCTTGTTTAATCTTCTAATGCAGGGGGATTCATGCCAGCTGGTTCCAGCGCTGCTGCGCCTGTTCTGTCTTCACAGTCCCAGATCCCTTTCCTTTCCTCGCGTTAGTCTCTGGTGGGGGGTGGGGGGTGGGGGGGGATGCAGCTGCCTGATCTGGTCTCTCTCTGCCTGCTGGGCTCACGTAGTTGCTCATTTAGCCCAGCCCGTAGAGTTCTTACTGATGGGCCAGTCCTGTATGCCATGAGGTTGAACCCTGTCTCTTGAATCTCTTTTTTTATTTATTTTTTTTGCTGCTCGTACCCATTTTCTTCTATTTTCTAACCAGTTCCTTTGAGCCGGTCAAGTGTCTTCACTCGAGCACACACTGTCTGGTAGAATTATTGCACATCTCCTTGCAACTCCAGGCAATCAATCCTAACCAGGAGGGCAATGCAGCTCTAGCACCAACTGAGCCTGGAATAGGAGCATTTCTTTCATTTCGACTCATGATTGCTACTATTGCATGCTCTACTCCCATTCTGTTGTCAGCACTGGGTATTCATTCAGACTGTGGAAATCATGTCCGGTCAATTCTTATATTTTTTCTTTATTAAGGACCTGGTGTGATGACCACTTCCTGTAGCTGTCATGTCACTCTGTCACCAAAGAAGTCGCACACAGCGATTCCCTTCCAGTGTCTGTGCTGAGTAAAGATGTAGAATATTTCATTCAAAATTGAAATAAGAAGCGGACAAGAGGGAGCTGGAGTAAGAGTGAGCAAGGTGGTATTCTGCAATGCTTTCAACACACAACACAGAAATACGTATCTAACTGTGCACACAAACACTCAGTATAAAACTGAAATACTGTATTTACAGCGATATCGTCCCATTCAGTACTTGAATGCAAACTTCCAGACAGATGCAGACACTGTACACTCTGCTCCTCACCCTCTAATGTCTCACACATGCACAGTGGCTCTCTATGGGACCCCACTGTGCCCTGTGCAGTAAATAGAACTGGGTGTTCTGGGGTAGAGCTGAGTTAACTCCACCCTGATCTGGGTCTCCATTCCTGCGACAGACTATCTGTCGGTTTGCCGTATTAAAAATAAAGGAAAGGAGAAATGGCCACAGGGGAGCAGGATAAGATTCCCTCTCTGGTTCTGTCACTCGGGAGGCGAGATGGGCACTGCCAGCAGTACAAACCTCGGCAGAAAGAGCATTTCAGATCCCGGAGCGTAGGACTGCATTTATAAGGATGTGAGGGGTTACTGGGGCTTTGAAACCACAGGAAAAATGTAAAACATATTTGAATTCCTCACGTCCCAGTCTTGCTTCAGCCAGAGCCAAGCAGGAGTGGGAACAGATGCAACATTGTGTATGAAGAAACAACTGGTGAAACTGCTGGCTCAGGGTTTCCTGCTTTCCAGAAAAAACATCAAGAGAAATGTGCTATTGCAAAGCTGTAATTCTATTTAAACTGAACTGTTAAAACCATCCTCCAGGGATGAGATACTGTACTGCGTGTGATTAGCCAAGCAAGTCTGTATCATGAACCTCCACGAGCTCAAGATTGCATTGGCCTGTCAGTCTCTATATCTGTCTCTGCATCCATTTAAAAGGGTATTGACTGTCTAAAAGAGTTATCCAAGTATTGATTGGCTTCGTGGTTTACTTTCTCATCTCAGGGATGTGCTGAGCTCATTCAGAATTCAATCAGCAAAGCGATGTTGTAACAGGAACTGCAAAGCAGAACGAAGAGTTCCTGGAGGTGGCCACCTCCTAGTCTTTGTTAGAAGATCTAAAAGAGCTTAGAATCTTTTATAAAAAAACACACTATTAAAAAAGTATATTAACAGAGGCATTCTTTTTTTATTTAGTAAGAAAACCCTGTGGAGCAGATGGGGTCTGTCTGTGTCCGTCTTGTTGTGTTATGTTACAACAAGTCCCGAAGTCTTCACCACAAAATTAAAGTTAACTCATAAACTACAACATGGGAACAGAGTTTGGAGGAATGTGGTTGGTTGGTTAGTAAAGTCCCTGTTTGCAGTGCCTGCACATGGTGCTGGTCGAGACACTCAAACAATGGCAGATCTACAGTAAATACCAGCGCAGAAAACCTGCTTGAATATGGACCACTATTGTATTTAAGGGGGTCAATAAATCCCACAAACTGGGGAGTCAAAGGTTTTTCGGGTCCTCATTACAGAAATGTGCTGATTGTGTCCGTCTGTCCTGCTCTACGTGATGAACACGATTGCATCTCCTACAGTATAGACGTTTCGGATTGCCTGTCTGTAATCTCTTCAACCCTCGATTTGATTCAGATGTGGTTATGAGGACCCTTGGTTTGTTTGATTATATACTGTAGACATCATGAAACTCACTAACTGGCCCCAGTTCTGCAGAGGACTGCAGTGTTTTCTGCCCTTCCCATCTGCAGAGGTGCTGGCTAGGGTGTGACACAGCTGTGCTCTGTGCTGCCGTGGCAGGAAACCCCAGCTAAACAGCACAGGAAGTGACTTCACAACGGCCCACTTTATTCAGGAGCTGTGTCCCAGTTCTAAATCTGGCAGGACTGGGTTTCCTGTTGGCCTGACAGCCTGCAATCCTGAAACCCTGCAATCCTGCATGCAGAAAAGAGGCCACAATCAGAGACAGCTCAAATATGAATCTAGGGCAAGGTGTCAAGGCGTGCTTTATTCGAGGGCTGATGGAGCCTTTTGGATTTTATAAATTAGTTTCTCCTTCATGGAACTGGCAAATTGAAACAGTGTCTAATTTTCATTTCTGGAAACCGTGCATCCAAAGCGATAATAAAATAAAGGCATCCAGCAGTTACCACTTCTGAATGACTCAGTCATCCCATACAGACAAGTGAGCCTGAAATTCGATCAGTGGTAAAAAGTACAGATTCTTCACTGTGTTAACAGCACCCAGTGTATTTACAGCCACAGCTTTCCGCCAGTGTATTATATACAGCATGTGTAACAGTAAATGTATTTCTTGTACTCCAATGGCTTTTAATATTTGGGGGGGGGGGTTAATGGTTAAACTGGGCACCAGTGCTGGTGTGAACAGGTATGGAAATAAGACTCCTATTTCATAGAAGTTTCACTCAGGTTTTAATATATGCCTGGTTAGCCACAGTGTGTAGGTAACAAAAGTGCAGGTGTCTTATTAATCTGATTGTAAAACCAGGAATGGATCAAACTTCTGTGCAATGGGAGTCTTATTTCTGTCCCTGTGTGAACTGTAAACCCATCCTTCACAGTAGTTCAGTTTGAGAGTCGAGACTTCTCTGTGCTGTGTCTGTCCACCTCTTCCTCCTGCTGCCTGCCAGGAATTAACCATGTGGCTCCGAGCCCCCTGCCATCTGCACCCCACCACTCTCCTAATGAGGACCGTCTGCTCATCTTGTACTTCCAGTCTGGTGGTGTAATGGATCGAAATGAGAGCCAGTGTCCCGGAATGCGGCCCAGGAATGCATGTCATATTGCATGTACTCAGTGTAGTATAGTTATTTATTTGTTGTTCTTTGTTTTTACGCTGTCTCTTTGAGACTAAGCCCTTTGAGATGCCTTTGGCATGAAAGGCGCTACAGTATATCAATGTAATTGTTGCTGATTGTTTGAGATTTCTGATTGTGAGAACAGTAAGTGGCTGTGTATGTCTTGCCAAAGCCAGGATTTATGATTTAAATGAGTTACGAATGGAGTTTACCTTCTGTACAGCATGTCAGCCTACACTATTCCCTGCTTAGTGGAATCTGTATCATTGTTGTTCTTCAGTCTTTTAGTTTTTATGCCAGCCTGGCAGGGGAGAGCTGGGACCAGCAGCCAGCCTGGCAGGGGAGAGCTGGGACCAGCAGCCCTGAGGTCCGCAGGGAAGGAGGCCAGTTGAAACAGCCTGCTCCTTCAGGAATCTCAAACAGGGCCGTTCTGCTGACAGCAGGCAGTGAAGCAGGACCCATGCCCGTGCAGCACAGAGAGGCACGGCTTGTCATATTGTCATACACTGTGCTGCAATCTTTACGATAAAATGATGTATCAAGTGCATGCAGCCACTGAAGGAAAGTTAGCATTTAGAAAGTCGCAAAAAAAAAAGAAAAAAAGTAACATGATACAAATTAGTTTAAAACCTCCTGGAAATTAATGTTACAACCCAGAGGACAAAAAAAAATACATGGAAACTTTAAAACCTTAGTGCACTTTTTAATTTTGAAAGGAAGAAAAAAAACACAAATTCAACTTACAGTACAAGCCCCTAAATCAAATAGTTGCTGTTTGGAGCAGAAGTAGAGGGTCGAGCTGGCTAGCGCTGTTGCTAGGCAGTGGTCAGGAGCACTCCTCTGACGGGCGGTAATGCAAACCTGAGGCTTCCAAATCCAGCTGGGCTGCAGAGTAGGCCGTCCAGCCAGAGCCAGCTGGAGAAGCGTGAGCAGAGCTGCACTCTGGTCTGCCAAGCAGCAGCTGTGCAAACCGTACAATGTTTAGATCAACATCCCTTCATGACTGGGGAATCTGAAAGCGCTGTGTAATGTGTAGAATCTGTCCTGCTTAATTGGTGTCCTCATTCTTTTGAAGTTTGTGAACAATAAAGATTGCATCCTTCGATATTTAACCCTGTGCTCTTTAAATTCTAACTGGGGTGAGAACGCTGGTCTGGCACAAAATCCCTCCATCCATCCATAAAACTGGTATGTTGGTACTTTATTAAATATCTTCAAAAAGAAATGAACTTTGACTACCAGAATCTGCATGTTTGTTGGCTGTACTTGGCATTGCAATATCACTACTCACAGTATGATGGCGTCATCTTTATTATGTTGTCTTAAAGTGTATCTTTTGTTTGAATCTACAAGATGGAGTGCATGTCAAATAGAAAGCTGGTTCAGTAGGATTGAACTCCATTTATCATCCCCTCACACAGAGACACTCACACACTCGAAATTGAAGCCCCGCACTGAAAAACCCATTACAGATGAACCTTTTCATTTAGCCACATCTGCAGTCATTTAGAAACCTCACGCTCCATTAGCTGAATCTATTATTTGCAAGTCTACTTACCATTTAGCTCGGCAGGCTCCTGCTCTGGCAGTGTAGCACGCTCGGCACGTTGTTAACCAGCCTGTTCATGCAGGCTGCTTGTACAGGGGCCACCCGCACTGCGGGCGCACAGGCGAGCAGGGTGTTCATACTGCCCGTGTCAATAGGAATACGGCAGCAACTTCGCTTCCCAGCATCGCCTGCCTACAGGTACACTGGTACAGCTGAAGCTAACTGCTGTAATAAACCATGGCTGTGGACTGCGGTGCAGTGAGACTGGTAAGAATGTTTTGCAACTGTAGTAATCTTTAATGGAATTGCAGTGCAGTCAAACTATAGCCTACTACTGTTTGTGGCAGTTGTCTTCATTATAATTGTACTTTTTAAGCAATGGGTCATTTCCTGCTGAACTGGACCCCTACATTCCAAAGGGAGGGAAATATAACTCCCATTGCATAGGGCAGCAGTGTGGAGTAGTGGTTCGGGCTCTGGACTCTTGACTGGAGGGTTGTGGGTTCGTTCCCAGGTGGGGGACATATTGCTGCTGTACCCTTGAGCAAGGTACTTTACCTAGATTGCTCCAGTAAAAACCCGACTGTATAAATGGGTAATTGAATGTAAAAAAAGAGAACGTGATATAATTGTAACAATTGTAAGTCGCTCTGGATAAGGGCGCCTGCTAAGAAATTAATTCATTAATTAATAGCAGTTTAATCCATTCCTGGTTTTACTGAGTTTAACACACTTGAGCCTGTTACCTATACACTGAAGCTCATAGTAAAACATCTTATTTCTTCCCTGTTGACATCAATTCATTCTCTTGAAACAAGCTTTAAAAATAATGCTTTTTTTTGGCCTAGATAATTTCCCACATGGAGAACAATAAATCCCAAAGGTCACCAAATGGATATTTTTTTTTTTACCACCTTCAGACACATTCTCGCCCAGGTGACACTTGAGTTGCACAGCTTTGCATGAACACAACAGCTACCATGGAACCCACGTGCTTGATGCATCACCATCAGCCAGGCTTTGGTACACTTGAGCTGCAATGACCCGAAGGTTAATGCTTTGAAGTCCGGTGGAATTCATTTTTTGCAGTATCAAAGATATTGAGCAGAGTTGCTTCTACAGGGAGTAGCTCTTCAGATTGTCTCCAGACGTGATTGTGAACAGTTTTAATATCAAGCTGAATAGAAAGGGGGTCTGCAGGCTGGAAATATGCCGCCCCAGGAAGCACTGTTCATAGACAAGTGGTACAGTGATACATATCTGAACTTGATCATTTCATGGCAGTACTGTATGATGCTGCCTTTGTTTATCCTCCAGGGATTTTAGGTTTGATATGGCTGGAATACCAAAGTAATTGGCTAAATACACGTGGTATAACACATGATTACCCACTTCGAACCATTGTTTTGCTCTCCCTCTCTCGCTCTCTCTCAGACAGTGTTACCTGGAATTGACAGGAGACAGGCTGCCCAGGTAGTGAAGCCCTGTAGGTACTCAGAGCACAGTCTAGCTGCTCGCTCTCCGGGCTCTCTGAGAGGAGACTGGAGCCTCTGGTACTATTAGCAGCTGTGATCAGGGTTAGCTGTTCTGTTGGAGTGAAGACAGGCAGATCCATTTGTGACGGGCTGCAAATCTCACAGCAGGAAAGTGTCTAGACCGACTTACAGCGAGCTACAGTAGTGAGACAGATTGTTTTAATCCTCTTTTAAGCACTTGAGGGGAGATTAGTTGAGTTATGGAACTCAATTTCCTTGGCTTCGTTCAATAACTCACCGGGATCCCATTGGTCTGATTGATGGTGAGTGAGTGGAGGGGTGAAAGGTCCAAGCAGAGGGCAGATGTGGAGGCCTGGGAGCCATTCATTACCGGGTGAGCTGCAGACTGTGCAACTGCAGAAAACACATTCCTTCACGTGCTCTGCTGCTGCTTAATTCCGTTCGCTTGTTTGTGTCTGTTTGCTTATTTTGAACATGAGCCCACGAGGAAGTAGATGAGTGTTCCTTGTTTTAAAAGCGAGAAAAAACACAATATCCAAGTGACACCGTTTGCACCCTATCCTGGTCTTAGGTCAAGAGGTCAAGTTTACTGTAAGGTCGAACCGTAACAGGTTACTAATTAATTACCTTTTTTTTTTTTTTTTGCAGGGCCTGATTGCTTAAATTCCTGGCTAAATGAGGGTAGATCTGCATAGCGCTATTCGGTTGTATTGTAGCTGTTATAGCAGAGGTTGACATCACAAACCATTGTATGCATTGTACATCACATATGATAAAGATAATTCATCAGGACAATTAAAAGCTTTATTTTTTATTTTAGAGAGAGAGAGAGAGAGAGAGAGAGAGAGAGAGAGAGAGAGAGAGAGAGAGACTTTTAAAAGCTCTTTAATAAATCAATTATATAAATATAAACAATGACATTGCCATCAAAACAAAAGGAGCAGAATGAATCAATATCAAAACTACACATTTTTCACAAATTATTTTAAGCCTAGTAACTATCAGGACCCTTAAATGAGAGAGAAAGAGTACTACTAGTTTATTCAATTGCATTCTAGTTATTTAGCTCTAATGGAACACAGGGTTAGATGTTAATGACTGAAAAAAGGCAGTGCTAGCAATTGGTAAAAGTTGCCATGGCAATACCTGGTTACCTAATGTTTCAAGTTAGCTAATTGGAGGTGAACTGCCGTCCTGTAGTGTGTACTGAACTTGCCTGGCTCCCCCATCAGGGGGCCTCTGTTTCTACACACATGTGATTCCTTTGATCCCTTCACCCCACACACTCACGGATTGGCTGTTAGGCATTAACTCTTGTATTACGAGCTTGATGAGCCGCAGTGTTTAGGTAACAAGCTCAGGTGTGTCTAATTTACCTCATAGTAAAACCAGGGATGGCTCAAACTGCAGTCCCTTGTAATGGAACTTGCTAAGGGCCTTTTTAGCGTGTCAGTTTGCCTTAGGGCTGAGCGGAGAGTGTTGATACAGGGCAGCAGCGGCTCGGCAGCGGACCACAGGCAGTCCTGGTTTCCCTGAGGCCTAGGGGTTTTCAGATTCAATTTGGGGGCGGGAATGGATAATGAAATGAAGCATCTTCTCAGCAGCTGCCGTCCGTGTTCATTTTGAGGCAGAGCGGAGCAGGAACAGCGGAGCTCTGCTTCTCCCTGACCTTTCAGTGATGGAAAGCCAGCCTGTCGTTCGCCTGGAGCGCTGGCTCTTTGTTTCATTTGATAAGAACACAGGCTTTCTGGATTTGATTCGGAACCTTTATCAATTCAGCCTTGTTTCTACTACTGTGAAATTAAAGAGTACATGGGGGTGCCTGGAAAATGGAATTGATCTTATATAAATTGTTGAAGTGAAACCAGACTGTTGTGTTAAAACAGTCATTTAAAAACTCTATGGGGTAGCTGTGTATGGGATGCTTCCACACTGCAGCCCAGAGCTTTCGTTTAATACAGATCGACTCAAGCCCACTGCCTTCCACACTGCAGCCCAGAGCTTTCGTTTACTACAGATCGACTCAAGCCCACTGCCTTCCACACTGCAGCCCAGAGCTTTCGTTTACTACAGATCGACTCAAGCCCACTGCCTTCCACACTGCAGCCCAGAGCCTTCGTTTACTACAGATCGACTCAAGCCCACTGCCTTCCACACTGCAGCCCAGAGCTTTCGTTTACTACAGATCGACTCAAGCCCACTGCCTTCCACACTGCAGCCCAGAGCTTTCGTTTACTACAGATCGACTCAAGCCCACTGCCTTCCACACTGCAGCCCAGAGCTTTCGTTTACTACAGATCGACTCAAGCCCACTGCCTTCCACACTGCAGCCCAGAGCTTTCGTTTACTACAGATCGACTCAAGCCCACTGCCTTCCACACTGCAGCCCAGAGCTTTCGTTTACTACAGATCGACTCAAGCCCACTGCCTTCCACACTGCAGCCCAGAGCTTTCGTTTACTACAGATCGACTCAAGACCACTGCCTTCCACACTGCAGCCCAGAGCTTTCGTTTACTACAGATCGACTCAAGACCACTGCCTTCCACACTGCAGCTCAGCACTCTAATCACTGAGCTAATCAAACCCACTAGCTTACACTTTGTGGGACATATGGTAACCAAAAAAAACAACACTGTCCATATCCTGTTCTTTGTCTGCTCGTCACAATTTGATGAAGCCGTGACCTGTTTGCTTTCCCAGTACTCCCACCTAACTGGCAGAGCTATTGAAGGCTGTATCTCGGGAACCCCCTCTCCAGTCTGATGAAACATTCATTATGAGATGCTCTTCCACTACAGGAACCCTAACCCTACTGTTTCATGATCCCAACACCTTCAGTGTGGTACTACCAGTTTGCTTTAGTTTGTTTCCATTGCCGGTGTTAGTTGGTGCTGTGGCTCCCAATCCCCTCAAGGGGGCGCCCATGAGTGGGTGATACAGTAAATGTTTAAAGTGCCTGTTCTGGTCTGGTCTCTGCTGTAGCTGCCTGCTCAGCCCAGCTCCTGCTTAATAATTCAGTTCTCTCTCTCGCTGTGTGTCAGATACTCGCTGCAGGATAGCAGCCACAGGGGTTCATAGAAAGATTGGCCTCATGTCTTCATGGGGTCGTGGGCTAAGGCAGGAGAATGCTGAGGTTTTATTAGAAGATATTGATGAATGACACCACTGCTGAGGCCATGTCCCCATGTTGAGATTCTGAAGAAAGAAATATGTGTGTCAAAAAAATAGCCTGTTTGTACATTCATTTTAATTAGAGTGGCTCTTCCCTATGCTGGTGTGCGGATGTGAAATTAGGTCCACTGCATAGTGTGGCATTTCCAGCAGCTGATTATGGTTTACCTGCAGTATCATCTGTGTCATATTTGCTGTCTTTGCATTGCTTCCTAAAGCAGAAAACTGCCCACTTGAGTCTTTTTCAGTGTCTTCCAAATGTTTCTTATTGCATTTATCAAGTTGTTTTTAGAATGTCTTGTTTTATAGTTTTCGCTGCAAAAGATGCCTCCCCTGACCCCCATCCCATTGCTCACTGTTTCTCTCACTCTCTGCAGGACAGCGATATCCAGAAGAAGATCGACTATGAGATCCGCATGCGGGACGGGGCGTGCAAGCTGCTGGCTGCCTGCTCGCAGAGGGAGCAGGCCCTGGAGGCTGCCAAGAGCCTGGTGACCTGCAACGCGCGCATCATGGCGTACATGGCGGAGCTGCAGAAGATGAAGGAGGCCCAGGTGATGCAGAGGATGGCCCGCAGGTACTGCAGGGGGCGACAGGGGGCTGCCCCTTTTAAACGCTTACCATAGTAAAAGCAAAGTGTAATAAAGCTAAGTGAAAGCATGGTAAAGCATAGACAGTAAGCGTTGTAAAGAACAGCAAGGTATGATAAAGCATATTAACAAGCATGGCAAAGCAGGGTAAATTATGGTAAATGCAAATTATAACCATGGGAAGAGCATGGCAAAAATACTGTGGTAAACTTTTATAAGGGGAATGCTGTAGGTCAGGGCTGCCCATACAGTATATAGCTCATTGTGCACCACACTGTGACATATCCCACTTTCATCCAGTTTGTAAATTGTTTAGTTTTTTTTGGCTGTAAGAACCTGGTACTTGATGTAGCTCTTCTGTCTGTGAAATACTCTGTGCTCACTCAGGTGGTTCAGTTCAGGTTCAACTTATGATATGAAGTATCAGTCCTCGACCGTGGCGCTGAGGTCACCCGTAAAAAAGGGGTCTCTTCCAAGGGCTAAAATATTTACCAGGTCTGAACAATGATGTAATCTGAAAAACACGATCGATACATGAACAGAATTGTGTTTTCTGGAGTAGGTTTAAAGGGTTTTAAAAGAGATCAATGTGGCATTGCTGTGTTATAAACTATTAAACCCTGTTCATTCTCCCCCTTCCCTCCCTCTCTTTCCTCCTTTCTCTCCCCTCTCTCCTCCTCTCTCCTCCTCTCTCCCCCTCTCTCCTCCACTCCCCCCCTTCTCTCCTCTCCTCCTCTCTACTCCTCTCTCCCCCTTCTCTCCCCCTTCTCTCCTCTCCCCCTCTCCTCCTCCTCTCTCCCCTTCTCTCCTCTCCTCCTCCTCTCTCCCCCTCTCTACTCTCCCTCTCTCCCTCTCTCCTCCTCCTCTCTCCCTCTCTCCTCCTCTCTCCCCTTCTCTCTCTCTCTCTCCCTCTCCTCCTCCTCTCTCCCTCTCTCCTCCTCCTCTCTCCTCCTTCTCTCCTCTTCTCTCCCCTTCTCTTCTCCTCTCCCTCTCTCCTCCTCCTCTCTCCCCTTCTCTCCTCCTCCTCTCCCCTCTCTCCCCTTCTCTACTCTCTCCCCTCTCTTCTCCTCCTCTCTCCTCCTCTCTCCTCCTCTCTCCCCCTCCTCTCCTCTCTCCCCCTCTCTCCCCTCTCCCCTCTCTCCTCCTCTCTCAGGCCCTCGGACTCTAGCCCCATAGATGACCGGCTGCCCTGCAAAGGGAAGGTTGCAATCTCAGGTAGGACAGCGGGAAGCCATGGCATGAGGTCTCATTCCAAATCTCCAAATGCAATGCAAATTAGCCATACTGCCCGGATTACCAGCCTCACCTGAATAAAGCAATGGCACTTCCACAGATCTCAGAATCGATGTTACTTCTGCAGCCCTGCGTCGACACTGGGACTTCATTTTTCATTTTCCATTGACATGACATTTGGAGTCCTCCCACCGCCTCCCCCTTGCGCGACAGCTGCCAGCCCGACACGCTCGCTGCTGGATGATATTAATGATCCGCTTGCTCATTCATCTGCTTCTTGTGATCACGCATCAAAGAGACCATGGCTTCCTCCCTGTGTCTGCTGGCTTGTTTCTATTTCTATTGCTGGTCATTCATGCCTCTTTATCCTCCCCACCCCTGCCTGCAGCCCCCTGTTCAAGCTGTTAGGCTTAATGGTATAGAGGTGTGCATATCACAAGATCCAGGCCTTTACTGACAGTGCGCATTAACTGATTTTTGTTTTTTTCTTTGTGATTTGCCTTTGTCTTCCGTTGGGGTTCTCTTTAAAAAAAAAAAAATTAAAAAAATAAATAATTAAAAAGGGGTTCCCCCAAACAAATAAGAACTTCTATACTAGTATAAAACTAAGATTTCTTTATCGATTATTATGATGCGTAGCCGCTGGGACGGGGGATAGAGTAAAGCCATGTACTGTACACACAGTAGGGCAATCTGTAGCATGTTATGAAGAGGGTCAGAAACTGGATATATGTCATATGTACATTTTTACATACATGGAGGAGTACTTTTCATGACACAGAAGACTGCTGTAATCTTGCATTTACAGCTCTGAGGGGTGATGCATGGTTATCTCATGCTTGTTTAGTTTGTACAGCCGTGGCGGGGCGGGGTGGGGGTGGGGTGTTACTGACACTTGTTTGCTTCTGTAAAAGGGGCAGTGTTCTGGTTGTATACAGAGCAGCTCTCCAGGGTGCTGTCTCTGGCAGTATTGCAGGTCAGGATGGTCTCTCTGATGCTTGTGACACTCTGCTGTTTTTCTGTGCCCTGCCAGATCTCCGAATCCCTCTGATGTGGAAGGACACGGAGTACTTTAAGAACAAAGGAGGTAAGGCTGGCTTAGAAATCACACCCACGCTGTACTGCGGCGAAATGGGAGAAGACTTGTAGTGAAGCACACCTGTCACAGGAAGCACACTTCATTCTGCAAGCATTGACAGCTCAGGATACATCCCAACAGCTTATACACTGTGCTGGGTGTGCATGCCACTGAAGCAGTAAAGAGGAAGTGCTTGCCACACACATTGAGGTCTCTAGACACAAAACACAACAGCATCACTAACATATACAAATCAAATGCAAACCATATCTATGAGAACATATTACAGCTCCCGAGTGGCATCTCCGGTAAAGAAGCTCCGTGTGGAGTGCAGGATGTGACCTATAGCCTGGAGATTGCCGTTTCGAGTCCAGGCTATTCCACTGCCGACCATGGACGGGAGTTCCCAGGAGGTGGCGCACAATTGACCTAGTGCCGCCCGGGTGGGGAGGGCTTAGGTCGGCCAGGGTGTCCTTGACTCACCTCGCACCGGCGATCCCTGTAGACTGGCTGGACACCTGTGGGCCTGCCTGTAAGTTGCCCAGAGCTGCGTGGTCCTCCGACGCTGTAGCTCTGAGGTGGCTGCATGGCGGGCCTGCAGAGAGAAAAGAAGCGGACGGCTGACGGCACACGTTTCGGAGGACACGTTTGTCCATCTTCGTCTCTCCCGAGTCCGCTCCAGGGTGGCAGCGGTGATCCGGGTTGAAATAATAAAAATAATTGGGCTTTCCAAATTGGGGGAGAAAATGAGAAAAAATAATTGCTGAAAAAAAGAACACATCCCAGACATACACCTGATATTTATATTGATATCGTTTGTTTACAGGAGGTTTAGTTAAATACAGGCTGGAGATAAACCTGTATTCCTTTTCAGTATGACACCTGATTCTGTATTTATCCTTTAGTTGCACTAAATTGTTTTTGTTACATTAAATATTCATGAATAGAGATGTACTCTATTAAATCCTATTGTTTTATGTAATAACATTGTAATACTGTATTGTATTAATACTGTAATTGTGTTGCTGGTTCTCCTGCAGACCTGCACCGCTGCGCTGTCTTCTGTCTGCTGCAGGTGGGAGCTGAGATCTACGACACAGACATGGTGATGGTGGACCGAACGCTTACAGATATCTGCTTTGAAAACGGCATCGTCTTGTGAGTCTCTCTCTCGCGGTGTATTGCTGAACAGCTGCTCCTGTAGCACCTGGGGTCATTATGTAATGCTGAACAGCTGCTCCTGTAGCACCTGGGGTCATTATGTAATGCTGAACAGCTGCTCCTGGAGCACCTGGGGTCATTCTATAATGCTGAACAGCTGCTCCTGCAGCACCTGGGGTCATTATGTAATGCTGAACAGCTGCTCCTGCAGCACCTGGGGTCATTATGTAATGCTGAACAGCTGCTCCTGGAGCACCTGGGGTCATTATGTAATGCTGAACAGCTGCTCCTGGAGCACCTGGGGTCATTATGTAATGCTGAACAGCTGCTCCTGTAGCACCTGGGGTCATTATGTAATGCTGAACAGCTGCTCCTGGAGCACCTGGGGTCATTATGTAATGCTGAACAGCTGCTCCTGCAGCACCTGGGGTCATTATGTAATGCTGAACAGCTGCTCCTGTAGCACCTGGGGTCATTATGTAATGCTGAACAGATGCTCCTGCAGCATCTGGGGTCATTATGTAATGCTGAACAACTGCTCCTGGAGCACCTGGGGTCATTATGTAATGCTGAACAGATGCTCCAGCAGCACCTGGGGTCATTGTGTAATGCTGAACAGCTGCTCCTGTAGCACCTGGGGTCATTATGTAATGCTGAACAGCTGCTCCTGGAGCACCTGGGGTCATTATGTAATGCTGAACAGCTGCTCCTGCAGCACCTGGGGTCATTATGTAATGCTGAACAGCTGCTCCTGCAGCACCTGGGGTCATTGTAATGCTGAACAGCTGCTCCTACAGCACCTGGGGTCATTATGTAATGTTGAACAACTGCTCCTGCAGCACCTGGGGTCATTATGTAATGCTGAACAACTGCTCCTGGAGCACCTGGGGTCATTATGTAATGCTGAACAGATGCTCATGCAGCATCTGGGGTCATTATGTAATGCTGAAGAACTGCTCCTGGAGCACCTGGGGTCATTATGTAATGCTGAACAGCTGCTCCTGGAGCACCTGGGGTCATTATGTAATGCTGAACAGCTGTCCTGCAGCACCTGGGGTCATTGTAATGCTGAACAGCTGCTCCTGGAGCACCTGGGGTCATTATGTAATGCTGAACAACTGCTCCTGCAGCACCTGGGGTCATTATGTAATGCTGAACAACTGCTCCTGGAGCACCTGGGGTCATTATGTAATGCTGAACAGATGCTCCTGCAGCATCTGGGGTCATTATGTAATAATGAACAACTGCTCCTGGAGCACCTGGGGTCATTATGTAATGCTGAACAGATGCTCCTGCAGCATTTTTCAAGCTGTTTTTGTCACATTTTTGGCTCAAATCAGATGGTTTTGTATGAAAATGTCACAGGAAACAAGGGGGTTCAATAGTGGCCAGAAGCAGTTGCCTTGTGTCTCTCCTCAGCCTTTAGTTTCACCACTAAGAGCTACACATACATTCCAAGCCTGTTTATGAGGCTTACCTGACTGGCTTTAAAGAGTCCCATATTGAAATAAAATAGTAATGATGATGAGAAGGATAATGATAATCAAAGTAAAAGGATGGAAAATGGACATCCCCAAAAAAGCATTTACTCTGTGGAAAAAACCTTTGAAAATGCTCTTTTCTGTAATTGTGCTTAAAGGGTCAACCACAGGTTAAACTAGAAAAAAAATAAAACCTGCCACAACTGTAGTGAGGAAAGCACTGTATTTTATTATGCCCAGGATGCCAATGTTTTTAACCCCTCTCTCCCCCCTGCAGTAGTGAGGCGGGCCCTGGGTTCCAGTTGAAGCTCGACCTGTACAGCTGCTGCACGGAGGAGGAATTCTCGATGGGCAGCACACCCAAGAAGCTGGCGAGCAAGCTGAGCAGCTCCCTGGGGCGTTCGTCAGGGAAGAAGGTGCGGGCCACGCTGGACCCCGGGGGGAGCAGTCCGGTCAGCAATGGGGGGGGCAGCCCTCTGCTCCTCCCTGCACCCACCGTGCCGTAAGTGTGACAGGGAGAGACGCTGCACATTCAGAAAGGAGGAGAGGAACAAGTCAGACAATATGACAATATATCATGTAATGTTGGCTTCCTATAGTGTTATAAAAGTTTAGCACAGTACTAGCACAGCAAAGTGTTATAAAGCACAGTTAAAGCATGATAAAGCATAGGTAAGCACTGTAAAGCACAGAGAGGTGTGGTAAAGCATATTAATAAACATGACAAACCAAGGTAAAAATGCATGGGAAAGGTGCAGATATACCACGGTAAATGTTTATAAGGGATAACCCGGCTCCTGTGATGCTTCTGAGAATGTCTATGAAGGGCAGGGTGGGTTACAGTACAATGTGCTCAGTCACGGGCGTTCATCTTTCCCTTTGTTTTTTGTTATGTGTCCTGCAGTGGTCCGAAGTACCACCTCCTCGCTCACACCACACTGACCCTCACCAGTGTCCAGGACAGCTTCCGAACGCATGACCTCACCATCTCCGGCAACGGTAACCATTTTCACAACCTTGGAATTGGAATCAACCTGCAGTCATAATAATACCAATAGAAATAGTAATAACTTTATTGTTTCAGGTTATAGAGGAAGTAGCTTCAATGTATTAAATATCGTCATACTTTAAGCACAGAACAGAAACCAGGATTTCTGAGATCAACCAGCTTCTTGGAACCGGATGAGCACTGATGGGCCGAATGGCAGTGGCCTCCTCTCATTCATGCATTGTCTTATGTTCTAATGTGAAGCACTTTACCTTCTTATAACCATTACTCAAATACTTAATTAATACAATATGTAAGATGCTTCTATCTAAGTTCAGGAACTCATTAATACAATGACAGAACTGAAGAGCAGCTCTTGAACTCCTAGTCAAAGCACCTTAACGCAGACTTTTATACGAGACATTTAAGTATGTAAGCTCTTTCTTTGTGTGTAAAGATGTGGAGAAAGTTATCCTGCTCCGTCATCTCCTTGCTTCTCTGCCTCTCTCCCCCTCTCCCGCTCTCCCCCATCTCTTCCCCAGCTCTCTCCCCCATCTGTACCCCTTCTCTCCCCACTCTCTCCTCTGCTCTTCCCCATCTCTCCCCTGCTCTCCCCCATCTCTCCCCTGCTCTTCCCCAGCTCTCTCTAGTGTTGGCAGCATGCAGTGCTTTATACTGACAGACTGTGACAGACTGTGACCTGGTTGCCATGGTGATTGACTCTGAGAAACATACAAGTCCACAGAGAGTGGCTTTAATGGAGTCGTACATCACTGTACTGAACACACTAGGGAGCAGGCAGCTTTGAGCACGGTCTCCGTACTGTCATGCAGTGTGAGTGTGTGTGTGTCTGAGTCTGTGTGTGTACTATGTATATATGGATGTTATAAAAAGAAAACACTCCACCAGATGAAGTTTATTATTGGTTGTGTTTAGCGACTGTAGTGATGAGACACGTGTAGCGTAGTGGTCTCTGGTGGGTGTCGAACAAAACATTCCAGACTCATTAACCTGTCAGACATAAACTTAATTCGACTTCCCCTTTAAATGTCATGGTGACAAATCTTTATAACAGCACATACAAAGTGAAACAACAGTCATCAAATTGTCAACAGTAACACAGGCTGACGGATCATGAGAGGGAGTCCTGTAAATGTGAAGGAGTGGAATATGGAATGCACTCCTGGAAACCATCTGTATGGTGGGCCCGGCTTGTCCTCAGCCTCCCTTCCCCTCTCACTGCCTCCCCTCCCCTCCATGGCCCCCTCTCACTGCCTGTCTGCTCACAGCCTCCCCTTCCCTCCACTACCCCCTCTCACTGCCTGTCTGCTCACAGCCTCCCCTCCACTCCACTGCCCCCTCTCCCTGCCTGTCTGCTCACAGCCTCCCCTCCCCTCCACTGCCCCCTCTCACTGCCTGTCTGCTCACAGCCTCCCCTCCCCTCCACTGCCCATCTGCTCACAACCTCCCCTCCCCTCCACTGTCCCTCTCACTGCCTGTCTGCTCACAGCCTCCCCTCCACTCCACTGCCCCCTCTCACTGCCTGTCTGCTCACAGCCTCCCCTCCCCTCCACTGCCCATCTGCTCACAACCTCCCCTCCCCTCCACTGTCCCTCTCACTGCCTGTCTGCTCACAGCCTCCCCTCCACTCCACTGCCCCTCTCCTGCCTGTCTGCTCACAGCCTCCCCCTCCCTTCCCTCCACTGTCCCTCTCACTGCCTGTCTGCTCACAGCCTCCCCACCACTGCGTCCCTCTCACTGCCTGTCTGCTCACAGCCTCCCCCCCCCCTCCCTCCACTGCCCCTCTCCTGCCTGTCTGCTCACAGCCTCCCCTCCCCTCCACTGCCCCCTCTCACTGCCTGTCTGCTCACAGCCTCCCCTCCCCTCCACTGCCCCCTCTCACTGCCTGTCTGCTCACAGCCTCCCCCCCTCCCTCCACTGCCCCCTCTTCCTGCCTGTCTGCTCACAGCCTCCCCTCCCCTCCACTGCTCCCTCTCCCTGCCTGTCTGCTCACAGCCTCCCCTCCCCTCCACTGCCCCCTCTCACTGCCTGTCTGCTCACAGCCTCCCTCCCTCCCTCCACTGCCCCTCTTCCTGCCTGTCTGCTCACAGCCTCCCCTCCCCTCCCCTCCACTGCTCCCTCTCCCTGCCTGTCTGCTCACAGCCTCCCCTCCCCTCCACTGCCCCCTCTCACTGCCTGTCTGCTCACAGCCTCCCCTCCCCTCCACTGCCCCCTCTCACTGCCTGTCTGCTCACAGCCTCCCCTCCCCTCCCCTTCCCTCCACTGCCCCTCTCACTGCCTGTCTGCCCCCAGCTTCCCCTTCTGTCCACTGTGTCCCTCTCACTGCCTGTGTCTGTTGCAGAGGAGTGCTCCTTCTGGCTGCCTCTCTATGGCAGTGTGTGCTGTCGTCTGGCTGCCCAGCCCTTGTGTATGACTCAGCAGATGATGGCCGGCTGTCTCAAGTTCAAGGTGAGTGCAAACGCTTAATAGAGACGCTCTGTTCAGTGCAAGGCGATAGGAATCCCTGTGGAGAGTGCAGGATTCGTGTATGCTGATAAAGCTGCAGGTGTCCTGACGCACTACTCCCTACGACCACAAGCCGTGTTGATTTAATTTGCCAGGGCACTGATCTGCTGTCCATCTCTGGGGTTCCTGCAGCAGTGACTGGAGAAAGCAATCGGTAGAAATGATCTGCTGTACAGTGGGATGAATACAATCAGTATTGCTGCTACGCTTCCAGTATTTTGATTCTAAATGAGAAAAAAAAACTGGTAATGTTGCAAAGTTCAGTTGTGTTATTTCACGGTACATTTTAAAATCTGATGCAAACACAGCCCTGGAGTGAATGCAGAGTGAGTCCGACCCATTGTCTTGTTTTAGCTACCAGTTGATTGGGTAATAAAACATTTTTATGTAAGGCCCGCCCCCAAGTGGATCCCCTGGTAAAGGCACAGCCGCAGTGTGACTCATTCTGTCAGGGGAGCGCATATTTCAGTCCTGGCTGTGCGAAGTCGCTGGTCTTCGCTGGGGAGTGTTACAGTGGCTTTGGCGCTCCCGCGGGGAATGAAAGCAAAACCGACAGGGGCTGTTTCTACTCCTCATACTACAGCGCACCCTGCTGGCCCGGTGAGCTCAGGCAGACACCTGCAGGGCTGGCCTTTATCCTCCAGTGATCGGTTGCTCGCTGACATCCTTTCTCGAGCTCAGAGTGTAAAGAGGCATTAATTTGTTTGGCCCAGGAGAGGACAGCATGTGTGAATGAGCGTCTTGTCCTTCTCTCTTTCACAGCAACAGGTGGGAGATAATCCAAACTGGGCAAAGATCTACGGCGTCTTGAAGGGAACAAACCTCTTCTGCTACAACCGGGCGGAGGATGTAGAGGCCAAAGTGGAGCCCGCTTTCACCATCGCCATCAACAAGGTAGGCACTCCTCATAGCAGCGCCTCCCAGTGGCTGGGAGGTGTTACTGCGGCAGGGCTAGACTATCAAGGCTGATTCCTAGTGTTCAGCATTATAGTGCACAAGAGGGGTTGGGATAAGTTGTATAAAGTAAACTAAATAAGACATTATGAAAACATGTAATATATGACCCCCCCCCCCAGAAATAACCCAATATTTATTATTATTATTATTTATTTATTTAGCAGACGCCTTTATCCAAGGCGACTTACAGAGACTAGGGTGTGTGAACTATGCATCAGCTGCAGAGTCACTTACAATTACGTCTCACCCGAAAGACGGAGCACAAGGAGGTTAAGTGACTTGCTCAGGGTCACACAATGAGCCAGTGGCTGAGGTGGGATTTGAACCGGGGACCTCCTGGTTATAAGCCCTTTTCTTTAACCACTGGACCACACTGCCTCCCTACTGGACCACACTGCCTCCCAATAACACTATTCCTTCCTGTATTTTCGTGACACAGGAAAAATAATTGTTTAATCTCTGAAATTGAGAAGACAGTTTCGGACCAGTTTCGAGTCTAAACATTTTGCAGTTGTTAGTTGAGGTTTGTTTGCTGCTTTTAGTGTTCAGACTGGATAATGCATGTTTCAGTTGACCTGTATAAACCGTGAGAACTTTGCATTGATCTGATAGAAGGGCCTGAAGGACAAACCTCAATTGAAGACACTAGTGCTTGTCCTATGCTTACTGTGCTGCAATGATAAGGTCTGATTTTTTTTCTTTTCATTTATCAAGGCCAGATACAGTGCGATATTCACACTTTCAGTTGTTACACTGGCAGTCCCGTTTTGGATAACTCTGTCCCGCTCCCCAGGGAGACACGTTAGGAGCTGTCTAACTAATAGAATTCAGACTGAGCTGTGTGTGTGCCCTGCTCTGGAGATCATGAATGTGTCTCAGTGTGTGTCTGCAGTGGGCTGTCACACTGAGCTGTGTGTGTGCTCTGCTCTGGAGATCATGAATGTGTCTCAGTGTGTGTCTGCAGTGGGCTGTCACACTGAGCTGTGTGTGTGCCCTGCTCTGGAGATCATGAATGTGTCTCAGTGTGTGTCTGCAGTGGGCTGTCACACTGAGCTGTGTGTGTGCCCTGCTCTGGAGATCATGAATGTGTCTCAGTGTGTGTCTGCAGTGGGCTGTCACACTGAGCTGTGTGTGTGCCCTGCTCTGCAGATCATAAATGTGTCTCAGTGTGTGTCTGCAGTGGGCTGTCACACTGAGCCCTGCTCTGGGTTATAGAGGAGGACAGCATTCTAATGACATCAGGCTGAGATGAAGCAGAGATGAGCAATCAGCCTTCAATTACCTCCCATTACTGGAGCCCTGGAGCTTCAGAATAGGGGGAGTAACCCAGTGCAGACTTGTGTCAGACTGCACAGCACACACTCAGAGGGGGGTAGTAGTAGTAGTCGTAGTAGTATTTATGCTCACCCATTTTAACTACATTATATTGTAGTGCTGGGACAAATATAGCTTGAAATGTATTCAGTGGCAAAAATATTCCTATTCATTCAAATAACAGAATTTCTAAATGTCTAAAATATATTATAAATATATGAACCAGTGCATAGCTCCTCTCCTGTACAGGACAGTGTTTCTCCTTTCATGTCTTTTATAGATGATTTAATGGGGTTCCAGGATTATTCTACTCCTGAGAAATTGGTCTTTTTTATTGTAATTTGGTACGAATTATCCAGCTAATTAAAAAATGAATAATCAAAGCTGAACAATCCATATTCGCCCCAGCACCATGATATTGTATTGTGTCAGCAGAACATTACAGTACTTCATTTTCCAAAGCATTTCAAATGTTTTTGAACAGGGCTGGGCAATCCTTTGCATTTCTGATTTTATCAGTTTGTTTTTTTCTTAAGAGAATTATTATTATTATTATTATTATTATTATTATTATTATTATTATTATTATTATTAGTAGTAGTAGTAGTAGTATATTTAATGCATTTATATAGCACTTTTTATACAAAAGCATCGCAAAGCACTGTACAGTACATTGTAGAAATAAAAGAACAAACCTCAACACATTTGTATAGCATGTCACACATACAACTGCCAAAGTCAGACCATTTAAATAACATTATACACATAATAATACAAAAGCAGTAATTTTAAAGTTACTAAGATAAGAAAGCCTTTTTATAAAAGTGCGTTTTTAGTCTTGACTTGAAAACTGTAACGGTCCCAGCTTCCCTGACAAACGAAGGCACAGCATTCCATAATTTAGGAGCTCTACAAGAAAAAGCCCTACCTCCCGTGTTGCTTTTGTTGACCCTAGGAGCCCCGCATCCTGTGATCTCAGAGTGCGGTTTGGAAGATACGGAGTCAGTAACTCCTGCAAATAACTAGGTGCTAATCCATTCAGGGCCTTGTAAGTGAACAGCAAAATCTGAAAATCAATTCTATACTGCACAGGAGCCAGGGTAAAGTAGGAGGAGGGGGAGGAGGAGATGGTTTTGTTTTTATTGACACTGTGTCAGTTGTTTAAGTCTATTCATTGTGTTAGTTTTTTTTATTGGAAAGCTCTTGAAAGAAGCTTTAAAATGACAGTAACGCTGCCTTGGTCAGCCTCATGGACAACAGTGATGTTAAAAGTCATCCAAATGGTAATTATTGCAAGCTTCAGACACGCTGTCCTTGTGAGGAGCTCTTCTTTACTGTGCAGCATGATTGTCCTGTGCTGTCGTGAGCGATCAATCCAGTAGCTGCTGAGACTGAAGCAGCTTTAACACCCCTCAATACTGACCCGTCTCCTGGAAGCTGCCTGTGAATTTCTAATGCCTTTTCTCCTGTCAGTGGTCACTGAGGTCAGTACTGTAAGGCTGCAGTTTTCCCATGCTTTCACCATGGTTATACTATGCAATTACCACAGCTTACCAGGTATGCCATGTTTTTAAATATACTTCTCCATAGCTCTTCAGACTTTACAATACTGTGCTTTACCATGCTTCCACTATACTTCCCACTGTGCCATGCTTTTACTATAGGAACGTTTTATAATGGGTATCATGACTTTGAGGTTGCTTAGCCCTGCTGTACATGTAGAGGATTGAAAGCTTCTCATCTGATGTTCCCGAGTGTAGCCCTAGTGCAGGCAGTCAATATCGGAATAGAGTCGGAGCCACATTGACCAGGGGCTTTACTCCAAAGTGCAATAGGCAGCCTTGTTATGTGATAGGCAAATAAAGCTGTGTGTATTTCTATCATTCACTCAGCAGCAAGCATCCCACAAGGTTAATACAAGATTTTTTATACAAAAAAAAACAACCTGCAAATGGTCCCCCGTCTTCTGCAGTTTGTATAAATTACTGGAACTTTTAACAGACTTGCTGGGAGGGTAGATTCATTGCCAGCTCTGAAACTGGGAGAGCTGCCAGCTAAGCTCCACTTCAGTGGATTTGATTTAATTTTTTTAAAAGGCTTTATATTACTTGATATCTTCCTGGGGCTAAGCAATGGCCCTTTTGTAGCTTTAAAATTTTTATATATCTTACCCTTTTCTGATCACAGTTCAAAGTGACATTGAGGGCTGTAGGTGGTCAGTTACTGTACAATGGCAAAATATCTTGGTCTATAGGTTTTCCAGTGAGCCCCTAACTTTCGATGATCTGCTGAACTATAGTTAGTAATAAGTGGAGCCTTAGAGTTTACCACCATCTAGTGGATGTATAATGTATTACATTCAATCAAATTTAAATTCAATCAAATTAAATTCAACCATGCTAGTGTGTGGTGCTGAGGATTTAATAATGACTAAGTAAATAATAGCAATGACACTATTCTTACTGCCGTACAGAAATACTATAGTACAATATATATTGGACAGTATCTATAAAATTAATATTATTATTCATAATACAATATAATACAATACAATACAAATGGCATCCCAGATTGCTGTACAAAGTTAAAAGCAAAACAAAATAGCTCATATATATATATATATATATATATATATATAAAAGCACGTTAAAAAAAGTATGTTTTCAATTTAGACTTAAAAGAATCCAGTGTTTCAACCTGCTTAATGGTAACTGGAATAGAGTTCCACAACTGAGGCGCACAGCCACAGAAAGCTCTGGCTCCAGGTGGTTTCTGTTATTGTGCACAGGAGTCATTCTCTGGTTTACTGCAGTGAGAGGTCGGATTGTTTTATTGGTCTGTTTTGAAGGACTGGGGAATTGAAGCCTTGTTAGTAAAAGCTGGGGATCTTATCCATGCTAGAATTCGATTACCCTGGACTGGAGTTTATCCAGGACACCAGGACTAACACACCCGCTCTGTTTCAAAAGATGCATGATTACCTGAAAAAGAGTCCACGAAAATAAGAAGTATACCTAAGTACAGCTTACGGTCTAGTCTTACACCTGTTTATGAAGTGCCTTGGAGAGGGTCCGGTGTTGGCCGATCAGCATTTATTTACAGTGCCCCTATGGCATGGAATAGGATCAGAGTATCCGGGATATGATCAAGCATCAGATAACTAACCAGGATGTATCAGCTAAGCGAAGAACAATGTTTGAATGAGTCGGTTCCAGGAATTATCACAGTGTGAATGTTTCTTATCCCAGACTGAACGTATGAGGTTGTTTTTTAGACTGATGTAGTTTTTAGTGACGTGAAATTACTGTTTCTTGTCATCCCAAAAGTTTTGCATCACCTCATAGAATGAACTCATTTTGCTGTAGGAACACCATGATGATAATGCAGTAGCACCACCTGGTTTCAGTTTGCTTGCCTGCTTGTTTAAAATGAATTCATGCAATAAGCTCTGGCGTGTGTGTGTGTTTCAGGAGACGCGGATCCGTGCGAAGGACAAGGACCTCCAGAGCGGGGTGCAGAGCATCTCCATCACCAACCGGTACGGGGGTGAGGAGGTCATGCACACCCTGGTGGCAGAGAGCCACGATGACACCCAGCGATGGATGCAGGCCTTCTGGCAGCAGTTCTACGACATGAGTGAGTCGGCACTACAGACTTCAGTCCCTTCATGTTTCAACGTTTCAATTTTAACATGTAGTACTGGGAGTGTTGGTAACAAGAGCTGCACAAAAATCCATTTTTTCGGAAAAGATCAGGTGAGATCTCCACTGTTATATTGAACCAAGGCTTTGAGGGTTTAGTAAAAATGCCAAAATATCCAGCAGAAATAAGACCATTTTGTATACGGAGCCCCAAAAAAAGTCCATGGATCCACACAAGGTTCAATTTGTCTCTATCAGCGTTTCTAAAGAGTAGTGCTGTGTGCTCACTCAGCCTGCCCTGAGAATGGGAGAGGAGGGCAGTCATTCAAACAGCACGGTGTCTTATTTCCCTTGTTGGAGGCGTCAGATCCAACTGAAAAATCTGTGCACCATCCAAGTCCTTAAGCCAAAGTTATTGCGATTTTGGTGCCAGAACACTCTCTGTTATGCTGGTTGCTTTCGTCCGTCCACAAGACATTTTTCTCGCAATTTCAGAATCAGGTAAAATTCTTGAAAACATTTTGTTTGCACAGTCTTGGCTTGCATAACTTAAATGGTGCGAAAGACTGTGGTAAACTTGCCCCACTTCAACCGCGGTCACCAGATTTTCTTGGAATGAGTCTCTTTTGGTAAAAAAACGACGTGATTTCTTTTCTGTTTCTCTGATTCCTTGTGTTTTGTGCTCCCTGCGTGGCTGGTCAGAGCTCCTCTTCCCTCGTATTTCACCGACACAGAATGCATTCTGCTGTAACCGTGTCGATTTTGCGAAGCCAATTTTTGAATGCATTTTCTTTGCACCATTCGTCGTTAAAACAGCAAAAATACTTTTTCTTTTTTAGTGTGCTACTGTTCGAATGCCCCTCACCACCATTCATGATATTTTTAACTGTTAACTAAATAGCTGTTGTAATGTTTCTAACGCTCTGCAATGACAACGCGATGATAGTATTACCAGTTTACATTACATAGTGCAGCGTTTCAGGGGAACAAACAAGATCCAGACTACGGCAGCAAGATCTCATTCAGATATTTATTCATTTAACGTTAGGACTGCTGCTTTGTGCGCTGCCCCACACAAAGACCTCTCCTGGACCTGTAGAAACACAACATGCAAACAGCACAGCATTTTACAGCTTTACATTTTCACACACTTAAACATTGCATATTTAGCGGTAACCGTTAGCAACATTGAAAAACCCAAACCAAATTTGAGTACATTTTTACTAATTTTGCCTCTTTTTACCGGCACACAACCGGTAGTGCCATAGTTTTTACCGTATATTAATAATATTTGTTAATATTTATTGGGGGGGTAAAATTTGCCCTGACACGATGGCTATAAAATAAAATGACTGTCACAAACAGGCTTTCCAGGCTCAGAAATTTGTAAAAAAAAAAAAAAAAAAAAAAAAAATCAGGCAGACCAGGTTAGTCGCTTCAGAAATGGCATTGATTTACTACGCCGTTACTCATCACCACAGCTGCTTGTCTCAGGTAAGATTAGCCTCTAACCTACCATGATAGAGCTACTATTTTTCTGGCTTGCAAGTTCGATTGCTAGAAATATCAAGAGCACTATACTGTGTATGCTGCATGATTATTGATTTGTCCCGAGATCTGGTGGTATTGTGTTAAACTGTATTACAGTATACTGCAGTTTTGATAGACCTAGGCTGACTGAGAAATATGTCCAGGTTTGGTCTGTGGAAAAGGTGGCAGCCCTGCGATAGGAGAGCTGCACGAACTGATTATCTAATTATTGGGATGGAGCTCTCTACAGAAATCAGGTGAGGGTCATTGGGGTTGATCGGGCTGATGTACATTCAAAGTGAAACAAGTGAAGCAGCAGCTGCTTGGGTTTGTGATGATTGCTGCTTTTCTTAAGCCCAGGGGACACTATTATTTGTTTATTTAGCAGACGCTTTTATCCAAGGCAACTTACAGAGACTAGGATGTGTGAACTATGCATCAGCTGCAGAGTCACTTACAATTACATCTCACCCGAAAGACAGAGCACAAGGAGGTTAAGTGACTTGCTCAGGGTCACACAATGAGTCAGTGGCTGAGGTGGGATTTGAACCGGGGACCTGCTGGTTAGAAGCCCATTTCTTTAACCACTGGACCACACAGCCTCCACTAGTCTACATGTTGCTAGAAAAATGTAGAAAGGGATACTTTTTTTTGTAGAAAGTGACGTACAAGCTACACGTTTCAGGCAACTTTGTTGCAAGCAACTGTATCAAAGGACAGTTGATTTTATCAAAGCAACATTACGTCATAAAATAAATCAGCCAATGAAAGAGATGTAAAAAGTCATGTGACTAGCTGCTTCGGTGGCGAAAAAACGTAGAAAAATGAATGTGGAGCCGGTGTGGGATATTGTGAGGGAGACTCTCCTTATTGATTTTTTTCAGGGTGATTTTTATTTATTTATTTATTTTTTTCATTTTTTTTGGGTGGTATAGGCAAGTAAATAAGTGTTAATTGGTCCATTCCTGGCAGTTAATGATCAGTTTGTCAGTTATGCAACAAGATGTAGTTTAAGGGGAGCGGCATTAAAGTCAACACACGATGTGGTAACAGTGCGTTACGTTTAAGTTCCAAGTTGTGTTTTCAGTGTCATTTTGTCTCAAATCAAGGCTTTCATTTGATAAAACTTAATAGTATTGGATAAAGTGGGTCCTACTTTTTGTTTAAAGCCGTTTGAACATTGCAGTTCAGCAGACGCAACACCTGCAAGTATTGTTACACAGTTAGCGATATCTGATTTGTAGAAGACTTAAACAAATCGTCCCCTGGCATAATTGGGAATTTTGTTCAAAATAATATAATTTAAAAAATTGTAACAGTCACATTTCAACTTCTCTCTATTTACAATTAGTTATAGTTACACCTTTATTTACATAAATTGTAAATTTATTTAAATAAAACTGAAAAACATTCAAGCCAAAAAGAACACATTCAAAACAAAAACGATGAGGGTAATGTAAATGTTACCAGTACAATCCTATATATATATATATATATATATATATATATATATATATATATATATATATATATATATATACAGTACTGTGCAAAAGTTTTAGGCAGGTGTGAAAACATGCTGTAAAGTAAGAATGCTTTCAAAAATAGACTTGTTGATAGATTATATTTATCAATTAACTAAATGCAAAGTGAGTGAACAGAAGAAAAATCTAAATCAAATCCATATTTGGTGTGACCACCCTTTGCCTTCAAAACAGCATCAGGCATCAATTCTTCTAGGTACACTTGCACACAGTTTTTGAAGGAACTCAGCAGGTAGGTTGGCCCAAACATCTTGGAGAACTAACCACAGTTCTTCTGTGGATTTAGGCAGCCTCAGTTGCTTCTCTCTCTTCATGTAATCCCAGACAGACTCGATGATGTTGAGATCAGGGCTCTGTGGGGCCATACCATCACTTCCAGGACTCCTTGTTCTTCTTTACGCTGAAGATAGTTCTTAATGACTTTCACTGTATGTTTGGGGTCGTTGTCATGCTGCAGAATAAATTTGGGGCCAATCAGATGCCTCCCTGATGGTATTGCATGATGGATAAGTATCTGCCTGTACTTCTCAGCATTGAGGAGACCATTAATTCTGACCAAATCCCCAACTCCATTTGCAGAAATGCTGCCCCAAACTTGCAAGGAACCTCCACCATGCTTCACTGTTGCCTGCAGACACTCATTCGTGTACGCTCTCCAGCCCTTCAGCGAACAAACTGCCTTCTGCTACAGCCAGATATTTCAAATTTTGACTCATCAGTCCAGAGCACCTGCTGCCATTTTTCTGCACCCCAGTTCCTGTGTTTTCGTGCATAGTTGAGTCACTTGGCCTTGTTTCCACGTCGGAGGTATGGCTTTTTGGCCGCAAGTCTTCCATGAAGGCCACTTCTGACCAGACTTCTCCGGACAGTAGATGGGTGTACTAGGGTCCCACTGTTTTCTGCCAATTCTGAGCTGATGGCACTGCTGGACGTCTTCCGATTGCGAAGGGAAGTAAGCATGATGTGTCTTTCATCTGCTGCAGTAAGTTTCCTTGGCCGACCACTGCGCTCACGGTCCTCAACGCTGCCCGTTTCTTTGTGCTTCTTCAAAAGAGCTTGGACAGCACATCTGGAAACCCCTGTCTGCCTTGAAATTTCTGCCTGGGAGAGACCTTGCTGATGCAGTATAACTACCTTGTGTCTTGTTGCTGTGCTCAGTCTTGCCATGGTGTATGACTTTTGACAGTAAACTGTCTTCAGCAACCTCACCTTGTTAGCTGAGTTTGGCTGTTCCTCACCCAGTTTTATTCCTCCTATACAGCTGTTTCTGTTTCAGTTAATGATTGTGTTTCAACCTACATATTGAATTGATGATCATTAGCACCTGTTTGGTATAATTGTTTAATCATACACCTGACTATATGCCTACAAAATCCCTGACTTTGTGCAAGTGTACCTAGAAGAATTGATGCTGTTTTGAAGGCAAAGGGTTGTCACACCAAATATGGATTTGATTTAGATTTTTCTTCATTTTTCTTCTGTTCACTCACTTTGCATTTAGTTAATTGATAAATATAATCATCTATTAACATGTCTATTTTTGAAAGCATTCTTACTTTACAGCATTTTTTCACACCTGCCTAAAACTTTTGCACAGTACTGTGTATATATATATATATATATATATATATATATATATATATATATATATATATATATATATATATATATATATATATATATGTGTATATAAGAATAAAGTTTATTTTATTATATTGAAAAACAATGCTGGTAAATGATGTGGACACTAAAAAACACAAATAAGCTTTTTGATAGGAAATCTCATCTCTGTATTGTCTTCTCTGTGTTGTCCATCAGCACCCTGTCTACAATTTCTCCATACTGTAGAACAGTGTCCCCTGAAATCTGAAGCAACAATGTAGAAGCAACAGATTTCATTCTACGTTTTCTAGCAACATGTCCCCATGGTCTTAGACTGTGTGGAGAACAGCAATCCAAACCAATCCCAGCAGCTGTTTCTTCACTTGTTTCACTCTGAATGGTGAATCAGCCCGATCAACACCAATGCCCCTCAATCTGAATAATGGAATAAGCTGTTCTTGCACCTCTGTTGGTCTCCACCAATGCTTAGACCTGTTAACATATTTATATTAAAGACCATGTGCAGCATATTGTTAAGTGTGAAAGAAATTCCAAAGCAAATTAAATTGAAATAAAAAGGGTTCCGGAACCTAATCCCCAGACTGCAGGACAGTCCAGTTCTTTGGCAGTGTTATTGTTTATGCAGTCTGTCTCCGAGTGTGACCACTGAAGTAATATTCTCAATAAAACAGGTGCTATTCACGGTGTGTGTGCTGCCTGAACAACTTGCAATTTGCAACAATTAAAATAAAAACCTGTAGCGCAACATTTTTTTACTAAAGCATTTTTTACATTTCTACCACCATTTAAGTTATCGAGACGCGAAATCATAACTGCCGTGTACAAATGTCTTTCCTCATTCCTCAGTGTTTACTGTGCTGCTTTTGATATTTCCTGAAGGAGGAGAGTGGCAAAGTGCCATGCAGTGCTCAAACAACGGCAGCAGAGTTCACGGGCCAAACAGTTTCTTTAATTTGTTTTCACGGTTTGGCACCGTTAAATAATAATGCTGGCAAATGCACAGCCAAACAATACAGGGTTTCAGTCCCGAAATAATAATACACAAGGCAATGTCCAGACAGGCTCTGTGTCCTTTCACAGTGCTCCCGTGCTGGTGTTGAATACACAGTTAACTGTGACTGGTGCAGTGTTTGTAATCCGGGTTGGATGCTGGCTTAACAGTGACAGCTCCCGGTTTGCTTAGCCGTCTAATAATTACAAATAAACAGTTAATAACAAACACAAATACAAAACACTCACGGTTACTTTCAGTATCGCCCGTCCTTTACAGGTCTTTCCATAACCATAACAAAGGAACGGATCGCTCGGCCACACACCCTGATATACCTTCAGTCACGCCCGCTTTGGTAGCGCGTGCAATCACGTCTCCTCCAATCCATGACTGACACATCGGCGACTTCTAGTATTGTGGCTTCGCTTCCTTTTTGGATGGCCAACTTCCGACTGACCCTGGAGTGAACTGTCAAACCATCCAGTCCAGGGCGCACTGTTCCTGTTATACCGTGCCCTCACAGTTCGGGAGGGAGATTGTTGACTCAGATTCATTCGCTCTGTCACAAGGAGACATTAGAAATAATACTCAGTTATTTGTTGTTTGTGTTGCTTTTTTTTTGATTGTATGGGTTGGCACATTTGTGTTTGTGATAATTTAGATAATTTCTGTATTGAACAGCCCAGCAAAGTAGGTTTTGAGCTACTGTGTAAGTTGCATAACTAAACGGAAAAGTGGTTTAGCGTAGAAAAAAAGGAATAAAAAAGCACAAAAGCTTCGGTTTTAATGCAGCTAAATACTAAGAAAAGGAGCCAGATTTCTTTGTACATCAGTGCAACGTTTTGACAAGCGGAAAAAAACAAATGAAACTACTCAACAGAATCTACATTATAAATGACACCAAAGACGAACTAAAAATCTGTCTCACAAACAAAGCATCTTGTAAGCAGCTGATTCGCATTTGTTTTAACCTCTCTGCACATTCCAGAAACCAGTAATGATGCTTCATATGTGCTACTGTATGTTTTACATATCATTAGATCAGAGATGCCATACCTGTTCCATTATGTCCCTGGGAGTACATTGTTGTTGCTTTCAAAACACCCCTCTGTCCAGTATTTAATCTGCTGTCGAGGGGTTTTACAACTGAGAGAGCCCTGGCTCCAGGTGACTTGATTCATTTGCAGTTTGTTTTTTGCACTGTGTTAAGATGACCACATACTGCAGGATGGTACAGTTGGTATGCTGTGTCTGTATATCAGTTTGTATAGTACCTTAGTTTGTTTTTTGCACTGTGTTAAGATGACCACATACTGCAGGATGGTACAGTTGGTATGCTGTGTCTGTATATCAGTTTGTACAGTACCTCATTTTGCCCTGCAGCACAGTATGAAGCCAAATCATTTCTCAACACAAATGCAGAAGTTAGGACCTGACAGAGTATCAGCTATGTGGATCTGTAGATTCACCGGTGATTTTAAAAGCCTCTTTGGCACATCTCCAGCACAGCATATTCCACAGTCTGAGATAACATTCTGCAGTCTGTTCACACCTTTCCAGATTACAAGCGCCGCAGAGCACGCTGACTGATGCTTTTATAAACATTTTATTACACCTATCTTTGTTTTTTACATACTTGTTTCGTCAAAATTAGTAAATGATACCATTCGACAGAAACAAATATTTTATTTTTTTCAGGGATGGAAATAAGACTCCTATTGCATAGCACTGTCACCATTCCAGGTTTTACTACTCCGAGCTCGATTAGCCGCAGTGTATAGGTAACAGGCATGTGTGCCTTCTTAAACCAGGAATGGATCAAAGTGATCTGCAATGGGAGCCAGACCAGCTCCCTTGCCCCGTTGGAGTGCAAACGTCAGTGCAGCTCTCCCTGTGAGTTCCAGCCAAGAACTTGGTGCAAACAGAACTCGTACTGAATCGTGCCATGACACAGAGAGTATTTAGCCTGTGTGCTTATTCATTATGTGTACTTCTTTGGACCAGTATTTAGGTATGAACACACTTGCTCACGCACACACTCTATCACACACACGTACAGGTCTGCATAGCTGAGAGGAAGCATTGTTTATGGTTGCATTTGTTGTCTGAAATTTGTTATCAGGCAAATTACCGTAGACAGCTTTAAGGAATGAAGGAAATATGTGTGACAAGAAACTATTCCACATATTACTGAACAATGGGGAGGACTGAACTGTTTCACGACTGGGGGTGGTGGATAAAAGTGTTATATTATACAAAAATACAAACAATTTTAGCTGTAAAGCTGTTCCTGAGAACAGTCTTCATTTTGTGATTTATAGTAAGTTGATATGTCATGTGTAAGGTGTTTCAGCTTCACTTCACCATCCCCTCACCCAAACTGCAAAGATGGTATCTCTTCTACAATAAAGAGCACGTCCCCCCTTTGTTTTCAAAGTGTACACTGCACTGAAATCTGTAAACACAATAAATACCTTTGAAGACAAGGGGCATTGTAGAAGAATAAGGAAACCGAGAAACGGGAAGTTTCTGTATAAACAAGTTTAGGAAGTAGGTTACTGAAAAGGGGTATTGAGAATAATATTGAGGCTGAGAGAGAGAAAACAGGAAGGTGCTAATGAAATCACAGGCTAAACTTATAAGAAACTAACGAGTCGGTTTGATTAACCTGTACCTCGCTGGGATAAGCCACAGCTCGATTTTATGGGAGCGTCGTATTACTGGTATGTGTAAATGGTGATATGGGAGTCTTTTTTCCGTCCATGTTTTTCATCAGTTGTATTATCAAAGACTGTAAATGAACAGGGGTTCACACTGTCAAGTGTATTGCCACTTCTCCCTTGCGAACCTAAACGCTGGATGTTATCAAGCTGCTGATCCCTGCAGAGTGCAGACCAGACCTGGCAGGTCTCCCTCTGCACTCGTGAGACCCCTGAGCAGTAGGGGGAGCTAGAGCACGATGAGACAGGCCAGCTTCCTAACCTCGTTGGAGTGCAAAACTCAGTGCAGCTCTCCCTGTCAGTTCCCAGCTCACTGCAGAACCTCAAAGTAGGTGATTCTCCAGCGCTGTAAAATGCTCCTATAAAATCCAGGTGTATCTTGTCAGGGATAACTTGACCACATCGACCCCTAGATAAGTAGGCAAGCATTTCAGTTTATGAGTTCAGGGGGGTGGTGTTAAGTTTGTATGCCTCACTGTGAACCAGGTGTATTGTGACCCATTAAATGGAGGGTTTGTACCCTCTCCAATTCCAGGAATATTACTTTTCCTGCCTGTTTTAATATCCTGTTATACTGCGTTTTGTTTTGTGTTTGAATGCTCTACTGCTCTTTCTGCTTATAACACACAAGGCACATAAAGCACATATTAACCAGTTCAACAGGTAAGACATGTAATGGATTATGAATGTGAGGAGGCAGAAGAAGGGGAATTGCCAGGAATAGATCCAGCGTGTTCCAATAAATAATGCAGCTGTACTTCTGAGAAGATAATAACAACCCTTTTCTATCAACTTCACCTTTTCAGACAATGACTGAATTGTAAATGATTGTGGTGCCATATTGTCATTACTGTCACCTGTCTTTTAACCAATATTTGATTATGAAGGTGAAGGTGTATTTGGGAATTGATGCAAATACATTGTGATTGTTAAAAAAAGGGATGGTCTTTTGTATTGTGCATTGTTTATTTTGCAAAACCATCTAACAGGAACTCCTGTAATATGAGTTCGATGTGTTTCTAAATACAGGTTTGCTGAAGGAATTTTGGGCTGATTTTCTTCTTACCTCGTGGGGCGTTTGCAAAGTGTTGCTGTCCAGGGACAGCTCTCTTCTAAGTTACGAGTGATATCTGGTGTTCCTCCCCAGTTGAGAAAGCCACTCATTATAAGCTCCTGGGGGGTGGGTATCTGATAACTTGCTGTGGGCACACCATGCTGATTATGTTTGTGGCAAAGCAAGAAAGAATTTGGGGGTTTATTGTTTGTTCCTTTAGAGAGGCCCCTCCAAATGTTGTTTTGCATCTTTACAAGAGTTTGGTAAGACCTATTTTAGAGTCCCACTGTTTTGTCTGGGACCCATTTAAAAAATACAATACTAAGAAGCTTGAGTCTGCAAAAATGCGCTTGTAGGATTGTATTGAATGACTTGAATTGGGATTGTACTTATGACAACCTTCTTAGTCGCTCTTCTCTTAAACCATTTTATTCTACCTCTGTGTCAGTCTGTGCTGGTAAAAGACCTGGGCTGAGAGGTCTCCACAGAGCTGCTCTGGCCATCAGTCCTTATCTCTTCAGTTGTGTCGTTATTCTTTCTTTGGAACAGCCTTGGGGTTCTGGAATGCTCTTCCGGGTTCCATTGTGTCATTGTCAAGCCTCTCCGGGTTTAACACTGCTGTTCAGTATCATCTGCGTTTTGAGGTGAATTTGTTTTAGTTGTAATGAAATTTAAATAGAAATATAATAATGTGTTGTTTATTTAGGTCTCTCTTTGTATTAGTGCTGCACTATTGAGATGTACCTGTGCTGGCCCTGTGGGCATAAAGTGAATAAGCTAAACTAAACAGGAACTCCTGTAATATGAGTTAGGTGTGTTAGCAGTGCAAATATTTTAAGATGTAATTTCAAACAAACTGTTTTTTTTCCCCCTATGGTGATTTCTTCAAATGCTTTGAATAAATGAGCAGAAATAAGTGGGCTTCCCAGACTTTCTTGTCTGAAGGCCGAGGCTTCCATCACTTTAGACGTCCTGACTGAACTCCCCCAGCTTTAGTGAGACAGGCTGTTCGTTTGTACCCGTAGAAGTACCACTGCTTTCATTCTGTTAGGGTCATTTTTCAATAGTTTCTCTACTTTCAAAAATCTACTTTTTTTCAAAAGAAAAAACCTGCATATCGTGTTTATGTTAAGAAGGTGATAATTATCATCTTATAAAGCCTGGAGACTATTCATGCAAACTGCAAAGTGATGTAAGTCGCTAACTCTTTTTACTCAGTGACCCACCTCAAATGATGTTTGGAATTTCATTATTATTATTTGTTTATTTAGCAGACGCCTTTATCCAAGGCGACTTACAGAGACTAGGGTGTGTGAACTATGCATCAGCTGTAGAGTCACTTACAATTACGTCTCACCCGAAAGACGGAGCACAAGGAGGTTAAGTGACTTGCTCAGGGTCACACAATGAGTCAGTGGCTGAGGTGGGATTTGAACCGGGGACCTTCTGGTTACAAGCCCTTTTCTTTAACCACTGGACCACACAGCCTCCTCTACTCAGTTGTACACGGAGTGTAAATACAACATTAACCTTACAATCACCCCTTTTTGTTGTCTAATTGTACATGCTGTTAGCGCGGGCACCAGCTGATGTTAATGTTACATTCAAATAACCCCAAGCACCTAACAGCAGTATTCGTTTAAATGAATTGATTCCCTGCTCAGGGTCATATTTGTATGTGCTACAGCCCCTTGAAACCAGATTCAGTTTAATGATGTATTCAGTTCAGTTTGCTTGCTGACCCTTGTCTGCACCCTGACTAATGAATGTTCTGCCTCCTGCAGGTCTGTGGAAGCAGTGCTGCGATGACCTCATGAAGATCGAGATGCCATCGCCACGGAAACCCCCGGCAACGATATCCAAGCAGGGCTCCCTGTACCACGAGATGGGTAAGGATTCCGGTAGTCAGTAAAGACATGGGTTTGAGACTGGCTTCTTTGGCTCTAAAAGCATGAAATGCATGCTCAGTTTGAGTTGCTTCAGCTGCATGCAGCATTTTGAGAGATCTCGGATCAAATCACTTTTTCATATTCAGTCCTGACGAGTGAGTATTGCGCTTATTCAAATCCAAATTACACCACGTTGCTCAACAATTATTATACATTCCCGGGGGGGGGACTGCATTGTGGGACACCAGCTCTGTTTGTGAAGGACTAAATACACACAAACAGATTGATCAAATAACAAAGAATAGTGCTGGTGTTGCTGGGGCTGCAATAGAGCAACCAGATCTGTTCAAAGCTTTTAAATACAGGATGTAACAGTCCTTGTCACCAGAACAGTCCGGCAACACCCATTCAAGTGGAATAGCTCAAAGAAAAACTAATGGACACACTTATAAGCCCCTTAAATCACATTTCTGAGTTGTTTATTTCAGGTTTGGTAACTTTACTGTGTGCCTTTTCATCCTTTCTGAAAACCAGTTTTGCTCTACAGTTTGCAGTAAAGAGCTTTGAGAATGTAGAGGATCCCAATGTCTTTGACAAGGTTATGCTTGGAGGCTTCTCATGCAGTAGGCCAGCTCCCTCTCTCTCTCTCTCTCTCTCTCTCTCTCTCTCTCTCTCTCTCTCTCTCTCTCTCTCTCTCTCTCTCTCTCTCATGATATACCCGATTGTACCTACAGCTATGGCAAAGGTTTAGCATCACCACAAATGTTAGGATTGAGACATAATTAAAACAAAATATATAATTTAGATCTTTTATTTAACATTATTATGCAATCAAATAAACTACCGGAAGCCGTAATAGTGGTACAGTATTTCATGTTAGATTTTGAAATGGCACATTTTTCAATGGAAGCTTATATGGAAAACGACAAAGCGGTATGTAATTCAATATGTTAACGTAACATCATTCAGCAGGTTTCATTCGACTTTATGAAGCTAAATTTGTTCATTCTATTGGGTGGTACAAAACTTTTGTCCATAGCTGTACACGTTCCCAGAAAGGTATGCAGATGATAGAGGGTTATATGTGTTGTATATAATTCTATATAATTATATCTATATATATAATTATATATAATTATATATACTTTTAATGTATTTATTTATTCAGGAATTTAACCCATTGAAACCTAGATCTATATATATATATAATTATATATGCAAATGAGGTTTTGGTGTGAGTATTTTACATTTTATTCTGACCTTTGGAATGAGCGAAGTAGGGCGGCTCCAATGCAATGAGTGTGTCATAATGAGCTGCAGGGACAAAGCCTATCCTGTTGAACATTGAACCATTGTGTTGTATTACTGAGGGGATTTTAAAAGAACAACATAAATACACCCCCTCCCCTCCCCCTAAATACTGCTCAAAGTACAAGTACAACGACTATTCATTTGATTGGGTTGAATGCTGTAGGTCGACTAGTCGCCTCTTAAAAAGAATACCATATTACTTTGAATTACCGCCACCCTTGAATAAGCGCCGCGCTCAGATGTCAGATTTGTAATAGACGCTGTCCTCGAATAAACGCCACTGTCGATAATGAAACATGTACATTTTTTCCCCTACCCCAGCTCAAATGAATGCAGCACTTAATAAAGAAATGCATACAAAACACAGTATGGCAAAACATTACAAATAGAAACAAAATGAATTGAATAAACTTGAATAAAATGTATTTAAAAGAATACACACTGGAGCAAACTGTAAAGTAGGGTTGGAACAATGATCGGTTATCGTGATATTATCGATAATGTTTTTGCATCGGTAATGTTATTATGGATAATCATATTGTCGTCCGTTACCCGATACGCTTGTGTGTAACAGGAGCTCTGCATTGAAGCAGTAAGCAGCACTGGACTGTCTGTGTGAGGCGCAAGCCGTGATCTGTGTGCGCTGCACAGTGGGAAGAGGTAAGATTCACTGAGTAAAGGTGAACGTTTGAAGCCAATGGTGATGGCAACTGCAGAAAACCCCAAGCCTCCAGAAAAGAGTTTAGAAAAAAAGCCCAGCATCAGTCCTGTGTGTCAGTTTTTTGGACAGAGAGTGATCCGCAAGGTTATAAGCTTGTCTGTAGGCAGTGTCAGAAAACAATACCATGAACAGGGAATGCCACTAATCTCTTCACCCAGCTAAGAGATCACCATCCAGATTCATGTTCACATATTTCTGCGAGACCAAAATATGATGGAGGCAGAGTAAAATCTAAATCTGAACAGAGAAGCTCAAACATGAACTGAGTTTCTGGAACGTAAATCTAAATATAGCACGGATCACCCGAAACACCGTGAAATTACAAATGCCATCGCGTGTTTCATGTGCTAGGATCTGCAGCCATTCCACATAGTTGAGAAACCTGGATTTCGACATCTGATAAACACATTGGACAACAGATATGAGATTCCATCGAGAAAGTACTTCAGTGGTGCGCACATAGTCTCCCGTTTGAGGGCGGAATTGGATGGACTTATTTTATTTTATTTTTTCCTGTAGTAGCGACCTGTGGACAAGCAGGGACAATGATGCACGCATGTGGTTTACCTGTCATTGTGTTAATAAAGATTGTCTGTTAAAATCAAAGTGCTTAGGGGTTGTACTAATGGTAACGGATCACAGTGCAAACGGTATTGCTGAAGCAGTTTGTAACGTCTTGGATCAGTGGGGCCTGCTGTAACAGACAACAGGAGCAACTATGTGAAGGCGTTTCGGGGTATGGAGGTTCAAAGGCTGAGTTGTTTTGGCCACAATTTTGATTTGGCAGTAAACCATGGACTTAAGATTGACTTGGTACAGAGAGCTGTTCGAGTGTGCAGTCTTGTCGATGCTCATTTTCATAGACACTGGAAGAAGAAATCAGATCTGAAGAAGGAGCAATAGAAACCGAGGCTTCCAGACCATAAGTTGATATATGTAAGTATTGATTTTAAACAGTATGCTTGCTTTTAACTTTAAGTCATGGTTTCATTTTCATCCTAAATTTTGCACTGGCAAAGCAGGACTGGTTTCTAACATTAAAACACAATTATTGGTACTTGTAAAATAAAAAATATGTAGCTCACTGTAAATTCAATTATTTTGCCTATTTAACATTTTGACAGTTTACATGCATCAAATGTAACTGCAATTATCTCAATGCAAAAAAAAACAACCTCATGGCAAGAGTTTAATATTAGACTAAACTAATTTTTTTCAGTTGTTAATTTATTTTAAACTACAGCCATGAGTACAGTACTAAATACTGCAACATTGTTTTTATTTTATAAATTACATTGCTACTAAGTCTAAACTTTGTCTTCTAGTCATGTATCTCAATTAGATAATTACCATAAACAGAAACACTTGTATTAAAATTGTACATATTTAAATATGTAGTGTGTTTTTGATTAAAAGGGTTTTGATATTTTTGCAGGATCTTCCTACCAGATGGGGATAAACTGCATCAATGGTCATCACATTTATTGAGCAGCAGAAGGCAATCTCTGCCACCCTGGCACAGGACCGCAAAAACTGGCATTTAATGCCAGATGATAGATCAATTACAGTCTTGGAAGATATAGCACAAGTGATGGAACCACTACTGGAGTTTACAGATTCTCTCAGTGGAGAAGAACATGTAACCATATCTGCTTTTAAGTCCGCTTCTGCAGCACTTGCATAGGGATATTCTGGACGTGAATGCTGACCAAGACCCAGAATTGGTTAAGCAGCTCAAGCATACCATATCAGAGGACTTGCAGGCTCGGTACTCAGCTGAAGCAGTGAAAGCGTTTGTGAGCGTGTGCTCATTTCTGGATCCCCGTTTTAGACAGGAGCATCTTGAAAATAAAGATGCTACTCTTGCAGCAATTAAGCAGGAAGCTGTGGAAGTGGCCCAAGTGGCTTTTAATGGATCTGGTGGCTCTCGCCAGGCCCAGGGTGAGGAAGAGGAAGAGTCTCTCTGGATCCTGAAGTTCAGGAGAGCCAGGGTGAAAGCAGCACCCACACTTTGCTTGCCTCAAGAAAAAAGGAAAACCAAGGACGGCTTAACGTCACATTTGAAACAGGCAGTCAAAATCAAGAAGAGAAAACCCCGAGCTACCTGCAAGAAACCTGTCTGTGTCAGAAACTGTTCAGCGTGAGATTCTCGATTATTTCAGCTTACCTGAAAGTGATATCCAGGTTGATCCACTAAACTGGTGGAAGATGCATAGCCAGTCATTTCCACATCTTTCCACTTTAGCTTGATCTGTGTTCTCCAGCCACGAGCGCTCCGTCTGAAAGGCTGTCCAGTGGATGTGGATTGACAGTGACCCGGCAATGTAATCAACGTAATTTTTGAATTGATGTGTTTTTTAATCAGTAGCCTATATTTCAAAAGTTGAAAAGCTACCAAACAAACAAATTTGGTTGTATTCTTTTTGCTTTTTTGTAACATTGTTTCATAACTTTTATTAAAGATGCTGGTCTTTGAAAATTGCCTAAAATTTGATTTCTTCTAAACTCATAGAAGCAGTTGTCATGTTGCTCAAGTGTATATACAGCTTTAAATTTGATAAATTCCAAGACATTTTATGTATGTTATTTATTCAGCCGATAATGGTGATTATCGTGATAATTTACAGCCAGTAATCGATAACTGAAAATGTTATTATCGTCCAACCCTACTGTAAAGTTTATGGAACCCAAACAAAAAGTAGGTACACAGCACTATGTACTGATACTGGTGCAGGAGTAAATACAGCAGCACTGAAATAAATATATATATATAATCGGTAGATTAATCAGTGCACATTTTTAATAAAGGTAATGATATAGTGGCTGTCTGGCATAGTAATACTAAAAAATCAGTAGAATCTAAAAAAAATATAAGTACTGGTGATGCTAAACATACAGCTCTGCTTACAGAAATGAGTGTTCCAGGGCTGAAAAGATAGACGACAACATTCAGCTGTGACATATAGAACACATTGAGATGGGGCATGGTTTTACATTTGTTTTTATGTTAATTGCATGTATTGATTCATTAATAAATCAGCAATTGGATGTATAGCCTAATACAAGAGAGAACAATAATACCATACCTGGACATTATTGTAATGTTAAGAAGGACTCACATCGACAGCACAGTAGCGTTCGATTTGCTGCCCCTGTACATTCAGTAACAGTATACAGTAGTAGTTTTCAGAATATATTCCAAAGCTGTATTGCAGTGCAATGCCTATATGCACTGCATTAACCCTTTGAAATTATTTTTATTATTATTATTTATTTATTTGCAGACGCCTTTATCCAGGGCATATAATAGCAACTGATGATGGCAACCAGGCTTTTTCTTTGCATGAGTCATGAGATGTCCTTATACTTCCTGTTTTCTGGCATAGCATTTCAGTTTTGCATGTCAACGAGACAAAGATGCTCATTGATCATGAAAAGGGAGCTTCACCCACCCCTTCCTGGAATTTACTTTTTTTTTAACAAGGTTTTCGTGCTTACCCAGTTGCTGTAACTTCTAAAATCCATTGTGCAGTGAATTGGATAAAGGCATCTGCTAAATAAACAAATAATAATGTATGAGCGGAGTACAGATGCAAAGGAATGCTGTCACTGCTGCATACAACAGGCCAATGTTCTGGGGGGACTGCTTCTAAAAGCTGCCAGCACACACAGGGTTAAAAGTACAGCTTAAAATCCTTATTTTAAGATGAAGGCCACATTCTCCAAGAAATGCGAAAAGATGCCCTCCAACAAAACCAAACCCCTTAAAACGCTTTAGGCTTAAAGTATTTACTCCAGTCTTTAATGAACTCCTGTTTTTTAAAAGAGGTAAAATAATTTTACAAAACTACAACCAAACAACTAAGTGATATATGTAAGTTCCGTTCAGCACTCTCAATGTGTTTTGTTTTTCATTTTGTAAACATTAACATTAACATGATTTTCTCCCCTTTCCAAAATCAGGAGTTAATTAAGGAATGGAGGAAATGCTTTGAAAACATGGTCCATTGTGTCTTGTATGTTTCTGGGTGTCTGTGTTTCTTTTCCTATTGAATGATTTACTTCACATAAAACGCATGTTGTGTATATTACTACTGCGCCAATAACACAGCACCTTCTCTGGGCTTTGCTATCTGAACACTGTTCTGGAAATCTGGTATTGTCTGTTTCTCTGTACTGGTAACTGTGAGTGCTTCCTCTAACGCAATGACTCTTGGCTCTGTGTCTGTCTGTCTCTCTCTCTCTCTCTCTCTCTCTCTCTCTCTCTCTCTCTCTCCCGCTCCTGCCTATCTCTTTCCCCTGTCTCCCCCTCCCCAGCCCCTCCTCTCCCTGCCTCCTCCTGCGAAGGCTTACTGCTGCAGGATAACGCTGTGTCGGCTGAGATCCGGGCTCTGCTCTCCTCCTATTACAACGACAGGTGAAGTAACAGAACTCATCATCACAGCCGCCCCATCCCATCGCCTGCTCCCCAGGCACAGGTCTGAGCAGCCTGTCTGCTCCATTTCCCTGCCCCAGGGCTCTGATCCACTGCAGTGCAATAGTCATGCTACTTTAGCTGCGTTATCTACATCTACGGGGGATAATTAGCAAACTGGTGAAATCTGCAAACGACACAAAGCTTGGGGGAGTGACTGATGCGCTTACAGACGCCCAGGAAATCCAAAAAGATTTAGACCGCTTATAGAACTGGGCAGAATTGTGGCAAATAAAATTCAGTGTCAACAAATGTGCTACACGCCAGACATAAAAATGTAAGACCCAAATACAAAATGGGGGTGTGGCAGGATGACATCACAGCCCAAGCTGTTGAGTATCAGGAAGTAGACCCAGAAACAGAAGATGAAAGCTTGAATGTGCTATTGCGCCTTTTAATTAAACAAATAAACAAAAACAAACGGTACAAACACTAACAAAACCACACCGGTCAAAATAAAAGGCACAAGGGCCAAAATAAAAGGTCTGACAAAAACTCATGAAAATATAAACTAAACAGACAGCACAGACCACGAAACACTGACCTTTACCATAAGCACAGACATTAATTCTCAACACTAACTAACTAACTAAGCTAACACCTGTGATCACCTTATTTATACACCTGTGGCTGGAGACTTCATTAATTATTTAATCACTTATTCAATTCATGGCTCCAGCCACACGTGTTTTTGATGTGAGGATTTTAACTCCCTCCCTGCCACCTAATAATCCCCCCCCCACACACACTCGTGCTTCGGAATGTGTTTTTGTCATGGAGAGTTGAACTGAAAGGGAATCTCAGTCGAGTACAATATGTACAGGTGAATCTAACCGTCACAGACACTGTCACTTTAGATAAAGAAGAATAAATATCAGGGGTGTCGTCACTGTTTTTTTTAACACATTCTTGTCTGGGCTCAGTAGCATCACGGTCAGTGACGGGGGGGTGGACCCTATTTTTGGTGAACCGCCTTTTTTCACACTCCACCTTCAATGTTAATTATCTTGACTAATCCCCTGTTTTATTTCTCAATACTTCATCGTTTAATGTTCCCGATGAAACTTTCCCTTTCATTGCATCTGCTTGCATGCTCTGTGGCTAAACAGTACAGTGCTGTAATTGACTCCATTGGGAACGGAAATTGACGTGACAACTGGATTTTAGAGAGCGATTGCATTTGAGTTTTTTAAAAGCTTGTTATCTCGTAACACCTGTTGATTCAGTTGAGACATTTCTAAAATAAACAAAGTGAAAATGAGTATAATAGTTGACCTGACAAACGAAATGCTATCTGACAGACCCGATGAAACACAGCACCCCACAGGCACTGCCTACACATCGTCGATCTTGCGTTCCGAGCAAGATCTCTCATTTTCTGAAAATAATTGTGAAAGCTTAGAATGTAAAGCGAAAGTTGTTTAATATCATATCAGTGTTTACAAAGACTCTACACACCTGTTTTTACTAGGCTATAAATTATATAAAGCCTTCCATTCTTTATCTTATTGCTGTTTTGGCTAATTTTGTTATCTTTTTTTCTTTAATTGTATGCATTCTGTTTGCTTGTTCCTTATTTCTGTGATGTGTGTATGGTCTTTATATTTTTTATTGTAAAAGCGCTTTGGGATACTATATTGTATGTAACAAGGGCACTTTGTGTTAAGCTAATATTTGTCTGTTTTTTATGCTTTCGTTTTTATTTGTGACCTGCAGTTTCATGTTTTTTTTGTGTTTTGTTTTTTTTACGGCTTAGCATGCAGCAGTAATATGTATTCGAATGGACGTATGCTGTTGTGTGGGCTATATTGTGGTCATTTTGAGGTCTTATTTGAAAGAACTCCTTTGCTATATTGAATTGTGACTGACTGTGCTGTGTCAAAGGATAACAGTGTGTCATGTATTATTATTATTATTATTATTATTATTATTATTATTATTATTATTATTATTATTTGTGTTTAAATAGACAAAAAGGATATTGATGTAAAATTCTCAATTTACAAGCAGACCATTTTTAAAAAAATATATATTTCAGTGTTCAGATTATTTTTTACATCGGACAAGGAATACATATTAAAACTTACGTTAATAAACGAACTGACAAACTAAATTAACAAAGCACCCCTACATATGGTAAAAATACAGCAGCGACTATAACCGTAATTATGAATACGAGAATTAATTTTAACACAATGGTTATAAACACAGCGCCCCCCTACACACACGTTACAAAATGCAGCAGCAGCTCCAGATTACTCTCACAATGACAATCCCTTTTGAAAAGATTGAATAAACCATTTGAGTTGGAGTTTGAGGATGATGAGTTTATGAGGTTAGAAAGCAGTACTGTATCAGTTTTGAATCGGTTAGCAACTAATCACTATCGGTGACAACAATGGTGTTCTTTTAAGCGAAGCTCCTGTTCCTTGAGCCAAGAGCATTTACAATGGGACGAATCAGCTTCACCACAAGGGTGTTCTCTTTGGAGGTGTTCCTGTACGCCCGGAATACTGTAATAGTGTTGGCACACTCAATCCCTTACACCTTCAGCGTCTGGTTACATGTAGCTTGTATTTCCATCATGGCCTAGCTATGTAGGCAAGGGGGGCCTGCCGTGCATTGTGAGGATAATGTCTTTATTCCAAAGAGCGATTTACACCATTGGACGTTTTTCCCTGGCACCCTAGAAAGTTAACTTTTCTGAAATGTAGATGCATTTTTAACAGTGGATGTGGAAGTGAACTGGTGCTGTTCCTAAATGCTAATGTTGTCTTCTGTGTGGTGTTGGGTGGATTTGTTATTGGGTGCCCCTTCCCTACCATGCCCTACACAATACAATCTAATGGATGAATCAGTAGGATTATTTTATCTGAATAAAAACATCCTCTCAAACTCCGAAGCTCTGAAATTATCACGTCATGGAAATAAGTCTCTTCAATGGCGATGACAAGCCTTGTAATTAATTAGCCACATAACCACAAAGGCGGATTTGTGTCAAATAATACACCCCGTCCCTTTACGCAGGGAGTACGGCGCTGCATGTAGAGTTTCTGTTGTATCAGAAAGCACACGTTATTGAACTTATAAGAATATATTAAGACAGAAGATAGGAGAATGTATCTTTAAGAATTACTTCACACTACTTATTTACATATATATAGAGAATCTGGTATCAGATTGTGATGAAACGTGGTAAGGGCATTCATTACCACAGGTTATTGAGAGTATCAGGCTCTGGAAAACATAGAGGAGCTGGCTTACATTTCTGGTCATGTCCATCTACTTTTTCAAGTTACCAATGTCTCGAATTCTGTATTTTGTTGCTGTGGCGGGGGATGTATGTTGACTTGTTTATCAACCTGTGCTCTGAAATGCATACACTTGAAACTAAAACAGTTTGTTTTTCTGTGGGTGAACCAGCCGGTTTATATATTGAATGTGCTGTATTGTCCTTCTTGTTAGTCACAGTATTAGTGTAATAGCTTAGCGCTTAAAAGTATGAAAATTTAATTATTGTAATTGGTAGTTTGTGTGCCATTTAAAGCTTTGCCAAGTGCCACAGGGTGTACAGTATAGGAAGTTTAATTAGATGCCAGCAACAAATAGAATATATTTTCATTGAGTAAAATTCCTCTTCCAGAAGGATCCATCCAGCTCTGTGTGTAATCACTCTCTCTGCCCCCGCAGTTATTGATCCCTCCGACGATATTGGCACCGTCACGGACATACTGACCAGACGGGTTCAGGACTTCGACGCACGTTGCAACCTGGAGCCTCCCTCTCACTGGGTGGCGCTGTTCGACGGGCCCCACCATAGGCGCCACATCGTCCCCTCCTCCTCGGACAGTGACAGCGCCTACAGCACCAGCCCCTGCTCCCACCATCGGCCTTGGCGAGCACGCCCCCGCACCCTTTCCCTTGACGCCAAGCTGAGCAGCCTGAAGAGCCGGGGGCAGGCCTGCAGCGAGCCCCCCGCCCGCCCTCTCGTGGGGCTGTCCTGCACTAACTCCGCCTCCACCTCCAGCAGCAGTTCCAGCGAGGACAGCTCCACCCCTGAGTCTGACAGCGCCCCCTTCTCTCGGCCCACGCCCGCCCGCCAGAGCCAGCGCAACCTCCACGCCAAGCTGGACCCCAGGAGCTGACTGCAGACCCTGGTCTAGCCCCTCAGTGATCCAAGCTGGGGGTCTATCCACATGACCACAGCCTGCCTGGTTTAGTGTGTGAGACTACCAGAACCACTCGCTTTCAGCCCCCTGCCCCGCCCCGCCCCGCCCCCGCGTTTGTTTTATTCACCGTGCTTTCAGCTACTGGATTTCAAATACCTCGTTTCCTGAAGGGCTACACTGCAAATATCAGACTTTATTTTTTACTTTTTGTTATTTTAATTTTTTTTCTCATATTGCTATGATTTTGAATATGCAACTGAAATGACCTTCACCAAGCCATCATTGGGGATTTGGGAACACAACTGGAAGAAACGTCATTATGTTACATGATCATGGGGGGGGGGGGGGATCAAAAAAATGAACCCTGACACACGAGAGGAAAGTTCTTACCCCTGGGATTTATAACCCCACTGAAGCAACACACAGTACAAAAACCATGACCAGTTCGCTGTTCGATCCCCAAGATCATGCACCAGATCCCTTTTTAGCATTGGGGTCTTTAATTTCCATCCGTCTTGTTTCCAGGGATTGGTGAGGTCAGGACTTCCCTGTAAACTGGCCCAGACCTGTAACCTTCCTGGGGTCTATCCAATTGATCTCAATACTGAGCAGTTTAAACACCACCACTGTTTAAATATTGCATTACCTGTCAATTTACTTACAAAAAAGTACATTTTTGTAGTTCCAGGCCAGGCAGTGGCGTAGTCGCCACTAGGGTATGCATAGATGCCCAGTAGATTATGTGCATGTGAGTTGTGGTGGTCGTGCAGAATTGGGTGGTAAATGTTAATTGAAAGACATTCTGCCCTTCATTAAATGCGCTTGAGTCGCTTTATATAATAAATTGGAATATGCCTTGGCTTTAACCCTTCATATAGCCAGGATTTGCTTTATCACAGGAGAGAGGAGTGAGTAAACCATTTATTCATTAAATGAGAAGTGGGTGAACGACATTTTACCATCCACAGTTTTAGATCAGCTGGATAGACCCTCAAGTCTGCTCAAAAGGCTACTGTGTTTAAACACACGCCCAGTCTTGCCACTGTTCCCAGTGGGACAACTGATTCAGGTTCTGGGTGTGGGAGATGCAGGTCATGGTCTGGCCCAATCAACCTGTTAAAGGCAGGAGAGCTGGAGCACCAATCCGAGTCATATAGACATACAGCAGAGGAAGGACATTCGTATAATATAAGAAGGTGGTGGAAAGCAAGGGAAACCTAGAGGACACCATCCTGACTTTTATTGTCAATTTCAGTTGGATCAGAAATGAGAGTGAGGGGAGCAGAGCAAAACAGTAGAAGATTGTTCCATGAAATATACTGCAAGAACAGTATGTGCAGTGTTCAAATAACCCATGTAAATATCTGTATATGTGTACATCTTATATATCAGAAATATCTATTACTTATTCTTTGTATAATCTACATTTCTACATTCAGTAATAACCATGGGTCCTACTCCTAATATTCAAACACTGGCTGTTAATTCACATGTAACTTTGTTAAACAGGTCAAGCCTTCAGTTTCCCCATTTTAAAAGACTAAAAAAAGCTTTAATACAATAAAATCTAATACAATAAAATACACATTGTATAATATTGTGTATATATTGAAAGCTCTTGTGTAACAGCAGTGCTGTGTGGTGCACTGCCCTGATTCTGTTCCGTTGGTGAAATGAGGTTAAAAGCGCATGTCCAATATACAGTCAACGCTGCATGAAACAGCACATACATGATATGTGGAATACTCGCATGGTTTCTACCCCTGACAAGCTTTGCTATGAGCTCAACCAGATATCTCAGTATAGGGAAGTGGTTATGTTGGAATGTATTTTCATAAGTTTAGCATTTATAGTGCCATTTATTTTGACCTGTTTTTTGTGATTGAGGTATGTACTCCAATGCAGTGTTGTGTCCCTGCTTCTCTTATTTGAATTCTGACTGTAAATCTGTGCCACTTGTTTGACGAGCTGAGTTTACTAAACAGGAAGTATTTAATGCTGAAACACAACATAAGCCGCTGTAAAGTTTTGTAATTTAACTTTTTTTTGTGGGGAGATTGTTAAAACTATTTTGCATTATCGATTTTCTTAAAGACCGCTATATTGATATATTATTTTAACAGAAGAATACAGATCTATTACTCTTCAGAGAGAAACAGGCAGGTGGAGCTCATTTTGTTAACTAGACATACATGTATGCATGTCCAAAAAGAGGCATGAGCAGTAACATCATCAAAAATAAAAATGTAACATAAAATATTTAACTTTTGATGTCTGGAAAAAAATAACCCCAATAAAAATGCTTTGTGAAGGTGGAATGTGGAGTCTTCTGTGTCCTGCAGGGCAGATATTCCTGAATGGGGTAAGACTTTCTTATCATGTTGTTCTGAACCAGTTTTAATCCGTCAGCCTCTGCGTCCCCCAGTCAATGACCCGTTGTATGAGTTGGTGTTTTTCACATCTTCTCTTTCACCAGCTTGGTGCCAGCTCTCTTATATGACCTTGGTCACAGCAAGGCAGATGGCATGTACTGCCAGAACAGCATTGCCTTTATAAAATGCAGGAGATTATAAATAAACCAGACACCTTTTCCCCTGAATGGCAGGGGGGAGGGTGTCGCGTGCCTCGTTCAGCCGGCCAGGTGGTGGGCCCTCAAACCAAGCGAGTTTGAGGCCAAACAACGAATCTGTATCATACTCCATAATCATCAATAAAAAATATCACTTCACAAATTCTGTGTCTTGTTGGTCCTGAATTAATGAACTTACAGTATTTACCGTGATGAATATGAAAATTATTTCAAACACCTGGCTGCATGCAAGCTCTTTGCATGGGACCGCATAGATACAGGATAAACTGACCGTATTGAAATGCTTTGTTTTCTGTTAGACAATGAAATCAAGCTGCATATGAGCTGTATGAATCAGGGAAACTCAAACCTGCACTAAAATGAAAGGATTTCAAATAATAAATGTTTTATCTCTAGTTCATTGTTGATGTATGTGTGTGTCAGTCTCCCTAATGTTGTTATTTCAGAGATACTAATCATATGACAATGTTCATTCACTGTGTGTTCTTGTAAATTTCATGCCAACAAAGTCTTATTTATCATACTGATCCTAATCAAAACTAATCCAACCTGATTCAACTGTGTAATTTGGTCTAGTCATTTACGGTAGCTTTATGTGCACGTTGCTGCTGGCCTAGTATCAATTATAGCCGACGGGTAGATAGCTGAGATACGGGTGGTGAACTGATTCAACCTAATAGTTTCACTGCTTTATGCACATCATTAGACAACCAATATACATATTTCCTATTTTATTATACTGTACTCATGCTGTGACATGCAGGACCATTTCAGGCAGAGTAAACTGCAGGACCAGAGGGGTCGATTCCCATTCATTTTCAGTGGGTGCTTAGTGAAACAGCCTACCAGACTGCTCACTGCTGTCTTACTACTGCAGGAAGTAACCGGATCTTTATCATTTAGAGCTGGGTAACCTGTTCACCCTTGATCCCCAGCAGGCAGCTCTGTGCTACCAGGATTTAAACTAGCAAGCTCTTGCATGAGTGAATTCATTGCAGTAGTGCTTTTACTGGGCGAGCCACTGGGCACTCATCTTGTGAACTATTATAGAAGACCATTTTACAACAAAGTCAGGACCCCTCAAGTGGGCTCTCTTCTGCCCTGCCACAATATTTAACAGTATGAAATTCAGCTTTACTGCCTGGGGCAGCCTGTCCCAATAGCTAAAGGCACATCCTCCAAAGTTTGACTGTAAAGGTTTTGTAAGGAGCTCAGGCTGCATATCAGTTATGGTATTACAGCACACTTCAAACCTGTGAATCCACTGGCTAAAAAACATTATTTTCCATTCCCAAAAAAGCAAAGGACTGCAACTCTATTGTCATTTTCTTATACACAAATAAGCTTACTTGATTTGAAAAAGATCTTAAGCAAATTCCTACTTGGTTTGACTGAATGAGTAGAAGAACACAGCAAGCTTCAATTTAAAACTTAAGCTGAAAATCTATTGCAATAGGAAACAAAGACAGGTTTTAAATGAAAAATAAACATTTTAGCCTACTTCACTAAAGTAAAATCAGGCTTCTGTTATTTTGAAATACCACTGCTTCAGATTATTACCAGTGCTTAATAACAGTAAGTTATTATTAGGGTTATTGGTAACACTTTATTTAGAGTTGTTGAACTTAAACCCGTTCATGTCCCCGAAGCAACATGAACCAACTAACTAACTTATTTTTAAAAAAAAAAATGTCTGGATCTCTCTTGCCTTTTTTTAATTACTGTCTGTTTTTTATTAAATTCTAAACCATTTTAAGCTAAAACCATAACAAAACATACAATAATAGTGTGGCTATACTGAGTAAAAAAAGTTAGAGGGGCAAAATATTGACCCAGAGTCAAAGGTTCAACTGCAGCAGGTGCTCAGGGACATCAGAGACAGAAGAATCGCCACCAATCAAAGAGAGCCAGAGAGAAGCGGGACTAGAACCTAGAAAGAAACAGGAGACTGCACCGAGTTGGCAGTAGCATATGGCCTAAACAGTGGGCTCTATACACTAAACCGTCGGTGCTGACATTTCTTAATAAGGGATGTTTAACACATATTTAACAAATGTTTGCGATACACAAAACACTTCTTACACACTCCGACTATATACAGTGGCTCTCAAAAGTATTCACCCCCCCTTGGACTTTTCCACATTTTATTGTGTTACAACATGGAATCAAAATGGATTTAATTAGGGGGTTTTGCCACTGATCAACACTAAGTCCATAATGTCAAAGTGAAAAATAAAATCTACAAATTGTTCTAAATTAATTACAAATACAAAACAGAAAATAATTGATGTGGTGTGATGGGGTTTTGTCTCATCCTCCTGCCCTGCTGCTGTTGGCAGGAACAGTGCAGTGGTGTGCTACAGAATGAAACATCAATCCATCTGCTGTTTATACATGTAATTGTAGACAAACGGCCTACATGTATTTGGATAGCAAATGGAATCTCACACCAGTGCAGTATTCCAGTCGTTTCAGATTGTTATTGTTTTGCTGCAGAGATGCGTGCCTCTTATTACACCCAAAATAAACAACATCGAGGACGAAACCAAACTTCTCCCTCTACTGATTTAGGGGTTGTATGAATCATTGCACTAGTGTAGAGTCCCGCCCTCAAAGAGGGTAGTCAAGGAGATCCCAAAGCCGCGGGCAAGGAGACAGCCCCTGGTAATCACTAAATTTAACTGATTTTAAATGACCAATTAAGTAGGCTTAATGACTACGCCAATTTGAAACTAAAATTAGCTTCAAATAAATAACAGGTTCTTCAACAATCAAGAAATGCAAGTGTACAAAGCAAGGGAGACACAGACGTAAAAAGTAACAAGGATTTTATTTGGAGCGAGTATGACAATTAACACATTAAAACTAGTCCATAATTTAGCACTTTAATTTAAATTCCATCCACAAATACACTCAGCAATTTGAAAGCGAAAACCATACAGATCTTTACATAAAGCAGCAGATAACATGGTCAACAAAAGCAATTCAAATCAGGCCCAAAGTACTATAGTATTTTAATAGTGAGCTTCACACAAACACTTCAAAGAGATAGTGATTTTCACAAGCACAATTCAAAAAGTAAATAGTTTCATATGCTTTTAATTAACACTTCAAAAACAACAGTGATCTTCGTCGACGGAGCACCAATGCATTTCCAAATGCAACACTTCAAAATAGCAGCAAATTGTGACACTCAAAAAAAAAAAAAAGACAGGCATTAAATTAGATGGGTGGGACATAAACTGTTTCAGTTGCAGACACTAACAGTAAGTTTAACCAATAAGAGAGTCAAATCTCCATTTTTTACGCAGTTGTCCAATCATACAGAACTCTCTTTTACGCAGCTGTTCACAACTCTCTGATGACTCTGCTACCTCCACCCTCTTCTCCTCCCTTACCTCCTCCCTCCTCCCTCGACTGCCTCTGTCCCCTCACCTCCCGACCTGCTCGCCCCTCCCCTCCCCAACCCTGGCGCTCCTCTGCGCTCCGCTCAGCAAGAATCACACTGCGATCTGCTGAAAAGAAATGGAAGAGAACCAAACTCCCTGCTGCCCTAGACCTTTAACGCACTCTCCTCTCCTCCTCTACTCTCTCCTCTGCTAAATGTACTTATTTCCAATCTGTAATCAAAGCCTCCACTAATGACCCACGTAAACTATTCTCTACCTTCTCCTCCCTCCTAAACCCTCCCCCCTCCTCCTCTATCTCCTGTGATGACTTTGCCTCTTTCTTCTCTTCGAAAATCTCAGATATCAGCAAACTCTTTAACACCTCTCCTTCCCCCGCACCCCCTCCTGCTCCAACCCCTACACCCACTGCATCCCCTACTAACTCACCTTCCTTCTCCACCTTCTCTGCACTCTCAGACTTTGACCTCTCCTCCCTGCTCCAGGGTCACAAACCCACCACGTGTGCCCTGGACCCCCTCCCCACTCACCTCTTTCAAGCTGCTGCTCCTGCTCTACTTCCCTTCATCTCCTCCCTTCTCAACACCTCTCTCCTTTCTGGTCTCTTTCCCTCTGCCATCAAACAAGCCTCTATCACTCCCCTCCTCAAAAAACCTACACTCGACCCCACCTCCCTCCAGAGCTACCGCCCTGTCTCCCACCTACCCTTCCTCTCCAAAACCCTCAAGCGGGCTGTACACAGCCAGCTGTCTCCTTTCCTGTCCAACCACTCTCTGCTCGACCCTCTCCAATCTGGCTTCCGCTCTGCTCACTCCACTGAAACCGCCCTCCTGTTTGTCACTAACTCACTAAACTCTGCCCGAGCTGCCTCTCTCTCCTCTCCTAATTCTCCTCGACTTCTCTGCTGCCTTTGGCACCGCCCACACCGCCAGCAGATGCGGGTCTCAGGCTTCTCGGTGGCTCAGATCGCTCCTGGCATCTGGTGATCGGCTCCAGCCCCATGGAGAGCATTGGGTGCTTTGGATGCGGCGGTGCTGGCACGAGGAGGATGTTTGGCAGTGCTGGGCGTGTGACTGTTCCCCAGGATGACTTCAGCTAGCTTGGCACGGGCAAGGGCAGCATCGAGGGTCTCGGTGTATCGAGGCAGACCTGGTTGCGTACAGCGCCGGGTGAGCCCATGGAGGAAGGCATCAGTGGCAAGCTCTTCCTGTAAGGCTGTGGGGAACCTCAGGTAAGCTTGACGGGCCAGGTAGCGGACATCGGCGGCTAACTGGCCCAGTGGCTCTCCGGGCGGGCGGAAGCGGTCTTTGTTGCTGGCGAGGGGCTTTTCAGTCCCGTCAAACCGACAGTCCAGGGCCTGGACAACAGCCTCTATAACTGCGTCTTTTCCGGTTTACTAACTCTCCAGCAAGGTGTGGAGAGCCTCGCTTCTAAGGCCAGCTGATGAGTCTATCAACTTTACGCTTTGTATCCCAGCCATTAATCTCAGCCATGAGTTCAACTTAGCTCCGGTAGGCCTCCCAGGACGCTTTCCCATCAAAACGGCCTGGTCAGGGAATGGGACGGCGCCTCGAGCCATAGCAGGTTGCACATTATAACAGTCTTCCCCCTACCGCTATCGGAGCGGTGCTCATACCGGAGCCTATGTAACCTTTTCCCCAATACAGTCATACATTCATTAACAGTCTCGTGGCTCACAGGCTGGGCTTTAATTATTGGCAGCACAGTGCTTAATTCTTCTAGGCTCAGTTCTTTGATAAGGTGTAACATTTGAGCTGCAGGCTTACCCGTATTCTCCGCTTGTGGCCGCATTGTCCTGGTCGCCTTTTGTTCTTAAAATGGCCGACTCTTCTGCCCCTGTGTCCGGGGTTGCGTTAACGTGGCATGCGCTGGGTCTAGCTGGGCTGAGGCCTGCAGCGGTCTCCTCCCACGTGGCGTATTCCCGTCTCCACAACTCCACCATGTCCTGCATCAGGCCCTCTTTCCAATTCCTGTCTCACTGTGGCTTCCTCTGTAGCTCGGTCCAGTGTCTTTTGGACGCTTTTCTCCGGGACGATCCTTGAATAGCCCCCAGTTGCTGTGCTCATCCGCCCTGGTCGTGGCTATGTCATCTTTTAAAATAGTAAAATACAAATAAAATACATTCTATAATCTTCGGCATTAAAATGCTTTCATTCTATTTGACACGTTTAACAGGTGTGTATTCACAAATTGAATAGTTGTATAAATGCCATTGCAGTATATTATTTGGTAATTATTATGTAGTCTATTCAAAAAGACATGCATTTCAAACAACCAGGGCGAAGTTAAGAATAGATTTTTTATAAAGAAAAACCTGCATATCGTGTTTATGTTAATAAGATAATTATCATCTGATAATTATCATCTTATAAAGCCTGGAGACTATTCATGCAAACTGCAAAATGATGTATGTCGCTAACTCTTTTAATAAAGCAGTGACCCACCTTGAATGATGTTTGGAATTTCATGACCCACATATTTTAAAACAAATCTCCCAGCAAAAAAAACACCAACCTAAAATTACCCTATTCACACTGTCATAAATATGTGATATTAAAAAGGACAAAAATATATAACTGTAATGGACCCCGTTGATTGCCTTTATCCAGGACGACTTACAGTCGTAAACAAAAAATACATTTCAATAATCACAGTACAAGTAATAATATAATTAAGAGCAAGATAAATACAATGACTTTGGTTCTAGCAAGTAGAAGTATGACAAAATATGTATTCAATAACGGAGCAGATAACAGTGTCAGTGATAGTTACATCAGGATATAATTAAATTCAAAATACTACAGATTAAATAACACTTGACAGATTACAGTACTCTAAAGTACAGGATTAAATGCAGTAAATAGGGTGCAGATAAGAGCAAGTAAAGCGATATAAGGGAAGTGTCCATATGGGAAAAAATAGGAGTGCTACAGGTCCTGTCTGAAGAGGTGAGTCTTGAGGAGGCGCGGAAGGTGGTCAGGGACTGGGCAGTCCTGACATCTGTAGGAAGGTCATTCCACCACTGTGGGGCAAGGCTGGAGAAGGAGCGGCTCTGGGAGGCAGGGGAGCGAGAGGAGGTAGAGCCAGTCTCTAGTGCAGGCGGAGCGAGAGGTCGAGTGGGGTGTAGGGAGAGATGAGGGTCTGAGGTAGCTGGTGCAGTCTGGTCAAGGCATCTGTAGGCTAGTACAAGAGTCTTGAACTGGATGCGAGCGGTGATCGGGAGCCAGTGGAGTGAGTGGAGCAGTGGAGTTGCGTGGGGAGAAGCGAGTCACAGAGAACACCAGGCGAGCAGCGGAGTTCTGGATGAGCTGGAGTGACGGGTGGCTGATGCAGGAGGCCAGACAGAGGGAGTTGCAGTAGCCCAGGAGGGAGAGTACCAGGCCTGGACCAGTAGTTGGTGAGGAAGGGTCGGATTCTTCGTATGTTGCCCAGGAAGAATCGGCAAGTGTGTACCAGAGTGGAGATGTGCTGGGAATAAGAGAGGCAGGGGGTCCAGGGTGACCTGAGGTTCTTATCTGAGGAGGAGGGAGAGTGTGGTAGATCCAGAGGAACAGAGATAGAGAGATCAGAGAAGGGGAGGAGGGAAAGAAGAGGAGGTCAGCTTAGAGAGGTTGAGTTTGAGGTGATGCGAGTGCATCCAGGAGGAGATAGCAGACAGACAGGTAGAGATACGGAGGGATGGTAGAGTCAGAGGTGGGGAAGGAGAGAAAATCTGAGCATCATCAGCATAGAAATGGTATGAGAAACCATGGGATGTAATGAGGGGGCCAATGGAGCAGGTGTAGAGAGAGAACAGGAGAGGACCCAAGACTGGGGGACTCCTGTTGAGAGAGGGAGAGGTGTGGAGGTTGCTCCACGCCAGGTTAGCTGGTGGCGGGTTGGAGAGGTAGGAGGAGAACTAGGCCAGAGCAGTGCGCGAGATTCCCAGGTCAGTGAGAGAGGATAGTAGAATAGAGTGATCGACAGTGCCAAAGGCCTCCTACCTCTCCTTCCCTACAGCAGGGAAACGACATGGGACCGATGTAGAAGGGACACCACCGGCCCCAAATAACGTCCCACGCTCTTCCTCATCCACTTCGTCGCCCTCTTCACTGCACCCTGCACTGCCCCTTCCATCGTCCTCTCGCCGCACTAAACGCCGACCTCTACCCACTGCCCCTGACCACGCCACCCCTAAGGTCAACAGCATCCGCCCCTGCCGACCCACGGCTCAACTGACACAAGGCCACCTCGGGCGCAATGACTGATACGTGGCGTTACGAGTGGACGGCGCCCCCTGCTATGCCCTGCTGGATACTGGGTCCACCGTCACCGTGCGCTTGGAACCAGCAAAAGCAGCTCTGACCACAGCCAATGGTGAACAGGCTGCCATGAAAGGCTGTACCCGGATGCGCATCGACGTGGGCGGTCGCACCTTCTTTCACGTGGTGTGGGTGGCTGAGATCCAGGAACCTTTCATTCTGGGGCTGGATTTCCTCCAGTTTGCCGGCAGGCTGCTCAACTTACAGACCAGCTCTGTACAGTGTGGTGAAGGGCCGGTAATTCCACTCCAGGCCCGAAAACCACTGCCTGGGGACCCCGGTGTGCTAGCCCAGCGTGCCCAGTGCTATGCGACTGTTCTCTTTTTAAAGTCCAGGCAGTCAAATTGCAATCGCCGGCACCTGCCAACAGACTGCATTGCGCTAATTAAACAGGTGTGTCTATTCACAGTTCTAATGGAGCAATCAACGGGGTCCATTACAGTTATATATTTTTTTGTCCTTTTTAATATCACATTTATGACAGTGTGAATAAGGTAATTTTAGGTTGGTGTTTTTTTGCTGGGAGATTTGTTTTAAAAAATGTGGAGGCTGTGTAGTCCAGTGGTTAAAGGAAAAGGGCTTGTAACCAGGAGGTCCCCGGTTCAAATCCCACCTCAGCCACTCACTCATAGTATGACCCTGAGCAAGTCACTTAACCTCTTTGTGCTCCGTCTTTTGGGTGAGACGTAGTTGTAAGTGACTCTGCAGCTGATGCATAGTTCACACAACCTATTCTCTGTAAGTCGCCTTGGATAAAGACGTCTGCTAAATAAACAAATAATAATAATAATAATGAAATTCCAAACATCATTCGAGGTGGGTCACTGAGTAAAAAGAGTTAGCGACTTACATCACTTTGCAGTTTGCATGAATAGTCTCCAGGCTTTATAAGATGATAATTATCACCTTCTTAACATAAACACGATATGCAGGTTTTTTCTTTTGAAAAAAAGTAGATTTTTGCCTCAGTAAAAATCTGTTATTAGCTTCGCCCCTGGTTGTTTGAAATGCATTCGTTTTTGAATACGCTACATAATAATTGCAAATAGTATACTGCAATTGGCATTTATACAACTGTTTAATTTGTGAATACACCTATTAAACGTGTCAAATACAATGAAAGCATTTTAGTGCCGAAGATTATAGAATGTATTTTATTTGTATTTTACTATTTTAAAAAGACATCTAGGCTGTGTGTTTAGTATGTCATTGCATTTTATTTATGTAACATCTGATTTGTAACATAGTTAATACGTTGTCTTGTTGCTTTGAATCTTACATAAAATGTACATTTTTAGGCTTGTGTTTCTGATTTTTTAACTTTGTGCCGCTGTGTCGTATTCCTTATGAAACTCACTTGGTCTATGCCTATTTTGATGGTGAAATGCACAGTGGCGATTTTGTAAGTATTTAAATATTGCTCGAAGGTGCTTGCTGCCCCCTTTCATTTTCAACACCCCCAGTTTGAAATTCGTTCCCGCGTCCCTAGAGGTACTAGAGTGCAAGTACTGTCAAGTTACTCTACATATTGTGCCAGAAAAAAAACTGCTACTAGAATTAATGTCTAAAACGTATATAACCTGAAAAACCCGCAATAAAAACCAGGTACCTCTAGCACTACAACCCAGTTGTCTATTAATTAAACTGTCAAGAAAAGAAAAAGCGATCAGAAGATGGGTGCGGCACATGAATGCAGAAGGGCTTTGGCGTTCTGGCCCCTTTCCCAAGCAGATGGGTGGCAATAGGCTCAGTTTTTTCATAAGAGTGCTGGTGTACCGTCACAATATGCCTCCCCATCAGAATTTGCTACAATGGGGGAAAATATGGTAATAAATTCTGATGGGTCGTATTGTGGTGTCAGAAACTGCTACCCTTGTTTATCAATGAAAAAAATGGTACTAAATTTGAGAAAATTTAATAGTGTTTGAGAAATAGTACATATTTTCATTTAAGTTAAATAATCTTAGGAAGGTAGCGTTACCCATGATGAAAAAACAGTCAACAGTAATAATTGTATCCATTTATACTTACTTAGTAGCAATAAATGAAAACGATTTAAGTAGGGATTTTTTAGTGAAACAGTGGCGAGCATGCGCAGCATGGGAATCTTATAGGAAGCAAAAACTGATGAGAAGCAAAAAATTAGGGCACACCTTCTTCAAGCTTAAACTAACATGAGTCATTTTTTATACATGTGGTAACAATTAAAGCAGACCCTGTTTAGATAAGAATTTTGGCAGCTGACAAAGAAATTACAGTATAAAAACTGGAAGCCCAGAAAAACCCAGATATTGGGACATCTACATAAACTCTTAAATTGCTAAAAAATAAACCCTGAAAAACAGAAGCCCTAATTATACCTGTCAGTCAAGAGGAATGCAGAAAAAAAACAGGAACTAAATTAAATCGATGTCTGTGGAACCTGCGGTAAATAACACATTATATAATCTGGCACTTGAAATTATTCCGAGGCACACCACATTATATAATCTTAAAATTGTAGTTTAATCACAGATGGTATTGCTTTTTATATTATGAATTGTACTTAGGCAACCAGTCCCAATGGGCAAATCATTACTGACAAAAATAATAAAAAATACCATTATAAACTTATTGGTGCAATTACAATGGACCATCTGAATCAGATTGGTGATTGAGGTTTAAACTGGATTTAAACCTCCCGTTTAAACTTCAGATTGTCTGTTGCAATTGCACCATCATGTTTCAGGATGTATCCATGTTTTTGATTAAAGACATGGACTAAAATGTAACAAATGACAATCTTAAACATTGCAATGAGCACTCCTATTCAAATCGAGAACAAAACACTTAGTATAAAACAAACAACTGATTTAAGCTAATATAGCATTGTATGCATTTTAAATTATTAATCAAACTATTAATTCAAATAAAAACTAGTTTAACCTCTTCAATTTATGTTGCTAATTAGGCATTATAAAAGCCAAGAAAAACCATGTCAGAATGTTCAAAACTGAAAGCATTGTCCTTAACACGGTAAACATCCATCCATATATATATATATATATATATATATATATATATATATATATATATATATATATATATATTCCGAGACACACCACATTATATAATCTGGCACTTGAAATTATTATATTTATATATATATATATATATATATATATATATATATATAATACTTTAAAATAAATTATTTAAATGAAAAACTGTTTATCAACAATATATGTGTATGCGCTCAAACTGTAATTGAAGAACATGCTGAGGTGGCATGTTGCACGCCGTGCACTCACCCAGTAGCGCTCACAGTACCTAACACTACGCACTGTATGCCCGTGCAGCAGTGTAGACGGAAGCACCGCGTGTGCTGAGCCCATGCACCACGTGTGCTGAGTACTGTGCCGCACCGAGAGCTGTAGCGCTAGGTCTAGGCAGTGGTAACCCTGTGCACCGCCGGGGGCTGCTCGCACCGCGCACCATGCACCGTGTACCGTGCAGCCCTATGTATGCCCGCACTAAGCACCCATGCACCGAGATACCTGAGTATCAAGGTCGATGCGTGTGTCGCGGTACCACAGCAATGGAGAGGCCGCTACGCAGAGTGCCTACCCGAACCGCGTATTCAACACACCTGGTCAGCGCGTAGCGTGTACCAGGGGGACACAAGACCGAAGCTGCGGTGGACCAGTTAGCAGACAGCACGTGGAAAGGATAGTAAAGGGGAAAGCGCGCTTTTTGATTTATTTTTTGGGCCCGAACCCACCGCAGCGGGCGGGCCTACACAGCCAAGAGGGTCTACTCGACAGTGGGGATGCAGCAAAGCCTACCACCTGGAGGAGATGCGGCTGGAATAGTCACTCAACAGCGGGGATACAGGCAGTCGCTCACACACGACAGACAGATAACAAAGAGTGGCCTACCACGCAAGCGAGGAGACAGGAGACAGCTGAAAGACAGAAAGGCAAAAGACTCGGTCTTATCAAAGTCGTTGATTCCAGGAAAGCGGCAAGCCAGCTTTCAGCACGAATGCAGGGGAAATGCAATCTACTCGACTCGAGACGCTCTTTTGTTATCAATACACTCAGCTAAACACAGGGGTCTTACCGTACTGTCTTGAGAAGGAAAAAGAGAAATGGCTTCCTTTGGATAGTAGCTTTATACCCTTGGTGGGCGGGACCAAGTGCATCATCCAAGGAAGGGGCCTATTGGCAGCTCTGATATAAAGCTCAGCGATACCTACCCAATGGGCAGGAATATCCCATACATAATGTTTGGTTGTCGTCTTCGATTTGAAAGGGAACAACAAGGTTAATTAATCATGAGGACATGAATTAGTCTCCTCATAATGTACAGGAGACCACATTATGGGACACCCTCAATAACTGATCATCGCACTCAGTATGATCAGGTGCAATCACAAAAAATGTGTTCCGTTGTCTTCTTTGTGTTATGAATCATTTTCTGCAGGTTAAACTCAGACCCCCAGGAGACCCAGGTACCCATGCTTAGGTTTTTTTTTTGTGTTATATTTACACATTTGTGCACCAAAGACACAGTGTTTAGGCATTTTCATTCTTGCCTATGGGAAATGCAAAGCATAGTTCTTGCCCTTTTCAATCACAGTTAAGTATAACTGATTCTTGAGTGCCGCCTTCTTGGTGCAATTTTGGACTTTTGAGTTTTTTTTATAATGAAAATGATGATTCCGCACATAGTTTTGCACAAACTCAAGTTTCCTATGTACTGAACAATAACAAAGCCTGCACACATTAAAACACAATTTAATTTAGACCCTAGCGTTTTTTTTTTCTCTTGTGTTATTATTGGAACTCACTATTTATTTGTGAAACTTGCATTCATCTGAAAATCTAAGGATTAAAAAAAGGTACAATATATAATTCACAACAATGAATGGCACAACAGCTCAGAGAAAGGTTAGAAATAATAACATATTAGATGTAGTGTTATATTACAACAGTGTGGCACAGCCAGTGAACAAAATACTCACATACATATAATATTGTATTACCAACGGGTTAGTCTAGTTTTTCAGGTCTATACTGACAAAGGGCTTTTTTAATAAGGAAGTTTCAATGTGTTTAAATATTCTGTAGTATCTTATGGGTAAAAGCTGTGTCATGTCATAAAGGAACAAATAAAGGCACTCATTATACTTGGTGTTCATTTAATACAGTAGCCTCCGCTTATAGGAACACCTCCTAGAACACTTGGGCTTAGGGAACAACCTTGTAACCAATTCAAATCTGATACAGTATGGTTTTGTAACATGATAACTCATCATCACCAAACTAGTTCAGTTTTGTTTCCCTTTTTGTGGATCGGTATTACATTTGCAATTCTCCAGTCTGTTGGTACAACCCCTGTGTCAAGAAACTGTTGCATGATCTTGGTTAGAGTACTATTGGGATGATCTCATCCGGCCCAGGGGATTTGTTTATTTTAAGAGCTCCTAGTCCCTTTAACACTTCTGCCTCAGTTATGTTAAAGTTATTTCAAACTACTGGATAGGAACAGGTCGACATGTGGGGCATTTTGTTCGTATCCTCCTTTGTAAAAACTTGTGAAAAGTAATCATTTAATATATTTGCTATTTTTTTTTCTTTGTCTCTATGATTTTTCCATTTGTATCTCTTAGACATTTAACCTCCTCTTTGAATGTTCTCTTACTGTTATAATATTGGAAAAACATTTTGGAATTGGTTTTAGCCCCCTTACCAATTTTCATTTCTATCTCTCTCTTGGCCTTTCTAACTTCCTGTTTGACTTGCGTTTGTAGTTCCAAGTACTCTTTCTGTGTACTTTGTTTTTGGTCCCTTTTAAATGCTCTGTAAAGTGCCTTTTTTCGCTGAATATTTTTTTTTAATTGATCTATTAAACCATTTTGGCCATTTTGTTTTAGATTTAGATTTGTCTACTTTTGGGATGTAATTGTTTTGTTCCTCTACTACTACATTTTTAAAAAACAGCCATCCTTTTTCTGTGGATGTTTTCTCTATTTTACTCCAATCTACTTCTGTTAGTCTCTGTTTCATACCTTCATAGTTTGCCTTTCTAAAATTGTAAACCTTAGCTTTAGTGATTATTTTTTGGGGTTTTAAAAATCACTTCAAATGAGTCCATGTTGTGGTCTGAGTTTGCCAATGGCTCTCTGACCTCTGTTTTAGTTATTCTGTCTTTGTTATTTGAAAAGACTAAATCAAGGCATGCCTCCCCTCTAGTCGGTGACTTGACAAATTGCGTTAGGAAGCAGTCATTTGTCATTTCCACCATTTCAATTTCGTCCATCGTGCTCTCCACCGGGTTTTCCCATTTTATGTTCTTATGATCGGCAGTGAGATTACTTTACAATTACATCATTTACACATACAATTTTATTACATGATGTTATATTAGCAGTACACAGCAAGCTACAGGCAAAGACAAAACAATCTGGAAACAGTAACTAATACAACATTCTGGGTAATACAATATATATTTTGTGTTTTCACCCATAGAATACATGTACCAGGTGGTACAAAAGCCTCTTCAATTCACGCATAAGCAAGAAACTTGGTAAGTACTGTAGCAAGAGCAGATAATGGAGGATTAGCACCTTGCACCATAAGGACTGCTGTTACAGATTGCAGCATTTACTGTCCTGTTTTTACAGTAAGAATACATATTTATTTCATTGCTTAAAGTATTTACAAACTATACATAGACATCATGAAATAATAGATTGAAATATTTAACATTAAACACATTGGGAGAACATTATCTATACATATGTACAGTACAATATGTCAGGACAGCGTTTATATTTATCCTGTTTTAGCTATAGTGAACCATAGTAGTAAGCCATTATATTATACATTAGGGGTATGCCAATCCTCAGATTTTCCGAGTAATTACCTTTAAGAAATTTGAAGTTGTTAGGCATTAATTAAATGGAATAAAACATGAATTACTCAACCCTTTTTTATTTAAGATACACCTGCACTTGCGTTGTGTCCCATGTTGTCTGTATCGCAGCGTTCTATTTTAAACATATTGCCGACTCCTTTGACATTTTTAATCAAACATCATGGGGTCATATATCAACTAGGGTAAACAAACTGGGGTATACATTTCTCAACACTTACTCCAGAGCTTTGGCCACGGGAAAGAGAATTTCTGTGATACCCGGTTGAAGTTGAAAAAAAGTAATTTACCTATGATGTGTGAATACAAATATAAAAACAATTGGGATTATGTTGAATAAATATATTACAAAGTAATGTGTTTCTTGTAAACACTACAGCTCTAATGTACCAGGCTGCTTTCACAGAGCTCTGGAGCTGCTGCTCTTCAGGTCTGGTTTCCTGCCATAGACATTTGTGTCTCTATAAAAGTAAGAGCCATCGCCATCCAGTGAGCGGCACTTTTAAGTTTTAAGCTTTTAAGCTACAGTCAGAAAAACAAATCCTGTGTATAAAAAAATAAATTAAAAAACCAAACTAAAAAAATAAGTAACAATATGAAGACTGATGGATCCGAGACACAGAGGATCCAGACACTAGAACAAGCAATACAATATACAATACAGCCTGATTCAGTATTACGGGGAGCTGGATATCAGTCTACGTAGTTTTAGATATTCATCGCGTGTCAATGAGAGTGCTGTGGGGGAGGCTTGGTTCATCATCAAGACCTGATGCAGGGCTGATGCTGTTTTCACATGCCCTCCAGAAGAGATTAAAGGTGAACTACTGATGCCATCGGCTAGTGACCTAGACCCCGCAGCCTCCACCTGTAGTTCTGGTACATGACCAATACTGGAGGGGTGCCTGGTCACTTGGTAGCCTTGAGTATAAGGCGGGCAGTGGCTGCTGCCACCTAGCACCACGTTCTTGTCGTCATTGCATGGTCTTTGCAGGGGTCTGTCCTCAAAAGAATAATGCTCTAGGTCTTCTTTGTGCTTATGTTGACCATACACTCTTCTATGTGAATCACTCTGTGAGATGTGAGATCTGCCAGGTGAGCCAGACGAAGGCACAATGGCATCGCTGTGACAGTCAGAAACGTCTTCCCGCTCTTTCACTTTCAATCCCATGGGAATCATCTGGCCGTTGACACAGGTGTACCTGGGATGCCCGCTCAGGCTGGTCTCGGAGGCAGTGAGATGGCTTGCGCTGGCCAGTGTTGCAGGATCTAATGGGTTTAAATACCTCCTTGACTCGGCCTCTCTGGAGACCTGTCGCAGCTGATCCTTCCAGATGTGATCTTCTTCAGGGCTCCTTTGGCCCCTGTAAGGCCTCTGGAAATGCTGATCGTTGGCGTTCTCCAGTGGCCTGGCTGTCATATCCACATTGGGCGCTGATCCCCTGCCAACATCACCGGGGTCTTCGTATGCTGATGGTGCCCTACAACTTTTAGGTAGGACAATGGAGCCTGGCTTGTCTTTCAGGCTCTTGAACCAGCTCTGCAACAGTGAAAAGGGAATCTGGATCTCCATTTTGTTAGGCGTGACCTGAGGATTCAGAGGCCCTGAGTGGGATTTACAAGGCTCGCTGACAGAATCCTGAATGGCTTCACTATTGTTTCCCCTTATTGCCAGAGAACTGGGAGTGCTGCAGCTTCGGTCCTGTGGAGCTTGTCCATTGGGGCTAGGTAGTCTTGATGCAGAACCACCTGCAGAAACTGAAGAAGGAGACCTCGTCAGGTCAATCACAGACATCTCCTCCTGTAAGGCAAAAGACTGTCCAACTACAGGGTCAGGATCCTCAGGTGGAGATACCATTCCATGTGCAGATTCCTTTGTAGAGTTCCAGGAAGCGTACAGCGGCGAAACTGTGTTTAAAAATTTGGGCACTTTGCCGTTGGGCTCTGGGGTCAAAGATAAGGGCTGGCCTGGTTTGCTTGCAGCTGATGTGCTCTGGCGTTTCAGACTGAGGTTCAAGGGTTCAGCCCAGCCTGATGAATGTGTGTACTCCTGGGCAAGGTGCCTGAGCAGCACCAGCTGTTGTTTGGATCCTTCAGCAGGTTCTTCTGACTGCATCGCAGGCTGGTAATGTCTCTGCCTGGGGACAGTCAGCAAAGTGCCGGGTGGATATCTGATCAGTGAAGGGTTCAGCTTGTAGTATTGTCTCATCTGCTCAGCTACTGGCAAGGAGACTAGCCTCACACTGCTGTTAGGAACTGAATCCTGGTGTTTCTGAAGGCAACAAAAAAAGAGATCAATTAGAGAATTACAGATAACATTTGCTGCGAAAGGTTGGAAGTTGAAAGTCTGGGAAGCTCATGGAAATGTAGAGCTGCAACAAAATATCAACTACCCCCCTTCTTTAGCCAGGAATATGGAGTGTGTTTCTATACAAAAGCTTATGAAATGTATTGATTTGGTCATCCTTTAACCAGGAACCCCATTGCAAGGCTAGTCTGGAAAGTAGGATGCAGTATTTATTATTATTTATTTTTTAGCAGATGCCCTTATCCAGGGCGACTTACAATTGTTACAAGATATCACATTATTTTTACATACAATTACCCATTTATACAGTTGGGTTTTTACTGGAGCAATCTAGGTAAAATACCTTGCTCAAGGGTACAGCAGCAGTGTCCCCCACCTGGGATTGAACCCATGACCCTCCGGTCAAGAGTTCGGAGCCCTAACCACTACTCCACACTGCAGTATGTTTCTTGAAGGGCTCCACCTATATGCTGTAGTATATGTAGGTCAGGGCTCAAGGCTGCACATTTCCTATCCTCACTGATCTGACACTGAGCTGATACTGTAGATTTGTGCACCCCTGCTAGAAGCAGTAAAGAGTACCTCTCGCACAGCAGCGCTGGGCTGGCAGATTCTTAGACTCTGCTGTTGCAGACTGCGCTTTGCCATCTTCAGCTCAGCTGGCTCCTCCTCCCTCTCTGCGAAGCTCCGGCTCCAGAACCGTTTCTGAGGCCTGTGCTGGGGCAGAGCTAGGCTCCCCCCTCCCATGAGGTGCCGCTCGAACGGAAGAATCAGTCTAAGAAAAAGAAAGAAAGAAAAAGGTTTGCAGTGTAAAGGAGAAAGAAACTGACACCGGCATCAGCTTAAAATAAATCAAAATAAAACAAATAAACACTGCTTCTTTTTTGCTGCCCATTGTTGGCAATCCGAACATGCAGGACATTGTTTTTGTAGGTGTGTCCCATGCTAAAATTGCGGGGGGGGGGTCTCTACAGTACACTGTCTCATGAAATGTTAAGAAAGGAAGGAATGAAAAGTGTAACATATAACCAATTAGCAGCAAGTAAGAGTTTTAAAAGAATCCAAACGCGCTAGGCAAACTGGACCCCTCAATCCTCTTCACTCCATAGAAAATACAAACACTACAAGGATATAAAACAAAATTACTCAGGTATTATTGTAAGTCAGACGTGTCAATATTGTGCAACTGTGGGGCTGCACAATCCACACTGTTGAATAGATAACAAAGATATGCTTACTACGAATTATCTCATGCACATCTGAAATCTAACAAGGAAATAAAAACCCTTAAACACAGACGCATAACTTAAATTCAGGTTAGCCAATAAAATAAAGAACACCTGCTACTTTATCAAACAGCCACCACAGGAATGAAACCAAACTGCAATCCTCTATGGCAGTGATTCTCAAACTGGGGGGCGCAGAATGCATCCTGGTGGGGCGTACATTAATTTAAAGCGAATCGTACTGCGGACACCTCCTGGCATGTCAACATTTCTAGATGGCGCTGTGCATCAAGTACCACAGACAAGAGGAAGGGGGGCATGGTCTAAGAAGTTTGAGAACCACTGCTCTATAGGATAGTATACCATGTAATTTACGATACAAATATATCTTCCAAGTGCCAACCTGCTGCCTGATCATACCTCAAATGCAGTCTCAGCAGTGAACCGTAAAAGATACAAACAGTTTGCTTTAATGCCTTGTCCTGCAGGCTACCTTCATGTAATACATCAGCTGTGTGTTTTTACTACTGTGTGTGTAATACATCAGCTGTGGGTTTTACTGTTAACTATATAACCGTGCCGGTTTCGTTTCATGGATTAAACATTCGCAGTGATGTGGGGAGCAAGACAAAGACACTATTGTGATGTCACACTGTTACAAACGCGTCACTGAAGTATGAAAAGGAATTACACTTTAAAACAAATGAATGTCTTTTAACAAAGTAGTCCATCCCTAAATTGTAATAGGATCTTATTATGCATGTTACAAGCAGCCCTTGAGGACCAGCACATGTATCGTGATACACATCGAATCGCAGCCTGCATGTTGTGATACGTATCGTGACATGTGCGTATCGTTACACTGATTCAGCAGCTCCACTCACTTCTCGTAGTGTCGTCGGGTGCAGGTGGCTGCGCTTGTGCTGCGAGGGTTTCCTCCCAGTTTATTGTACACCTGCTTCCAGAGCTGGTGTTTCGTCACCTGGGTGAAATGAACACAGCACACATGAGGATTCATGTACCAGGTTACATTAGATACAGAAGAATGCATGTGACTATGTGTTGATTCAATGAAACCCTTAATTAACAGGGTGTCTCAGACAGTGTAGATGTGCAGTTAATACTGTAATACCAGTCGTTCTGCATTCTAAGAAACTGATAACCCTTTGTGGATATCTTTGAGTTTGTGGGACGGCTTGCTCATTGCACTACATTTATTCAGGAATATTGAGATATACTGTCTGGGTGGAGAAACAACAGCTACCAATCCCTTAGAGTTTACCATAGTAAAAGCTTAGCAAAGTGTAATAAAGGAGTTAAAGCATAGGTAAGCACTGTAAAGCATAGAGTGCTATGTTAAAGCATATTAAAAAAAAAAAGAAAAACATGGCAAACCAGGGTAAACTGTAGTAAATGCAGTGTAACCATAGGAAAAGCATTGTAAACCAGGGTAAACTGTAGTAAATGCAGTGTAACCATAGGAAAAGCATTGTAAACCAGGGTAAACTGTAGTAAATGCAGTGTAACCATAGGAAAAGCATGGTAAACTGTAGTAAATGCAGTGCAACCATAGGAAAAGCATGGAAAACCAGGGTAAACTGTAGTAAATACAGTGTAACCATAGGAAAAGCATTGTAAACAGGGTAAACTGTATTAAATGCAGTGTAACCATAGGATAAGCATTGTAAATCAGGGTAAACTGTAGTAAATGCAGTGTAACCATAGGAAAAGCATGGTAAACTGTAGTAAATGCAGTGTAACCATAGGAAAAGCATGGAAAACCAGGGTAAACTGTAGTAAATGCAGTGTAACCATAGGAAAAGCATGGAAAACCAGGGTAAACTGTAGTAAATGCAGTGTAACCATAGGAAAAGCATGGTAAACTGTAGTAAATGCAGTGTAACTACAGGAAAAGCATTGTAAACCAGGGTAAACTGTAGTAAATGCAGTGTAACCATAGGAAAAGCAGGGTAAACTGTAGTAAATGCAGTGTAACCATAGGAAAAGCATGGAAAACCAGGGTAAACTGTAGTAAATGCAGTGTAACCATAGGAAAAGCATAGGAAACTGTAGTAAATGCAGTGTAACCAAGGAAAAAGCATGGTCAAAGTGCACAAATACTGTGACAAGCTTTTATAAGGGATGCCCCACCCCCAGTAACCCTGCAGATGCTTGTTTGTCCAGATCCTGGTTGGAGGAGAGTTGTGTAACTAAGACTAAAACGTGGGATTCCCTTCAAGAATTCCCAGCAGCTGCTGCCAGCAGTGAGCTGTGCTGAGTGAGCTCAGCCTGCCATTCGCACATACCTCGTCATACCCTCCGAAGCTCTGGACAGTCTGGTACATAACAAAAAGGTCAACTGCAAAAACAAGAGCACACAGCAGGGGACGGTTAAAGCTGCATACAGTATGTCATTACAAATATATCTATCTATCTATCTATATATAGAGATATAGATATAGATATAGATATAGATATATATATATATAGATATATATAGATATATATAGTGGAATGTAGCCCTTAGATAACTATTGTAGAACAGGGAAAGCTGGTGGCTGAAAGTATACAGAGCTGATAGTATCGCCATCACGTCATACATTGGCATGTTCTTCAATAAAGGATGCACACATTATGTCAACCCTGTAACGCCCAAGCTTTTTTGAAATGAGAAAAGCTACTTTATGGAACTAGATTCCGTTTCTTGTACAAAACAATTTTCTGTCTGGCAACACATAATGTACTGTGTATGAAAGTTCTGGCTTGTGAGGCTGGACTTTAAAATAATAATACAGAGGGGTGGCTTAAACATTGTATCATATGTGATACAGAAATGGGCATTATAGGGTTAAATGCATATTTAATTTTTAGCAATGTTTCAGGGGTTTTAATACGACTTGTAAGGTATAACCAAAATAAACCACAAGAAAGTATATCAATATGTGTCTGTATTAGTTTTACAGTATGTTCTTTAAATTAAGTGACAGTCTTCCCTCTCTCTCTCTCTCTCTCTCTCTCTCTCTCTCTCTCTCTCTCTCTCTCTGCGTGCTCACTCTGTTTGAATCCAAGGTGTGGGATCTTCTCGATGGGGGTCTCGTGGCTCCTCATGAAATGGTACAGCTCCTGCAGAAAGCTCTCCTCAGTCATCTCACTCTCATGCACACCGCCAACCCGCTTCTCCCCCTCAGCTTCAAGCGCCATACTGCACCCAGTGAGCCTGCCAACTGGAAACACAACACAGGGTTTACAGAATGTAACATCTGTCTGTGTGTCTGTCTGTGTATCTTTGTGTCTGTGTGTCTGTCTGCCTGCCTGCCTGTCTGTCTGCCTGCCTGTCTGTCTGCCTGCCGGCCTGCCTGTCTGTCTGTCTGTCTGTCTGCCTGTTTGTCTGTCTGTCTGTCTGCCAGGATAGAACATCTGTCTGTCTGTATATTATTGATAGCCCTGCACTTGCAAAAACCACACAAGCAAACGCACTGTGAATCTGAAAATGAGTGGACAGAAATATCATGGAGCACTTCAGTGTCTCCGTCTCACTGCATTCCACTGCCTCCTCAAGACTCGCCTGTTTAGACTGTACTTGCAGATCTCTTAATCTACCCCTTCTGCTATGTACTGTATTCACCTGACCTCAGCACCACACTACTGGCTCCTCAGCTGATGCACTGTCCTGGCACTACTGCACTGCTATGTACTGTATTCACCTGACCTCAGCACCACACTACTGGCTCCTCAGCTGATGCACTGTCCTGGCACTATTGCACTGCTATGTACTGTATTCACCTGACCTCAGCACCACACTACTGGCTCCTCAGCTGATGCACTGTCCTGGCACTATTGCACTGTCATTGTAGTTCTACATTGGTGCATCTTATTTTATATGCTGTATTTTAGTACTGTACTGCACTGTAACACCAATAAATTGCCTTGGATAAAGGCGTCAGACAAATAAATAAATAAATAAATAAATAAATGAATAATAATAATAATAATAATAATAATAATAATAATAATAATAATAATAATAATAAATGGTTTAACATATTCAACAGATATATCCACCTCAAGTGTCAGTGTTCTACAGTCTGGTTCAATTTTACACTGAAATACAATACAACTTCCACCGTTTATATTACAGGCTTTGTTGACAATCCAGTTTTTCTTTCTTTTTTTCATCTGTAGGATAACAAGCTTACTCCCCTGCTTGAAATGTGTCAGTGAGTAAAACAGGCAGGCACCTGCTACTACATTTGGAGGTTAATGGAGATCTCAGGATAACATCTCATTTACAAGGGTGACCCAGGACACACACCAACCAGCAGCACCAGTGCATTCCCAATATATCCCCACATTACAAATATTACAATGACATGTATTCACAGACATATGATCATACAGTGTGTTACAGAATGGCAATACAGTGATTAGATTGCATGTTATTGAAACCAATGGGAAAACGTCTGCAAGCTGTACTCAAGTGTCTGCAGTTAAAGACAATCAACAGGATCATAGTGATATTCCATTTCCTAACAATTCTATTACATTTAATGTTTCTCTGGATATATTATACTGTTAACATAATAACCATCATGTGTAAGAATCTGTTATTTATATAAAACTAGCTATTTATTATATTGTTTAATTCATGAATATTTATGAATTATATTTATTCAAGATGTTATGTATCTTCCTTACATATAAATGAAATGTAACATTCTGTAATAAATATTAAATAAAAAAATTGTAATCATAAAAAAACAGGATTATAGTGACGCTCTACATGTTGATTGTTTATAGCGAAGCAAATCCATGTAGACACAAACAGAACTGGTGACAACGAGTTCAACTTTAAATATGAATTGCGTTCAAATTGTAAGTTGTTCTGGTCCGGGTGCACACGCACTTTGAATAGCATTTGAATCGGATTTGGTTTATACAGTCCTTAAAGTGGAACTCTGGAGCTGGGGGCCCCAGTGCCTAACACACTTGGTCAGTCCTGTTAAAAAACTTACTTTTTTTAATGAACTATCCGGTAGAACATTTTATTACCTTGAGTATATTAGAGAAGAGAGTCTTTCTGCGGAGTAATCTAGGAATCCGTCCTTTTGTATTATATAACATTGTCTGAGATCTGTCAAAGATTTGGTGGAGGTGATTTGGCCGTTTTATTTAAAGAACAGGGGTTAAGATGATCCCACACAATGACAATGTAACTACAGTTTTCGCGTATAATCGTATCCACCCCATTGTAGTTCCTACACAAACATTCACTTATCCTATAATCTTTTCCTCCCCTTGGCCCCTTGTTCCATATAGCTAGGGCGCTCTCCTTAGCGATTTTCTTAGCTGGGTTTATAGAAGCTGTTTTGGAATATTTGAATATGTTTGTACAGCGGTAATATTTAGTGCTTTAATGAAACCACAGTACAGTACAACACATCTGTTCACGTGGGGATTACCCCAAGCGGTACATGAAATATGGATTTCAGTAACAAACTGATCATTTCATTAAATGTTCATAAATAATAATACAGTACTACTAATCGATGCACATGGGTATCAATCACGCAGTAAATACCGTCCCGTATTATTTATTTATTAATGTGTTTGTTTGTTTGTTTGAATGCCTCTCACAATCTCCACTGCGCTGAATACAGTTTCAAGTGCCTGTTTCCTCCTGACTATTTCAATATGTGATATGATAGCGTGCGCAGCAGACACAACCCGAACACAAATACAATACCGTTTCTTATAGTGTACTGCAGTACATGCTACAGCAGATTTTAAGAAAACTATACAGTTTTGGGATGGTATAGCATTTTTACATGTGGGGTTAACTACCCCGGTGAAGTTTGGTTGATATTGGATATTCGGGTGGATATTCGATATTCGCGCAAAACGCTAATATTTCACCCAATGAAAGAGGTTATGCTAAGGACCAATTTAAACCATGTCTCGTTGATTTGCGAGTTAGCAATCTCTAGTTATGAACACGGAGAATAAGCATTCATATTCACTTTACATTGTACAGTAGGTTACGTCATATAATGCTTAATAGTTCCTACATAAAAACTCGCAAATAACCGCTATTTCACCCCGTGTGTGTGGCACCGAAATATTCAATTGAGGTCTTTAAAATATTAAAACTAATTATAATCAATACTTTAAGCGCAGTACAGAAACCAGGACCCGAGGATACAGCTGGAAATGAAGTGGAGACAGGCCAGGACAGGGAAGGAGACACTTCTTCACACAGAGAGCGGTGAGGGTACGGAATGGGCTAATGAGTTATGCTAATAGGCAGAATCGCTTAGATCCTTTATAAGACCCAATTTGACAAAGTTTTGAGAACAAACAGCTACTAGGAACCGGACGAGCATAGACGTGCCAAATGGCCTCATCTCGTTCGTAACTTTTCTTATTTAATAGAACCGGTAAAAAAAAAAAAAATGGTTTCTTATGCCCTGTACAAATTCTTCTGCCAGCAAGAAACACCAAAACGACTGCCCTGTCAGTAGTTTAACATCAGGGCTGAAGAAAGATATATTATATCATATTGGTCTTACAGTCAGGTGAGAAACTCAAATACCGGCAGTTACTTAATGAAGCTGTGTGCAGCTAGTGGCAAGCAAACCGAGTGCCGTGGTGGCAGTACACGCCTTCTAAATTCGACGTGCATGTAAAAACACGTTATAAAAATAAGGATGCTTTTTAATATGATGTTTAAATAAATAAATAGAGAGGCCGACTTACTTTTCAGTTCAAGAGACCAAGTGAAGCAGGATTACTCCAAGCTGTAGTACAGTTCACTTTCTGAAAATAATGCTGTTTTGCTGTTAATGTTTACAAACAGTGTCTATCTCTCTCAGACGGGTGTATTCGAATAAATCTCCCTATGCTGCCCACAGTACCACCTGAATAACATGACAATACTGTACCAATCCCGAGTGAGATCACCTAACAGCGCCCACTGTGTGGCCTGCCTTTAAGTATGCAAACTAACCGTAAAGACTGCGAAGTACGTCCCTCTTAAGATATTTGCCTTTAGGCAGAATGCATATTTAGACTACATTGGTTAGTGTTTGAAAGTGATACAGTGTCAGAATGTGGTACGTGCGCCAACACTTGACCCATGTAACGTCAGAAAGTGGTACACTGTCACATTGAAAGTGATAAACTGTCAGATTTGTGTACAGGTGCAACCAATTGCGATCTGCTGGGTGTTTTTCTATTGACAATAAATGTACCATTATTTATACTTTTTTTTGTTGCAAATTTAAACTGGAAACAGATCAATCAATTTATACAAAAACAAAAAACAATTCACGATGAACAAGACAAAATGAGAAGTCCACTGCAAAGTTACACAAGTAAAAACACAGTACAAGACCCAATGTATTGCATATGATAAATATCCACATACTATTTTGTTAATGGTGGAAACATATGATGAATGACATTAACAACGATGTAAAAGACTGGAAAATATGATCAATATGATCAAAGATGTAAAAGGCCAAACACAGCATAACGTACCAAATCTGAACGGGCGCTTTCTCAGTGAAGGTTGTTTAGGTATGCGTGAGCAAGCGCAGTGCGCTGAGTAGCACTTTTTAACTCGTACCTGTAAATAACACACACCGGGAGTTATTTTTAACAGTGCTAAGGTTTTTTAAATAAATTGAGTTTCATGTAGTATTTTATTTACGGGCATCTCATGGGTTATTTCGCACACACACACAGACTGGTGTGAAATCAGGCTTGCGGTCCTGCATTAGCATGTTCTTAACAATCAGAACAGCTGAGGCTGTGCATACTAATATAGATTTAATATAGGCCTACACGTAAAAAGGTAATCGATGTACATGTTCTTTCTAACAAAGAGAATGCTGTGTGGTCCAGTGGTTAAAGAAACGGGCTTGCAACCAGGAGGTCCCCAGTTCAAATCTCACCTCAGCCACTGAATCATTGTGTGACCCTGAGCAAGTCACTTAACCTCCTTGTGCTCCGTCTTTCAGGTGAGACGTAGTTGTAAGTGACTCTGCAGCTGATGCATAGTTCACACACCCTAGTCTCTGTAAATCGCCTTGGATAAAGGCGTCTGCTTAATAAACTAATAATAATGCATATTGTTTAATAAAGTAGCCTTATAATAATATCCACACAACGTTATTGAATGGCTCTGTGGTTAAAAAATAAGTTGTGACCATTGTCAAGGGAAATCGATGTAACGCTAACGGGCAGTGTTGTGTGATGGAATGCCATTACGGGTTATGTGTCTGTGCTGTCTGAGATGACAGGTGAAACATGATGTCGCCACCGGCTCTCATACTTTGTGGTTAAGACGCGCGCTTGTGTGATGTGCGTGCTCGCCGGTTATACATGGTGATTAGAAAGCAAGTGTACCACATCAGTGATATGGTGCGTTGATGTGGTGACCTTCCTTTCTAATCACCCTGTATACACCTCTGTACTGTAACACATTTTCAGTTTATTTGTTAGTAATTTTCTTTTAAAACATGGGCTAATTCAAACTCACACCATTAAACGAGCAGGTCAACACAGTATAAATAACAGCAAATCACAGTGGTACTCAGTGAGTGCCCTGGGTAACCACAGTACACAGTATACCACTTTTTAAGGCGTACCACACACCACACCTTTATCTGATAATTAAGGAAGAGGGATAGGATGTTTATTTTTAACCCTAATGTATACTGAGCTTGATTTACAGCAGCTCCCGCATATGCGTCAAGTTCTCCTCTGCTTGCGGATCAGAGGTCCGGGTCTTATTGTTGGTGTGGGTAGCTGCATGCCTATGGAGTGCCATCCAGGTCGAAACCGTGTTATTTACACCTTTCAAATATTTAGTGCACATTCTAATTTGACTTTAGTACGTGTTGTAATTCTAATTATTACACGTACTAAGTTGACCAATCAGATCACTGAAATGAAATGAGAACCAATGAATTTAAAGAAAATATTACCTGTAATAAATTATCCAATTAAAAGCCGCCTTACATCTGCAATTCGTGGCGGTGTATGGATTTGCTCTAGTGAAAGATGGATAGACCCGGACCCTATGAGTTGTAAAGAAAAAAAATGTCATTTTCTTTCTCACAGATGTCACATCCTAAAACATATCGTTACAGTGCACTGCAATGAATCTAGAGTTCTTTATTCAACGATTGTGTTAGCTATAACCTAGCCTATGCCATTTACAATATTATTGTTCAAGTCAAAAGTTTAGGTAATCCTGGCGCTGGTTATGGAAGAATACACTGAAAAATACAGTTAATATTAGTAATCCTAGCCTCCACCCTGTTGCATATGAGGCATTACCAGACAGGCCAGCCTGGTTTTTTACCCATCCTTGGTGCCTTCACGTCATAGTTATGAAAACAAATATGGTATCTATATTTAATATCTACATCTGATATGGAATATGGTATTCAAAGATCTAGACAGAGCTGAAACACAAAACCCCAAATCCACAGGCATAATATAGGCTTATATTGTGAAATGTCACAAGCTGTGATTGCATGATCGCAGGACAATGGTTCTGCAGGACGGGGATTTTGTCTTTATGTTTGTGGGTGTCTTTCTTATTAAAGAAACACATCATGCATTAATCATGCTACTTCACCAAACCATCTTGCACAGGCTTATAAGAAGTAAAATGCACCTGTGCCCTTCCTACAAAGACACAATGAAGGTATTAGCTAATTAGCACCACCCTCTGGGCCACACCCACATTACAACGAGAACAGGGGAGACCTGATAGGGGAAAAACATACAGTGTATATTTAGCTTTGTTATTAAATAATTACTATATCTATACTTTACTATATTTTCCAGTAAATCATGTTTAAGAGCCTGTGGCAGAGTGGTTTGTAGTGCACAGGTGAAGAGGTGATGCAGTGCTTAATAACAAGAATGTTCCAATGGTGAAAACAAAGCTTTATTTGTTGCTTTAAGTAACAGCGATGTGTAAAGTTAGTGAAAACCACGGGGATCAGTTCTGAAATAATAATAACACACACTACACACAGACACGGTCACAGATCACAACAGTGAGTGCTCCTGGTGTAAGTGGTGAATTATACAGCAACAGTGAAACAGTGGTGCAGTGCAGTCCGGGGGTGATGCTGGCTGAATAGCGACAGCTCCCAGATTTAGTCTTCTATGAATGATAAGGGTGACAGTTAATAGATAGACGGATACAACACACCAAAAACTCACGGTTACTTTCGGCTTTTACCGTCCTTTACAGGTCTTTCACAACCATAACAAAGGAACAGGTTGTTCCTTTGACACTGGTCTACAGGTAACCAGTGTCTGAGGCAGATGGGTAAGTGTTTCTGCTTCAAGTAATTTTAAATTAACTACATTAAGTAACATTGTAATGTGGTGTTTAAATTAGGTGAGGTAGTGTGTGACTAGTACCAGGTGAGTGTGGTTAAATTGAATAGAGGTTGATTGCTATTTGATTGGTTTCCACACAGTTTAGTTTTTTTTTTCCACATAGTTGTTATATTAGTCAGGCAGGCTATTTTGTGTGCCAGCATGAAGCACCAGCCAACTGAAGAGCCTCACAACAAAAGAGCCGGGAGTCTAGCTGTGGGAGTCCAGCAAGGGGAGGCCTGTGCCAAGACGCTGTTGGAATAGATCCGAACCTAGCAGCGCTCTGGAAGACGCCATCTACTAGTCAGATCTGTACCTCCCCCCCTCCCCCACTGCTCCCACTTCCACTATGCCTATTTGTCTCGCCTGTCCTACTATGACTGTCTCTCACATCCCTGTTCTGTCCTCTCACTCTAGTCTTCTGCCCTCTCCGCCGCTGCTCCTCCAACCCCTCTAACCTCATCCCTCTGCCTCTCCCCCCCTCTCCCCCTCTCCCCCCTTGCACTCTTTCTGGTGCACTCTGGAACTGTCACTCTTCTGCTAACAAAGCCTCTGATCTATCTCCATTTATCTGGAATCTACCACACTCTCTCCCTCCTCCTCAGCTAAGAACCTCAGAGTCACTCTGAACCCCTGCCTCTCTTATTCCCAGCACATCTCCACTCTGGCACGCACTTGCCAATTCTTCCTGAGCAACATATGAAGAATCCGACCCTTCCTCACCAACTACGCAACCCAGCTTCTGGTCCAGGCCCTGGTACTTTCCTAGACTAGACTAGACTACTGCAACTCCCTCCTGGCTGGCCTCCCTGCGTCCGCCACCCGTCCGCTCCAGCTCATCCAGAACTCTGCTGCTCACCTGGTGTTCTCTCTGCCTCGCTTCTCCCACGCACTCCACTGCTCCGCTCACTCCACTGGCTCCTGATCACCACTCGCATCCAGTTCAAGACTCTTGTACTCGCCTACAGATGCCTTGACCAGACTGCACCCAGCTACCTCCAGACCCTCATCTCTCCCTACACCCCCACTCGACCTCTCCGCTCCTCCTGCACTAGAAGACTGGCTGTACCTCCTCTATGCTCCCCTGCCTCCAGAGCCCGCTCCTTCTCCACCCTTGCCCCGCAGTGGTGGAATGACCTTCCTACAGATGTCAGGACTGCCCAGTCCCTGACCACCTTCCGGCGCCTCCTCAAGACTCACCTCTTCAGACAGCACCTGTCGCACTCCTCTTTTCCCTCTGGACACTTTATCACTATTCCTTAATGCGCTTTACTTGCTTTTATCTGCTCCCGATTTTACTGCATTTAATCCTGTACTTTAGAGTACTGTAATCTGTCACAAGTGTTATTTAATCTGTAGTATTTTGTATTTAATTTTGTATTTTGTCATACTTGTACTTGCTAGAACCAAAGTCATTGTATTTTATCTTGCTCTTAATTGTATTAATAGTTGTACTGTGATTCTTGAAATGTATTTTTGTTTACGACTGTAAGTCGCCCTGGATGAGGGCGTCTGCTAATAAATAAATAATAAAAATAATAATAATAATAACAGATCACTCGGCCACATCCCGATATACCTTCAGTCATGCCCGCTTTGGTAGCGAGTGCAATCACGTCTCCTCCAATCCATGACTGACACATCGCCTACCGCAGTTAGGCACCGACTTCTAGTATTGTGGCTTCGCCCCCTTTTTGGATGGCCGACTTCCGACTGACCCTGGAATGAACTGTAAAACCATCCAGTCCGGGGCACACTGTTCCTGCTACACAGCGTCCTCACAGGTCAGGAGGGAGATTGTTGACTAGGATTCATTCTGAATCAAGTCAGTCAAAAAGCATGGCTTCCAACACTGTTTTGATGTTTGCTTTATCAAAACCTACCCTTTTTAGACCTATAAAATGAATAGATGTGCCTGGCAGAAACATTGTTAACAACTACTAGTTGAAATATGTTTGTTCCAATGTGTTTCTTTCAAAACTGCACATGTGAGATCTATATAGCAAAGATTTACGGAATGAAACTGTTTAAAACCCAATGCCATTGATAACCCCGCTGGTCACTAATATTACCACTCAAAAGCTTAGGCAGCCCTGATGTTGATTATGGAAGCTTATACTGAAAAACACACTCAAAAACACAGTTAGCTTGAAAATATATTTATTTCCGTCGCAATTAGCTCCATGTAGAAGAAGCCCCCTTGCAAGCAAGTTCAATAGCTATGAAATGGTTGTACAGTTTCTTACAAAAACATGCAATTCCTAAGACAATACTGTTGTCGATGTGATCAGAGAGCAACAGCAACCATGCGTGGCCAGACTTGACAACGAGGAAAACCAGAATAAAACAAAGAGAAAGAATATATTACATTAATAAAAAAAACATTTACAGTGTGAACATTCTTTTTATAAACAACAGTAGCAATAGTGTTAACTAATAGAATTAACTCATTCTGCTTCATTAATTTGAATGAAACCTGCTGAATACCGCTTTGCAGTTTTCCATACTTAACGAAAAACGCACAAAAATTAAAAAATGTGACATTTTGAAATGTAACATGAAATACTGTACTACTATTATGGCTTCCGGTAGACTTTCTGCGCTACATCATTTTGTAGTTTCTTTGAAAACAATGACGTTAAATAAAAGATCTAAATGATGTTCATATAGTTTTTATAAGCAGTAGCTGTTAACCCTTTAAATTCCAGACACAAAAGGGCACGGGATCTTCTAATTAAGGAAGCGGGATGTCTTATTTGTTTGTAGACCTAACGTTGATTTAAAGCAGCTTCCATATATGCTTCAAATTCTCATCTTCTTGTGGGTTCCATGCCTTACTGCTGGTGTTGGGAGCTGCATGCCCATCTTTGCCTGCCATATTTTAACATCATCTTCAGGCTTGAACAATACCAGCGGTGGAGCAACTAATCTGAGGTGCAGGAGCCACGGCAGTGCTGTTGTTAAGAGCGCTAGTTTCTGGGGGCTTTGCCATTGGGGTGTAAAAAAGCTAGTATTTTTCTTCCTCCTAGATGTTGCATCTTAAAATATATTGTTAAAGTACACTTTTTCATTTAATTCATGAAACTGAGAAGCATTTTCTTCCCCTACAATTCATCGTTTGCAAACTGCCTCTGGTGCGATCTGGCACAAATCAGCCCCTGGGGTAGATTGAGATTGCGACCCAAGCTCCTGGTCTAGTGTCCTCATCAGAAATCCACCGTCACAAACTGGCAACCCATGGGCACTTTGGCTGACAGTTTCAAAGAAAGGCCAAGGACAGGGCCTGGAGACTGGATTTCACTCCCACCCTTTCCAAGGGTTTCTCCCTGGCAGAGTTAAGGGTACCCGTAGGGGTGGGGGTCGCCAGCTAAATGGAAGAACAGAGGACCCCAGTCTCCATTGCAGTCCACCCTACATTTCCAAACACTTAATTCATCACAGAATACATAGAAACACAGTTAGATCATGCAATTGGAATGAGTTCAGTGCAGTACATACATACATACTTAAAATAAAAAAATCAAATCAAGCTTTGCAGCAAACCTGTGAAAGACACAGAGTTCATATTACCCAAAGCAAATTTAAAAACATAGAAAATGTGCTTAAATTGAGGATGCATACAAAAAAAATAATAAAAAAAGTTCTATATGTAACCTCAGCACTAGCCGGTGCACTCCCCACTTTTTTGTATTTTCTGTGAGCACTTACTAAGTAATGACAGGTCCATCATATAGTACCTGCAATGGAAAAAGCAGAAATCGAAAACAAAAACATTGAATTCATACAGTTCTAGTCTGCTGTTTACTTAAAAGTGTTAAAAGCAAGGTTTACTACTAAAACTACACTCTGGCGCAAAAATGACATGCCTTGAAAGATAAGCTGTTATTACTTTTAATTAAAAGCTTGCACGCAACAACAGCACATCCTTAGAATGTGAGGGGTAATTAACTGTAATAGCTTTGCTAGTGCTAGCAATGCTGGCATTCACTTTTCCTCTCAACTGTACCAACAAATAATACACGAAAACAAAAATACATAATTCACTGTATAAATTCACTTTGAGTTCCAAAGCTATAACAGCGCTTGCAGATGGAACTCATTATAACCTTCTGCTTCTGCAAGAACAGTAGCAGCAGCAGAAAGTCTGGTGATCAGAGAGAGACTTAGGGGCAAGCTAGGGTTAAAGTGGGAAAAAGGGTTGTGTCCTGCACAAGTACAACTATATAAGGAGAATGCTGAGAAAAAACAGTCAACAAGGTCTGCTTTCAGGTGAAGATAGTATCCAATTGATAACGATCGTATGATAGCTTTAAGACTTTATAAGCAAAGCAGATAAAAAAACAAACACTGAATTACACACATTGGTAAGCCACTGAAACCACTAACAACCAGCACAGGGCTTCAGAAAGAGCTGTGTTCTGTGTTCTACCTGCAATAACCACATGTTCCACAAGGGGGCAGTGTACAGGCTCAATAGAAGCCCTTTTTGTCTGGGAAGCTTTGAAATGTGACCCCCTCCCCCAATCCCCTGTCCTTTTCTACAGAGTTTCCACGTGGCTGGATGGAAAAAGACCCTGCCGGCCGTCTTCACTGCAGCCACGCCACGACCCCTGGTCCACCACCTCCACAGCACTGATGATGTCCCCGGGTTCAAATGACAGCTCAGTGTCGTTTTCTGCAGGGGGAATAGAAGAGGGACATACAGAGACGCTGGGTTTGATTGTGCGTGTGTGTGTATAGATATATATGTATGTATGTAAGAGGGCGAAGGCTGGGTGCGGACCTCATGACAAGCTGACAGATAATAAGTAGCATGTCAGTAGCATCCACCCCCCATATCCATGGTTGTAAATTCAAAGCTTGAGAAATTAGTACAAGGTGTAGACCATGACATATATCTGTAAACCTCACAACTCTCTACTATACTGGACTATGTGACACCCAGCTGTATCAGTACTTGCACTGAACTGCTCCACACTTTGCTGTATTCTACTACTGCTCGCAATCAGAATTATACTTTCTGTATCTTGTACTTGATTTTACTCTTAAAGGGAACCGTATTCACAGTTTTTGTAATTGCTCTTATTTGAAATCGTTCTTATCCATTTATTGTACTTACTATTTGCTCTTAATGGAATCTACTCTTATAACCAAATATTTTTATGTTTAACTGCTCTCAAACGTAATTATTTACTGTGTTGAATTTGCTCTTACTTACTACTGATTGTATTGTATTTTATAACTGCTCTTATCTGTAATGTGATACTTTGTAATGTGATACTTTGTAACAACTGTAAGTCACCCTGGATAAGGGCATCTGCTAAGAACTAAACAACAATAATAATAATAATAATAATATTACAGAATAGCATAGAATACGCATTAGCAATGGAATGTGTACCCACAATTTGATTAGCAATTCTCCAGAATAAGGCAAAACTGTAGGTGCAACATACAGACAGATGGATGAACTGACAGACAGACAGACAGACAGCATCATATATCTACAGCACTGTATATCGCAAACACTTGTGCTAAATAATGTTACTACCTAGCATCACGACAACTGGATAAGCAGTTCCAGATGTAAGAAAAATGTAAGTGCGACATAGTGATGGACAGGTGTAGGAACAGACAGACACCCCTGTATGTATGACCGCTCCACGACAACCCCTTTGCAGGGGATGAAATCAGCAGTTTTATCTATGGAGGACATCCTAAAAACTACCTTAAAAAAACAAACGATGTTAAAGCCAGCTTGCCAGCCAAGTACAATACTACAGAAAAACATGTATTCTATGAAAGGCCTGTTGCAAACTATCGAATCTCTAAATTTTCCGTCATTACATAAGTGGAATCTGAATAACTGACACTTCAAGTATTTCCATATCACAAGAAAGGTGTTACAGTGACTAAGAGTGTTTTACATGTACACCCATATTACTGGTGCAATGAGTGTGCAAATAATTTAAAATGGGAGTGGCGTCCTCGGTCCCGCCTACCGAGGGAATAAGCAGTCGCTCCAGAGACCATGTTCTCTTTTGCTTCTCACAAGCAAGTAGGTAAGGTAGGTATAACTAACCTCTCCAGTTGCATGACTGAGTCTTTGTGAAAGAGCTCTCACTTTGAGTTTTTCAGTTAGCTCCCCTGCAATTTATTGCTGGAAGTCGGTTTGCCACTTCCCCGGAAAGGGGAAACTCGGCTTCTGAGGACTGAGCGCCGTTAAAAAAACAACTTTCTTTCAACAGCCTACATCGCTTGCCGACCGTAGTCTGCTTTTTCTAACCGTACAGCATCAAAAAAAATAAATATTAAAAGATAGAAAAGAGAGACCCGGCTCTGCCGTACCCTCTGTTGAGTTGATGCCACTGGGCTGACTCGGCCCGCCCACTCGGTGTGCCCGGCCTACGTGTGCTTCCACTGGGTTTGATTCCAGCCCATTGTAGAGTGGACTCCACGCATACACTGACCCACCCACCTCGGTGTACCCATATCTGTGTATACTGTCTGTTGGCTGTGCTCCACACCGCTGCAAGCTACGCGGTCCAGACTACACACCCAGCCCAGTAACCTTGGTGCTTACGCCCCTGGTGCTTGGTGCCTCGGTGCCTGCTGCAAGGCCAGCTCTGGGAGATCCCGCTGCGTATGGATCTCCTCAGTCAGGTGAGAGGCACTTTCTGGATCCCAGAACCGGGCAGACTCCAACTGTGGGTCTGGCCCCTAAATGGGACCGTCTGTCCGCCTTAGGGCTCTCAGACGCAGTTGTCAATACACTGCAGAATGCTAGGGCCTCCTCCACAAGGTCGTTGTACGCCTATAAGTGGAGGTATTTCCAAAATTGCTGTATGTCCAGAGGTCATGACCCCATTTATTGCCCTATAGCAATCATTTTACAGTTTCTGCAAGACTTGCTAGAGGAGAAGCAGCAGTTGTCTCACTGGATTGTGGACACAGTTTCGACTGTATATACCAATGCCGGCCTTCCTCCGCTTCCAGAGGAGTGGCTATGTCATGGGCCCTCTTTAGAGGAGCATCATTGACCGATATTTGTACTGCGGCCAGCTGGACTACCCCACATACATTCACCAGCTTCTACTGATTTAATGTGGTAGATCCCCCTATGCCTTCATTAGGCACAAGTGTCCTTGAGGTTGCACGCTCACACCACAAACATTAGTTTGGTGGTAGCGAGATGTCCCTGATCTACTGTCTCTGCTCATGCTCCCTCACGATAACTTTGATATACTTTCCCAAAAGTATTGGTTATTGGTCCTCTTCTCTTTCAGGGAACCGGGGTTACATCCGTAACCAATTGTTTTCCATATACTTAATGAAAAACAGACAAAAATTCAAAAAACTTTGAAATCTAACATGAAATACTGTACTACTATTATGGCTTCTGGTAGACTTTTGTGATATCATTGTATAGTTTCTTTGATTACATGATATGAAATAAAAGATTTCAATTGTGTTCTGTGAACAGGCTGGCTTGTGGTGACGTCAGTCCAGAAAGTGACTCGACACACAGGACTGCATGGTAAGCACTGCTGTGCGTTTTATTAATAACAAAACAATACAAAAACACTTTACTAAAACAAATGGCACGTTGGCCAAAACAGACAAAACACACACTGAACAAGAGACGCGGGAACGAATTTCAAACTGGGGGTGCTGGAAATGAAAGGTGGAGGCACCTTCGGGCAAAATATTTAAATACATACAAAATCATCGCTTTTTGTGCATTTCACTATCAAAATATGCACAGACCAAGTGAGTTTCATAAGGAATAAGACACAGCGGCACAAAGTTAAAAAATAGAAACACAAGCCTAAAAATGTACATTTTATGTAAGATTCAAAGCAACAAGACAACGTATTAACTATGTTGCAAATCAGATGTTACATAAATAAAATGCAATGACATACTAAACACACAGCCTAGATGTCTTTTTAAAATAGTAAAATACAAATAAAATACATTCTAGAATCTTCGGCACTAAAATGCTTTCATTTTATTCGACATGTTTAATAGGTGTATTCAGAAATTGAACAGTTGTATAAATTGCAGTATACTATTTGCAATTATTATGTAGCCTATTAAAAAATGACAAGCATTTAAATGTTTGCAACAACTATATATAAAAACAATATCCCAAAAGCTTACATTTTGATTTTGGACATACTTTTAAAATCAGTACTGGAACGAGACAGCTGTGTCATGTCGGAAATAAAACATCCTTAACTGTACATAACATAGTTAGCTATAGAAAGTAAAGTATTCAAATCATCAAGCACATAAACATTAGGCCTATAAATTGTGCTGGTCCCTACTGTAACACAGACAAGACTTGAAAACACGCTGCAGACACCTGCTAATCGGGAAAGTTCCGCCTTTACAATTTAAATTCGTTCTACACTAGACGCATTGGGAAACAAAGTTATCATTTTAAAGGCTAGTACGAAAGCAGTGCTGTTTAGAGGCATTTTGTAGCAACTGTTATAAATATTTTTTTTTTATTTAAAAAAAAAAAAAATTAGTCGTTGCCAATTAGTTTTTTTTATTATTTTCTCCCCAATTTGAAATGCCCAATTATTTTTAGGCTCAGCTCACCACTACCACCCCTGCGCTGACTCAGGAGGGGTGAAGATGAACACACGCTGTCCTCCGAAGCGTGTGCCGTCAGCCGCCCGCTTCTTTACACTCTGCAGACTCACCGTGCAGCCGCCTCAGAGCTACAGCGTCGGAGGACAACGCAGCTCTGGGCAGCTTACAGGCAAGCCTGCAGACGCCCGGCCAGACTACAGGGGTCGCTGGTGCACGGTGAGCTGAGGACACCCTGGCCGACCTAACCCTCCCTCCCCCCGGACGACGCTCGGCCAATTGAGCTCCGCCCCCTGGGAGTTCCCGTCCACGGTCGGCTGTGGAATAGTCTGGACTCGAACCGGCGACGTCCAGGCTATAGAGCGCATCCTGCACTCTAGCAAGTGCTTTTACTGGATGTGCCACTCGGGAGCTCCCCTGTTATAAATATAGGGTTGGTAGATTTTGACATTTATTTCTGTTCTCTCTACCTGTCTTCAAAGCTGTAATTAGCATCGTTTAACCAGGGGCTGGATTAAATCAACCTCAAATATTTTGTACATTCCTCAATGAAAACTGGTGGCTTTGCTCTCACTGTGAGGAGGATGCAGTCACTACACGACACACCGCTGAATTCACAACATACAGATATCCTGTCTGGAGACACACGGCTTGTTAAACTTAACAAACAACAAATATGTAGAATTAACAAAGAAACGACTTGAACTATTAATTATCTCATGTGTTTGCATTAAAAGGGCGCTACTTAAATTGCAATCCGGTGATACAGAGCAATAAACCTGACAGAGCGATGAGCTAGTTCAGCGCGTTGCTTTTTATCTGTGAGCAATTCTGCCAGAGACTCTCTATACAGCAAGGATAGTTTATGTGTTTTCAGGGTATCGGCGCAGCAAAAGTAAATCAGCCAAAAGCACCATTTCACTTTATACAATATTAGGTGAAATGTAGAGAAATAAAATCATTACCTGTCATACAGTAAGAGAAATAAGTCGCCAATGTAAGGTAAAAATGTGCTGCTTCTTTTTGTCCCGTTTTATTGCAGATTTTTGCAGACCCCAGGCACGTTTATCCACACACATGTATTTTACAGGACATCCGGGACAATTAACTTGTTTTGTCAACATGGAAATATACTAGGGAACACATTTATTGTGACGTCTCTATTAAATGATTTATTTCTGTTTTAAAATTGAACATTTGCCTGCGTGTTGTGTTATACTGTCATCAGTGCTACATGATTAGTTGAGAAAACAAGCAGTATTTTGAAAGATGAAGTCAGCCAGCTGAGAATTCTCGGACTTCGTTATTTTTTTTACATTTTTGCTGCTAGGTCAGGACACAATTATAAAGGAAACACTATCTCTCGAATGACAGTGCTTGGTGCTGATACTATCAGTGATAGGTTGAAACAACGAACGCCCGCCCTCGCATAGCAATGCTTAGTGCTAATTGGTTGAAACACTAAATGCCAGCATGCACACAGCAATACTAATTGCATGAAACATTTGATTCATGACTTTCTTGCAGGCAGTGCAAATGCTCATTCATAAACTAAAGTTAAGGAGAAAAGTTGTCGGTGCAGCCGCACCCCCAGCACCCCCACCTCCCGCGTCCCTGCACTGAACAAACACTAAAGACAACAAGTATCGCGCTGGTATTAAGCCAGCACGAGTAGCAATTGCTATTATTCTTTTTATTTTCTCTGTACTCACGTTCCGCCTCTGAACAACCAAACCCGACCAGCCAAAGCTGCGGGCCTCTACACATGGGACCGTCTCCAGACTAGCAACACACCAATCCATCTGGAGACGGTCTCACTCCACACGTGTCCAGTATGGATGGGGAAGCTCAACCCCACCCACGCTGCAAAACAACCGACAACAAAACAGCGTGTTTCCACATACAGAACAGCACATTCAAACAATAACAACACAACCAACACAAACACAAAACAACACAAAACATGAAACACACACAGGGGTGGGGAGCACCCTGTCACAGTCCAAATGGTTTAAATGATGTCTCAATCCTAAAATTCTAGGCAATGCAAAACGTTTGCCCACAGCTGTACAGAACAAGAGTGTCGGTGAGTTGTAAAACAGCAAAGTGGAAACAAAGTGACCCTTTGGTTATGACACGGAGTAATTATTGCAATGCTCTTTTCATCGTCCAATGTATCAGTAGATTGCAGCTTGTTCAGAACTTGTATGTTAACCAAAGTGAGGGCTGGACACACACAGCACGCTGTTTTACTGTCCCTTCATTGCCTCCCAGTGAAATTCAAGGTCCCTCTCCTGCCGATATTTCTGAGTTGCTCATTCCATGTCCCGAGCAATCCCTGCTGATTATAGATCTTGGTTTACTGGTGGAGCACAGCGCTACACTCTCTAACTCTCCTGTGGTTGTGTGACAAAGTTTATGAAGCTCTGCTAATGTAACACAGGTTATAAAATGAAGGACCCAGTTTTATGTGCTTGTTTTATGTCTTGTTATTGATGTAGTTACCTTTAAGTAAAAGAAAATCGGGTAAACTTGACTTTACTGAGATGTGGGTGTGTGTGTTATTGACACCTCAAGCTGCCTGGAGTGGTTCAGTACCCCTGAGTGAGGAATGCACGTGCATTACACTGCTAGATTTATTCTTTATTAAAACCCTACAATTAGGAGTTCTCATTTAGATTGGTATGTGTGGCAATCATAAGAGGAACCTGCTTGGCAACAAACAGCCCTGCTTTAATAAATGCACATTATGTGCTGTGAAGACAGCTCGAGGGAATTGAATGTATTCAGTCTAGAGCAAAGCGAACATTACCTATCTTTTGAAAAAGGTCAAACGCCCGTTCATTTTACAAAACTAGAGCCTAACAACTGAGTAATATAACAACCAAGATCCTCAAGGTGTTTGAAACATAACAAGATTAATAAGAAATGTGAGGAATTTGGGATGATTAATGAATGACAAAAACACTGCATCAGCAAGGGCACATCCCTTATACAAGTGTAGCGTATTCAACACATAGCAAAGTGTGAGTGCATGGTAAAGCACAGGGAAGCATTGTAAAGCACAGAGAGGTATAGTAAAGCACAGGGAAGCATTGTAAAGCACAGCCAGGTATGGTAAAGCACAGGGAAGCATTGTAAAGCACAGCCAGGTATGGTAAAGCACAGGGAAGCATTGTAAAGCACAGCCAGGTATGGTAAAGCACAGGGAAGCATTGTAAAGCACAGCCAGGTCTGGAAGCACTGTAAAGCACAGAGAGGTCTGGTAAAGCATAGGGAAGCATTGTAAAGCACAGAGAGGTCTGGTAAAGCATAGGAAAGCATTGTAAAGCACAGAGAGGTCTGGTAAAGCACAGGTAAGCATTGTAAAGCACAGAGAGGTCTTGTAAAGCATAGGGAAGCATTGTAAAGCACAGAGAGGTCTGGTAAAGCATAGGGAAGCATTGTAAAGCACAGAGAGGTCTGGTAAAGCACAGTACAACATAAAAAAACACGGCAAACCATGGTAAACCATGATACATGCACATTATAATCATAGGGAAAGCATGGCGGAAAAAAACGGCAGAATTGCCTGGCAAATTTACTGTGGTCAATTTTACTAAAGGATCCTCAGCCACTGTCTCCTGTATTGTGCAGTAGCACCCTCTAGTGGGTGATTCTGGCACTCACCAGCCTGATAGTGGCACAGTGCCTGCACAGACATCTCTCTCTCTGGTTCCTTGGGATGCTGTGGAATCACACAGAGAAAAAGAGGAAGGTTAGACTACACACGACTGCACTACCTGGGAAGAAACAGAATAACTACACTCAGCGCTTACTCTTCTGGGGAAGCAGGGCTTTACTGTGTTTAAAATGGTCTTCAGAGAAGTTAATAAATAAATGAATATAACACCACCCGCTTTGCTGCAAATCTGTATGGTAAAGGCAGAGTAGCACACAGGTGATAACAATAGGTTTCTGCAGAAAATCAACACTGCGTGAATATTCTGAATGACATTTAAAGAAAGGCATGTTTTTCAAACTGTGTTTAAGAACAAATAACTTTCGGTGAGATTTTCCTCTTGTTATTTGTTTTCCCGTTCTGTTTTTCTGCAGTTTGCAATCACTTGGAGTGGTTCTCACATTTACTCCAATATTGCGCTTTTTTGTCAGAGTTAAGTTGCAGCTTCACTTCAGTTCTACTTGCTTGATATACTGCATACATATATAATGTCAGCGAGACCAGCCAAAGAGCCCCAGCTTCATCTACTGCACCGCTGTGTATACACACAGGGCACTGGACGTCACTGGCTCTCACTTCTAAAAGTACCTCTTATGAAAAAGATATATACAGTACTGTGCAAAAGTTTTAAGCAGGTGTGAAAAAATACTGTAAACTAAGAATGCTTTCAAAAATAGACATGTTAATAGATTATATTTATCAATTAACTAAATGCAAAGTGAGTGAACAGAAGAAAAATCTAAATCAAATCCATATTTGGTGTGACAACCCTTTGCCTTCAAAACAGCATCAATTCTTCTAGGTACACACTTGCACAAAGTCAGGGATTTTGTAGGCATATAGTCAGGTGTATGATTAAACAATTATACGAAACAGGTGCTAATGATCATCAATTCAATATGTAGGTTGAAACACAATCATTAACTGAAACAGAAACAGCTGTGTAGGAGGAATAAAACTGGGTGAGGAACAGCCAAACTCAGCTAACAAGGTGAAGTTACTGAAGACAGTTTACTGTCAAAAGTCATACACCATGGCAAGACTGAGCACAGCAACAAGACACAAGGTAGTTATACTGCATCAGCAAGGTCTCTTCCAGACAGAAATTTCAAGGCAGACAGGGGTTTCCAGATGTGCTGTCCAAGCTCTTTTGAAGAAGCACAAAGAAACGGGCAACGTTGAGGACCGTAGATGCAGTGGTCGGCCAAGGAAACTTACTGCAGCAGATGAAAGACACATCATGCTTACTTCCCTTCGCAATCGGAAGATGTCCAGCAGTGCCATCAGCTCAGAACTGGCAGAAAACAGTGGGACCCTGGTACACCCATCTACTGTCCGGAGAAGTCTGGTCAGAAGTGGCCTTCATGGAAGACTTGCGGCCAAAAAGCCATACCTCCGACGTGGAAACAAGGCCAAGCGACTCAACTATGCACGAAAACACAGGAACTGGGGTGCAGAAAAATGGCAGCAGGTGCTCTGGACTGATGAGTCAAAATTTGAAATATTTGGCTGTAGCAGAAGGCAGTTTGTTCACGAAGGGCTGGAGAGCGGTACACGAATGAGTGTCTGCAAGCAACAGTGAAGCATGGTGGAGGTTCCTTGCAAGTTTGGGGCTGCATTTCTGCAAATGGAGTTGGGGATTTGGTCAGAATTAATGGTCTCCTCAATGCTGAGAAGTACAGGCAGATACTTAACCATCATACAATACCATCAGGGAGGCATCTGATTGGCTCCAAATTTATTCTGCAGCATGACAACGACCCCAAACATACAGCGAAAGTCATTAAGAACTATCTTCAGCGTAAAGAAGAACAAGGAGTCCTGGAAGTGATGGTATGACCCCCACAGAGCCCTGATCTCAACATCATCGAGTCTGTCTGGGATTACATGAAGAGAGAGAAGCAACTGAGGCTGCCTAAATCCACAGAAGAACTGTGGTTAGTTCTCCAAGATGTTTGGGCCAACCTACCTGTCGAGTTCCTTCAAAAACTGTGTGCAAGTGTACCTAGAAGAATTGATGCTGTTTTGAAGGCAAAGGGTGGTCACACCAAATATTGATTTGATGTAGATTTTTCTTCTGTTCACTCACTTTGCATTTAGTTAATTGATAAATATAATCTATTAACATGTCTATTTTTGAAAGCATTCTTACTTTACAGCATTTTTTCACACCTGCCTAAAACTTTTGCACAGTACTGTATATATATATATATATATATATATATATATATATATATTGGAGTAGCAATAAGAACAATTCAGGATGATTGAATACACCATAAAAAGGTAAGGGGGGTGGGGCTGTAAAATACAGAAGCTGCTTCCTGAAATCTTTCACTTACTTTTAAAACACTTTCATACAATTAATTTTATTATTTTCAAAACCAAGTAGTCTTTAAACTTCTAACTTGTAAATAACAAAAACCATCGTACTTCCTTTCCATTCACCCTCTCACTCCTCTCTTCCTGCTCTTTGGTTGTGTGGTCAACTTCAGTCCCAGCATGCACTGCTCTGCAATGAGCTGACACAGAGACCTGCTTTGGTGCATTTTGGGGACTGTGCTCTTCCGTCTGGTGGTTCAGTTCTGTAACCAGGGAAACAGGGATAGCTGTAAACATTCTAGAATGCATACACAAGACATTCCCTCCCTTAACAGCATTAAAAACACCACCCAAATTGAAGTAGGTACACCGTGTTAGGTAATGGAGCTATCACCTGTGACTCATTGATTGATCTACTGTGCAATATATAGCTCTAAGAGTATATTTGTGTTTATCTGTGCGTATCTGTGTACCTGTGTTTATCTGTGTACCTGCTAAGCCATTGTGTTCTACAGATGACTCTCTCTCTCCCTCCTCCTCCTCTGTCTCTCCATCGTCCTCCTCTACCAGACTCATCTCACTTGTCAGCTCCTTCTGTGCTTCTTCTTCCTCTGTTTCTGTCATGCCATCTTTATCTGTAAGATGCAACAACCAGGGAACGTGTCAGCTCAGGGTTTTAGTACAAATGCAATTTCTCACACGGACAGCTACAGTACAGTACATAAAGAAGACATTCAAAACTCCCCCTATCAAACTCCTACAATCTGATCATTTAAATAAAATACTACATTGAAGGTAGTTCTAAAAAACCCACAATGGATACTGGGGTAGTGTTAGTAGTTTGAGTAATGGGGTTACGAATGTTAGGAGCAACTAGATGACCAACAGGTTAGCAATTATTTAAAAAAAAAATGTTAATGGTTTGTTCATAAATGCTGCCATAATCTATTTATAAACTATTAAAAATCACTAATTGTAACTATGGCTTAAATAAAATAGCACCTGCCTGTTGAACTGAGCTGCAGTGGAGACACGGTGCCCACAATGCAAGCAGCAACAGCCTCCCGCTCTGACTGCTCTGCTGGGTGTGTCTCCTTCCCCTCGCTCCATATCACATCTCCTTCTGTTGAACTGAGCTGCAGTGGAGACACGGTGCCCACAATGCAAGCAGCAACAGCCTCCCGCTCTGACTGCTCTGCTGGGTGTGTCTCCTTCCCCTCGCTCCATATCACATCTCCTTCTGTTGAACTGAGCTGCAGCGGAGACACAGTGCCCACAATGCCAGCAGCAACCCGCTCTGACTGCTCTGCTGGGTGTGTCTCCTTCCCCTCGCTCCATATCACATCTCCTTCTGTTGAACTGAGCTGCAGTGGAGACACAGTGCCCACAATGCCAGCAGCAACAGCCTCCCGCTCTGGCTGCTCTGCTGGGTGTGTCTCCTTCTCCTCGCTCCACAGCACATCTCCTTCTGTTGAACTGAGCTGCAGCGGAGACGCGGTGCCCACAATGCCAGCAGCAACAGCCTCCCACTCTGGCTGCTCTGCTGGGTGCGTCTCCTTCTCCTTGCTCCATAGCACATCTTCTTCTGTTGAACTGAGCTGCAGTGGAGACGCGGTGCCCACAAAGCAAGCAGCAACAGCCTCCTTCTCTGACTGCTCTTCTGGGTCTGTCTCCTTCTCCTCGCTCCTCAGCACATCTTCTGCCAGAGCGAAGGGCTCCCCTGCCGTTGACTCTGTTTCTGCCTCTATGGAGGCTGCTTCACAGGCTGCCGGAGCTTCACAGCCCCACTTGAATCCATTCTCCGTTCTTGGGACGGCCTCTCTTTGTGTCTCCAATACAAGGCATGTCTCCGTTCCTGCTGCTGTTTCAGAGGACGTCGGCAGCTCTGGTTCGAGTTCCGCTGCCTCCGAAGGAGCGTTCTCCACTCCAGCATCTCTCCCGGGTTTCGGTTGGGACTCCACTCCCAGGTCTGTTTCTGTAGTGAGGACTGGGTGTGTGTGCACTGGCGAGGGCCTTGCCTCCGGGTACACCTCAGCTGGTCGCTCTGCCTGCTCTTTGGAGGCGATCTCCACTTTGTAGATCCTCTCAATCTTGAACTCTTCTTCCCCTCTGCAGTCTGTTGCCACTTTTGAGGTTGTGTCCAGTTCTAGAACGCAGAAAACACATTTCAGAATGGCGCGTGTGAGATAGGCAATGATGAAGCAGCAGCAGCGCCTGGTTACTGAGGGAATGCTTACACACGGCATTCAACCCTGGTTGAAGGAGGTGGCAATATAACTGGATGGCTGTAATTCCAGTACAGGTTTAGGGTACATTGTCTGGGTTGAATTTGTACTGCCTAAATTACTGGATATCTCAGATTGGCTGAAATAACCTTGTGTTGTATAATAGAGAATGGAAGTACGCGGTAGCGATAACCAGTTTAATAGTGTGTCTCGACTGACCTGTGATGTCGGATCCAGTCCATCTGCAGCGTGAATCCTGTACTGGTGCAGCAGCACTAGGCACAGAGACAGCTCCCACTGTAGGAGGAGAGGGGGCAAAGGAAGGGGAGGCCTCAGAGTGGTCAGGGCTGGTCTGGAGAGCAGAGGGAGAGTTGGGGAGTGTCGGGGGCTGGCTGTCGGGGGGAGAGAGGGCCTGGGGTGAGGAATGGATGGGACTGAAGGTTGGATTGGCCCTCCCAGGGCTGGAGGGAGATGGGGAGCTGGTGTGGCGCAGAGGGTGGGCTCGGAAAGGACTGGTGGGGTGGAAGAGGGGCGAGGCTGGGGTGGGGCTGCGGGGAGAGGTGGGGGAGTCAGATTTGTTGAATATGAAGGCAGTGTCGGTGAGACTGCGCTGGTACCGTCGGAACGGCTTGCCTGTGGAGCAGAAGACAGAAGGGAGGTTGATAAAGAGTGGTGGTTTCAGACAATCACAAACACAGAGACAGACCTGGTTAGAAACACATCACATGCAGAGAGACAGACCTGTACACACAGACACGCACACAGAGACTCATGGACATGCACACAGAGACAGGCACGAACAGACACACACACACACACACACACACACACACACACACAGACAGGCATATACTGTATAGACACACACACAGACAGGCGCACAGACAGATTCACAGATACTCTCACTGGCATATACTGTATAGACACACACACAGACAGGCGCACAGACAGATTCACGGATACTCACACTGGCATATACTGTATAGACAGACCACAGACAGACACAAATACAGACTCACACACACACACTCTCAGACTCATAGACACACATAGACTCACATGCACAGACAGATTCACATACAGACTCACAGATACACACACGCACACACACACAGAGGCTAGACTGTGTTTGCTGGCACACTTGTGCTGACCTGAGTGTGGGGAGCCTGGGCTGGTAGGGGTTCTAGAAGAGGAGGAGAGCTGTCTGAAGAATTCTCTTGGGTTCATGGAGCGCTGAGACACAAGCACTGCTGCCTCCTACAGGACAGGAGGAGAAATTGGCTGTTAAAATGAGCAGTATGAACCCATCACATTCAAAGAGATAATTTGGTCAGTTTTTAGATTTTCTTTTTCTGAGTCCAATTTAATGATATAAAGAGCAACAGGCCTTAAAAAAACAGTTTTTACTTCTCGATGTTAAACATGAAACAGACAGATTCAAAATGAAAATAAAAATGATATTTGTTCTTACCTGATTGTGCTCTCGGCTGACTATATGTCTCATTCACTCACACGGATAACTCACTACTACTACTAATAAACAGAGTGCCAGTCCTATCTTACACACACACCTTTAGTACAATAATCCTGTCCCCACTCTTATAAGAGTTCACCACAATATATTTGCAAGCTAATTATGAGTTTCCCCCGTGCTTTTCCCAGTTACACGACTCATTTACCATAGCTTTTGAGGCACATATTTCATCTGTTGTCAAATCTTCTTTTTTCCATTTACGGAAGATTTCCAAAGTTCAACGTTTTCTCTCTCTCACTGATGCTGAGATCCTGATCCATGTATTTGTAACCTGTAGGCTTGGCTATCGTAACTCCCTATTTGCAGGCCTTCAATCCAAAGCAATGGATAGATTATAAATAGTTCAGAATCCTGACTGGTGTGACACAGTACCAGCACATCCCACCAGTCCTGGCTTAGCTTCACTGGCTTCCCATCAAGTATGGAATCTCTTTCACACTACTTCTCCTGACTCATCACTCAGTGGTTCTGGTCCTGCTTACCTCAATGAATTACTTTGCCCTTACCAGCGGGTTCACACCCTTAGCTCCTCCCAGGCTGGCCTGCTGGTTGTTCCTGATGTGAAACGGGCTGGTCTCTGAGGTCGTTCCTTAAGCCCCCTGGCTCCTGTGCTATGGGATGACCTCCCCGCTGACATCAGGAACTGCCAGTCAGTGGACCGGTTTAAAAAAGGTCTTCAGACTTATCTGTTCGGTGTCGCATTTGGTTAAGGCCCTTGAGAAGAGCGTCTCTCGTTGTCATCTGCTATCTGTTTGCTCTTATAGCCAAATTTGCTTTTCGTGTTTGTGTCCTGATTTTCTGATTGGTTTGTTTATTTGTTAGATACTGTGTTTTTGTAACTGTGTAAAGCTCCTTGAGATGTGCAGGTCTGCTATATAAATCGCTGCTGTTGTTGTTGTTGTTCTAGCTGGCAATGGTTAGCCAGTTTCATTTTTTTATTTTTTGTATATACTTTACCACAGCTCCCCGGGCTCAACAAGGCTTCCCTATGCTTTGCCACGCTTTGCTATGCACCACTTTTCTGAGAGCAGCCCTCCCCTGGTAGCTGACTGTGGGAATGATACTCACGGCTGCCATCTCTATAGACTCGCTCCGCCGGAACCGTGCTCTCATCTCATCCTCGTGCTCCCTCTGCTGCTCCTCCTGGTGGACAAACACAGAACTGCGCTTTGAATTCAGCAGCTTCAGACACCGACTCCAACACAACTTTTATGAAACATCTTAAAACGTTAAGTTTGAATGAAAACTATTTAAAATGAATAAACCAGAACTATGATCTGCCGCACTGTGTCTTCTGCTTCAGCCAGAGGTTGGGATTGCTAGGAGATCCTGAACAGTTTACAATGCCTGACTGAGAGAGCGCTTTGAACATTACAGGATGGCTGTGCCAGGCTGCTTTAGAATAGACAGAAGTACGAAACACAAACACAATCTTAAACCAATAAGTCTTTATTAATGTCTTCATTATCCGATACAGATCTTTATGTAAGATTTCACTATATTTACAGTACAGTACCCACAGTACATTTGCATGGTATGCAATTTTCCCATGCTTTTTCCATGGGTATACATGGATTGCAAATGGGAAACTTTTCCAACTTGTAGTTCAGGTCCGTTTCGCTGTATTTGCAGGGTAAGTGTGTTGAATAGGTGATGTGACCGGACAGTACCACGTCAATACCAGTCTGCTACCGAATGAAGACTATCGTTCTGTGCAATGTGTGTGCCAGATCAATTGCATTGCCATCGCTCGTAGTGTCTGTAATGGCTCTGCTAGCCAAGCTTTCTTAAGCGTGATACACAGGGATTAGAATGCGATCCCTATGGAATTTTCCAAATGCTTCTGGAATTCCCCTGAAACTCATTCAGTGTTTGTGTTCTGTAGCAGGCATGGCCTGTGTGGAGGAATGAGGGCAGAGAATCACTGCCTGTCTGTGGTCTGTAATCACCAAGGTGATTCTGTCAACAAGAGGGCTTTGGCTCGGGTGTGAACATTTCAAATAAACAGACGAGACTAACCCCAATAAAAATGCCTTGGCAGTTATTGTAACCCTCCCCGGCGCGTTGTTAAACAAGGCCCAAACGACTGCTAGGCTGGTCCACAGCCTTCAACAAAGCAGGACGGCCTACTGCAAAGGCAAAAACTACTGTACAGACCCTGTGCTGTTTTATGAGAGCAGTAACACCTCATCTGGGTTCTTCTTTAGGAACTACTGCACATTAAGAGAAAAATCAACTACGCACAGACACTCTCAACAACGTGTGCTAAAGAATGTCCTGAGCAAGTCTCATCACAATCAGACAAGCGGCTCCCCACATATATGTACATAAAACGTAAGAGAGCCTTATGGGCCGACTGACAATCAGTCTCCATATGCCTTCAGTAGCTTTTGTTAAAGAGTGTCCGCACCCACATTGCAGAATGAGTTCTCTCTCTTCCTGGGCTCCTGATCTCACTCACCCACTTGGATTTTTCTCTTTTCCGTGCCTCTGCCTCCAGCTTGGCTTGTAGTCTCCTGTAAAACAAAGCCCAGTGTTGAGAACACCAGCTGCGTCGGTGGACTGGAACACTGCCCTGCCGGGGAAGACAATGGCAGGGGTCGCACTCTTTTATGCTACGCCAAATTCCCATTAATTAATTAGCAGCCCCTTGTTTTGTGTAAAGAGATCTCAAGTTAACTAAATGGCACTTTCGAAACTGCACTGTGTACATGCAGTCACAAGATGGCGCCAAAGGTTAATAGTACATTTCGCTACTACTACAGAATGCTGGCATGCTGAACTCTTCAGCATGTTCTTAATACTTCCCCGGGCAAGAAGTAAAGTGAACCAAGTCCAAGAGAGGGTAACCCCAGAGAACAAATGAAAATGTGCTACTTTCTGTATTAGCTAGCATTCTGAAGGACATGCCGTGTGATGGAACTCCATTGTAGCAGCAGATTTCTTCATTTTGAGTTTTTCAATTGATCTTATTGTTTTGTATTGTCATTTTAATTATTAAATAATGTCTATGCTTCTACTTCTGCAGTCTTCCAGGACCCCCTTGTCAATGAGAGGCTCTTGTGTTAGATAAGAAGGGACCTGCCTCCCTCTCTCCCTGCCTCTGCTGCAGTCTTCCTGGATCCCCTTGTCAATGAGAGGCTCTCGTGTTAGATAAGAAGGGACCTGCCTCCCTCCCTCCCTGCCTCTGCTGCAGTCTTCCAGGACCCCCTTGTCAATGAGAGGCTCTCGTGTTAGATAAGAAGGGACCTGCCTCCCTCTAACCCTGCCTCTGCTGCAGTCTTCCAGGACCCCCTTGTCAATGAGAGGCTCTCGTATTAGATAAGAAGGGACCTGCCTCCCTCTCTCCCTGCCTCTGCTGCAGTCTTCCAGGACCCCCTTGTCAATGAGAGGCTCTCGTGTTAGATAAGAAGGGACCTGCCTCCCTCTCTCCCTACCTCTGCTCCTCCTGCTGGCTCTCCTTCTCGCTCAGCTTGCGCTCCCTCTCCTCGGCCTCCTTCCTCTCCTGCAGCACTCGCTCCCTCTCCCACTGCCTCCTCTCTTCCAGGACGCGTCGTCGCTCTTCCTCCTTCCTCTCCTCCTCTTCGCGCTGAGCACAGGGCACAGGCACGCGCAGAGCATTAATACCACGTCAAAACGCAATTTAAAAGATAATACAGGAATGAGGAGTTAAATTGATACTGCAGCTTGTAAAAAGTTGTGCCCCTCGTAATCCTGCCTATGCCCATAGGGATGGAAAGGTGTTTGCAGCCTTGTTTCTATAAAGCATCCCCCTCTCTCTCCCTCTCTCTCTCTCTCTCTCGCTCTCTCTCTCGCTGTCTCTCTCACCTCAGATCTTGCCCAGAAGGATTCCCTGTTGACCCGCCTCATCTCCATGGCAGCGTTGGTCTTCCTGTAGTTTGTGCCCTGGGGAGAGAGGAGCGGAGAATCGTTAGGACAGGCTGACAGACTGACTACCTCTTTACAACGAGATTCAATCTTAAAGGACTGTAGGTTCTAATCGTTTAAACATGTATATCAGTAATATGCAACCCCAAGCAATGTAGTACAAAATGTGAAATGGGAATCAAACACCATTTCCAAGAACATCCCCAGAATCTAATACTGTACTCTCAAGAACGGATGCTGAACAATGTTACCAACAAGATTCATCACAATTGGATACGCGGTTCTCGAGATACATGTGAAAATGTGTGGCATAGGGATGTATGGGGTATAAAAAAGAAAACAAAGACTCAATGCAACAAACTGTTCCCCAACTCAAAAAGCCTACTGATCGGTGTGGTGGCTCCTGAGCCCTCCAGTGCCCCCTGTGGTGGCAGTGAGCCCCTGCAGCCTTGCGCTCTCACCACTGTCTCCTTGGTGTCGGCCACGCGGGCCTGTCTCCTCAGCCGGTCAGCAGGGGGCGCTGTCTTGCTGAGGATGTTGTTGATGTTCTCCACTGTCACCTCGGCTGGGCTGTGCGCGTTGATGAAGACGTGAGCCTCCTGAACAGAACAGACAGACAGATCAGAGATACAAAACTGCAGCATTCAGAAACGCTTCTCATTGAATTCCTCACCTTTCTTTCACTATTTCTACAATACTATATGGGAATCCTTATATATAATCCTGTTATATAAAGATGCTTACATCTTAGTAATAAAGGAATGGTTATAATATGCATTCACCATAGTTAATGGTTTACCATAGTTTTTCATTTGCTTTACCATACCTCTTTGGGCTTTACAATGCGTACCTATACGTTTCCATGCTTTCACTGTGCTTTATTACACCTTGCTATGCTTTTGTTGTTGGAAAACACACACAGACACACACACGCACACACACACACACCGACACACAGACGCAGACAGACACGCACACAGACACAAAGACACACACACTCAGACACACAAAAACACACACAGACGCATACAGACACACAGACACACAAAAACACACACAGACGCAGACAGACACACAGACACACAAAAACACAGAGACACAGACATACACAGACAGAGACACACAGACGCAGACAGACACACAAAAACACAGACAGACACACACACACACACACACACGTGTTGAGCTTTTGGAAATAATTTTCATGAAGCTGTTATTTATAAATCATCTAGAACTTAAACAGGAAATGTGACCTGCCCTGTGTCTGTTTATGGTGAATTCCTGGTTGAAGCTCATTATGAATTGTGTGATCTGCAGCATTGTTGAATGTTTACCGCACGTGAACTCAGTTGTCAGAAATGACTACCGTTGTTAGGAATTACATTGTTAATAATAAAGCCTGAAATAAAGCAATCCCCATTTATCTTTAGAAAGACAGTTCTGGTTCTTTTTATGTGGCAGCAATACCACACAAGGTTCCGTGTAAATACACAGCAGTGGATATTACTGATGCCCAGGAGACTATCTGAACCTTTGTGATTTGTTTACTCCCTCATCTAACCTGTACCGTACAAAATGAGCAGCCGTGCAATGGAAACTTAGATTACATAAAGCATCAGTTATAACCACATGAAAACATCCAGAGGCAGCTGTTCCACACACTGAGCACAGAGCATGGTTCAGTTTTTCGGTCTGTTTGGTCTCCTAGGGTTCGGATTAATCAGGGTTTACTCAGCTAGCATGCAGGTGCTATGCATACACTGCTGTGGTTTTCCAATGGCTTGTGTCATTGTCCTATGTGTAACAGGGTGGAGGCTGGTTGCGAACTCTGTTGAGTAAAGCAGTACCTTGAGAGGAGCTCCCTCTGCGGCTTGTTATGTATTAAGACACTCGCTTGTGGTACAGGGATGGAAATTAGACTCCCAGTGCATAGCAGTTTGATCCATTCTTGCTTTTACTGGCAGTGTAGTAAGACACACCTAAACTCATTATCTATACACTGGGGTTAATTAAGCATGTATTAAAACCTGGAATGGGTGAAACGGCTGTGTCTTAATTCCATCCCTGCAGTGTGACCACACGCCACAATCAAGCACCTTAACCACTATGCTCGTCTGCATTTGTTGTGATAGAGCGTCTCATCAACACCGGGGGACAGAATCCGTACGCCTGTGCTTTACACAACACTGCCTGTTGCATATGACACTACTGCCAATATACTTCACACACATGCACGCTCATCTCTGAATCAGCAGATTCCAGCTAGCTTAGAGGAGGAGGAGGCTGGCTGTCTTCTTAGTGTTGTTTTGCTTTGGACTGGGAGACACTGCACAGAGCTCTGTCAGCAGCTTTCTTCCCTCTCCGACAGGACAGGCTCTCTCTGCATGGCCAGGGCGGGCTGAGGCACCAAAGGAGAAGGAGAAGGGGAAGAATAACAAGGCGAGGGCAGAGGCGCTGACAGTGCGCCATGGAGAATGCCATTGTGTGCTGCCAGCCTCTTTGTTACAGCACAATGTGCTTTTTCCTCTGGCTTCGAGGCTGGTTGGCAAGGGCCTGTCCGCTTGTCAGCTGCAGGCATTAAAAAGAGGGCCATGGTTTTATACAGGGACACTCATCCTCCACCCAGCCACCGCTCAGCTAATCACACTGGCCCGTGTCTGGAGCCATGCCAGTGTGTCCATGCCAAGGGTTCAAGTTTCACTGGGGACACTGTTGCTCATTCGGGTTGTATTATTTTATTGTATTCTGTTGTTGCTAAGAGACCAGAGAGTGTGGTTTTCAGGATGTTCCCGAGCTCACAGGTGTCAACATTATAAAAAAAACCAAAACCCATGAGGCACTAGTCTCAAAGCTTTAGTTATTCAAAGCCTCAGGGGCTGGCTTTCAAAGACTTTTTCAAAACTAGAAAAAAGCAGGTATTTAATTTAAGGCATTTAAGTCAGTTTAATTTTGTAACTTGAAAGGGTGTTTTTTTTACCTTTTGAAAAACGCTACTGACTTGGAGTAAAACGCTTTCTTTTTTAGCATGCTTGTTTGCATCAAATATATAAATAATACACTGAATAAAGATGGATATTTGAGACGCTCTTGCAGACTGTGTTTCATGTGATTTGTCATCTTTAAGGGAATGCAGCCCAGCAGCCAGACTAAGGAACTGAGATTGAAATAAAATGTTAGAAATTCTTCCACGCCCTGTTCCTAAACCCACTGCCTCTCTCTGCCACTATCTCTACCTAGGCAGTCGATGTTCGATATTTTTGAAGTTGCACTGAGATTGTCTTTTGCTTGCTGATCAAAACCTACAAATAAAAGGGGGCTTTCCTTTTACTTGCAAGAGTCTTGTGGATTTATTACTCTCAACAGTGAAGATTGCACCCAATATAAAGGTCTTCACAACGGGGACTGACCAATAGAACCACAAACCCTGAACCTATGTGGTACAAACTGGCGACTGTGCCAATTCCCAGGCACTCCTGACACAAATGCATAATTAACACCCCACTGTTTGAACTGGACACCTTGCAGCGTGTACAATGCAGAACAATCTGGGCACACTAAAGAAATACACACTGGGGCTCCAGCTCCCTGAGGGCCCCGAGGTCACAATACTACAGGATCAAAATAAAATACTCCAATGGCTCTGTCAGCTGCATAGGTTAAACCACTGATAACTGAACGCATCACAGCCTTTCACCAGAAGAGGGCGCTCCTCACGAGGTGCTGCTATGCCTGAGACGCCAGAAACTAAGAAAATCTACGAACGAGAGGAGGCCACTTGACCCATCACTGCTCATCCACTTCCTAGTAGCTGATTGGTTCTTAAGGATTCAAGTGATTCAGCATCAACAACATGGCTTGGTAACCCATCCCACAACCTCACCACTAAGTGTATCTTCACTTAAATTCCAAATGTTTCCTCTGGTCCTGGTTTCTTTTAAGATGTTCAAAACTCCAGTCAGGTCCATCTAATTCTTCTTGTTCTTGGCTAACAACCACATTCCTTTAAGTCCTGGGATTAGTCTAGTTGCTCTTCATTGGACTCTCTCCAAGGCCAGCATTTTGTTTTTGGTAATACTGAACACAGTATACATTCAGTCTCAGCAGTGCCTTATATAACCCATCATAACCTCCCTTGATTTAATACTGAGCACAGCATACGTTCAGTCTCAGCAGTGCCTTATATAACCCATCATAACCTCCCTTGATTTAATATAACCCATCATAACCTCCCTTGATTTAATATAACCCATCATAACCTCCCTTGATTTAATACAGAACACAGTATACATTCAGTCTCAGCAGTGCCTTATATAACCCATCATAACCTCCCTTGATTTAATACTGAACACAGCATACGTTCAGTCTCAGCAGTGCCTTATATAACCCATCATAACCTCCCTTGATTTAATATAACCCATCATAACCTCCCTTGATTTAATATAACCCATCATAACCTCCCTTGATTTAATATAACCCATCATAACCTCCCTTGATTTAATACTGAACACAGTATACATTCAGTCTCAACAGTGCCTTATATAACCCATCATAACCTCCCTTGATTTAATACTGAACACAGTATACATTCAGTCTCAGCAGTGCCTTATATAACCCATCATAACCTCCCTTGATTTAATACTGAGCACAGTATACATTCAGTCTCAGCAGTGCCTTATATAACCCATCATAACCTCCCTTGATTTAATATAACCCATCATAACCTCCCTTGATTTAATACTGAACACAGTATACATTCAGTCTCAGCAGTGCCTTATATAACCCATCATAACCTCCCTTGATTTAATATAACCCATCATAACCTCCCTTGATTTAATACCGAGCACAGTATACGTTCAGTCTCAGCAGTGCCTTATATAACCCATCATAACCTCCCTTGATTTAATATAACCCATCATAACCTCCCTTGATTTAATACTGAACACAGTATACATTCAGTCTCAGCAGTGCCTTATATAACCCATCATAACCTCCCTTGATTTAATACTGAGCACAGTATACATTCAGTCTCAGCAGTGCCTTATATAACCCATCATAACCTCCCTTGATTTAATACTGAACACAGTATACATTCAGTCTCAGCAGTGCCTTATATAACCCATCATAACCTCCCTTGATTTAATACTGAACACAGTATACGTTCAGTCTCAGCAGTGCCTTATATAACCCATCATAACCTCCCTTGATTTAATACTGAGCACAGTATACGTTCAGTCTCAGCAGTGCCTTATATAACCCATCATAACCTCCCTTGATTTAATATAACCCATCATAACCTCCCTTGATTTAATATAACCCATCATAACCTCCCTTGATTTAATATAACCCATCATAACCTCCCTTGATTTAAAACTGAGCACAGTATACATTCAGTCTCAACAGTGCCTTATACAACCCATCATAACCTCCCTTGATTTAATACTGAACACTGTATACATTCAGTCTCAGCAGTGCCTTATATAACCCATCATAACCTCCCTTGATTTAAGACTGACTCCAGCCCTATTTTACATGTAGGCTTTAGCAGATTAAACCAGGGATTTCAGCATTGAAAGGAGAGTCTGGGAGAGATGTTCCGCCCAGTACCCTTCAATATTTATTTTCTTAAGTCTTCCATCCTATCATTCATAACCTGCCTTGACAAGTCATGTACCTGTGTGTTTTCTGTTTAATCTGGAGAACAGAGAGGCACCTCGCCAGTGTTCACTGTTCACCTGCGGAATGATTCACTGTTTACCTGTAAAAGTTATTATTGAGCAGGTGATGATAGAGATCATTCTTGTCCTCCTGGAATCAGATTAGTTTAATAGTGCAGCACAGAGGCTGGCATGGAGGGTATCTGTAATTAGACTAACAAGGCCCTCCATGCTGGGAAACTGTGGTGCAAATTTCAGCCCCGCAGCTTTGATATTGAAGCGAACTTTGTATCAAAGGATCAAAGACTAATCCCAGTTTTCAGCCTGGCTGCTTCATTTCACATGCTGTTGGTGACATGCAACTGTTTATTTTATCACCTCCTTTCTTTCTTTCTTTCTTTCTTTCTTTCTTTCTTTCTTTCTTTTTTTTTCTTTCTTTCTTTCTTTCAAACTTCTCAGTTTCCTAGTTGAACAAGTGCAATGGCAAAGGCACATTTCCATTGAGGAATAAAACCATGCGAATGTGATCCAAGTAGCAAAGATCTACTCTGAAACATTAACTGCTCAACAAAGACGGGAAGAATGCACATGGCAGTGAAAGCATGGCACGGCAAAGCAAGGCAAGCATGGTAAAGCAGGGTTACACATAGCAACGCTTCATATGGCAGGGCTTAATGTATTCTGAAAGGACAAGAATTGCTGCTACAATTCCACTTTCTGTACAGCTATGTCATAGGCTCTTTATAATCCTTAATTACTTCATACTGCATACATGGCCATTTTAAACACAGCTTAATAATGGAAAGTGGATCATCCACCCAGTATTACTAAGCACGGCAATCTGCATATTTATCATTTGTGTATAGGTGCATATAAGGGAGGGTCCTAGTTGAATGGGGATTTTGTAAAGTGTTTGTATTCAGCACTGTGGGAATTGACAACACCGTGATTAACTCAATTAGACTGAATGGGCACTTTCCTAGTGAAGTGGCGAAACAGACTGCCTGTCACCTGGGCCCGTCCTCTGCAGCATCTCAAGAGCTCTTAATCTGGGTGGTTCAGATGCAGGCAGGCTGTTTTCCCAGCACTGAGCCTACGTGAGCATATCTTTCTGGGTCGGTGCCAGAGGGTGTGCCCAGTGCCGGATCAAGGTGGATTTCAAAGCAACACTGTGGTTAGTCTTCGGTATTGTTCCTGTGTTCTTTACTGTGACAGGGCCCGTTCTGCAGTGTGACACACTTACTCTCTGGTACACACAGCAGTCCTATTGGACAGTTTTCCAAAACAGAATTATTTCCCATAAAACCAATGCCAAAATCCCAAACACTGGCTGAGCCGAGCTGATGCTGTTTCAACAGGCAAATCAAACTATTACAGCATGACAGAGTAACTGCTGGACAAAAAACAACCTAGAAGCACCTGCCACAACACTGTGAATGGACTGTAGGGCCAACACGGGCAGCCAGGATGGCTATAGGGATACGTGACCATTCCTCAAGGACAACCATCTTCTTTCAAATCTGCAGTTATTTTCTTCATGTCATTGTTGTAGTCTTGGATACTGAACCACTTGCAAACTGAGCACCTATCATAAAGCCTTTGTCAAAGACGCTTAGATCTTTTATATATAATCGAGGATGCCTACATTGTTAAGGATCCATTTGGATAACATTGTTGTTTTGCTGCTTAGTCTAGGGCATGCAATGTCTATTAAACAGAATTTTACTGCAGGAACTCATTTCAAATAAGCCTTCGTACTGCAGATTTACACACGGAGATAAATGCCAGAACAGTAGCTGTTCCACTCCAAACACACACAAGTCTCGGAGCTGAAACTTCTCTGGTTCTGTTTCCTTCAGTATTTATACAGGCCACCCGGGATTTTAAACACTCTACAAGGAAATCAAGCCATTAGGCCAGCAATACATGAGCCACTTTATTTGTTTTCCTCATTCCCTTACTCCTGTCTGCACAAACCAATTATTCAGATAAGCTCTCAAGGGTGAGGGTCACTGGTGTTGATTGGGCTAATTTACCATTCCAGGTTTATCAAGTGACAAAACAGCTGCTTGCATGTGTGTGGATTGCTGTTCTCCTTATAGTGGCTTTTTAAAAAGTACCAAATTGTGAAATTTGGGTGCAATTATTTATTGCAAACAATACAGAAAATGAAACCAAAACTTCAGCTCTCTTTATCATGGAGGTTCTTTATTTTGTACATATGGTATTTTTAAAAGGTGCTATAAAGATAGTGCCACCATATTTACAATTGAATCCCAGGGACAGTGGGGGTCTATTCAACCTTAGCTAATACAGCTGTAATCATTACCGTCCATGCAGAAATACACTAAACAGACTTCAGCCTTATTTGAATGTTCTAAACAGTTGGGGTGTTTAGATCAATTGAGCAGACTCCAGTTTCTCCTAACACGATGCAGGGGTACAGGGTGAAAGAGAGCACACACCTTACTGAGTCACCAACACCACTCACTGAAGAGCTCCCATCAATTTGCTGACCAGATTCATTCTTGCTCAGCTTCTGAGAGCGGACGAGTGTGGAATCCTTGCGGACAGTCACTGTACAGGGCTGCTCTGTTTCACTCATGCTCCATGTTTGTGGTCCTTTGTTCCCTGCCTTGAACATCATGTGAGTTTCCCTTGATATCGGCTCTGCCTCCATGTATAGTATTGTCTGCAAACCAGGAGATCTTGTTTTCAGTATTTATGTGGCTAATAAACATTAGGAGTCTCAATGCCAAAACCCGGCAGGACTCAGCTTGTGACTCCTGTCCAAGTCTCCCTGTATGGCTAGCCTCAGCACCCTGTCCTGAAGCCAACTTTCCATCAGACAGTCAGAAGCTGCTGCTTCTTCTTCTTCTTCTTCTTCTTCTTCTTCTTCTTCTTCTTCTTCTTCTTCTAAACGCTCAGTTATGTTCGCTCCCCACAGCAATTATGAGAAATGAAGGTCAGTGGGTCCTGCGGTCACAACACCGAGCCCTAAGCCTCTTTACACACAGGAGAAGTCAGCGAGCTGCCTGCAGGTGTCTGCTCAAGCTCAACAGGCACCAGTAGGGTGAGAAGCACAAACAGTCCCTGTTGATTTTGCTTCCCCACCCCACGGGAGCACCAGACCAAAAGTAACGTTCGGTGTAGGACACAGCGAATGTCATCAACAAGACGCGAACCTGCACTCCCCTGACTGTTTGACTTTCCCTGCACACCACACGGCCATGCCTTTACCAGGTTAGTCACTCTGGATCGCTATAAAAACATGTTTAACCTGTAAAGATTCTATTGTTGATGCACACTGGTAAACACACTCAAAAGAGTATATAACAATAGGTTGCTTCTTGTAGTGTGCCTGCCAATCTTTTGTTAATGTAATCCTGGTACAATTTTTAAAATCCTGCTGCGCTCCAGGTAACCCAAACTACAAAAAACATGCACAGCTACTTGCTCGATCAGATAAAGTATCACCATATTTCAAATATGTGGACAAATTAGTGACGCCCTGGGTGTGTTAAATGCTCCCCTAAGGGGACATTCTCTAGCCGTGAGGTTTTCAATCGTAATAAATCACAGTGTTTAACTAGAGATGGCAGCTGGAAAAAAAACAACTCCCAGAGAGCAGAACCACTGCAGAAAAACAGCATCTCCCTTAGTGTAATAAAGCATTGTAAAGCATAGGTAAGAGCATTGTAAAGAGTATCGAGGTATGGTAAAGCACATTAATAAGCATGGCAAACCAGGGAAACTGTGGTAAATGTATAGTATAACCATGGGAAAAGCACGGGAAAACTGCAAATAAACAGATACGCTGTTTAAACAGTTGATAAACTTTACAACTCCGTCTTTGTGGTTGCAGTGCACTGGATGTATAACTGACAGCTGCCCAAACAGGTTAATGTCAAACTGAAGACCCAAAGTCAACCCTAAACTGACCTCTTGAGATATGATTTTCTGATACCAAATCAAGATAAAAACTTGAAGAGCAAGTTAGTATGGGGATGGATTAACCCATTAACCTCTTCCCCTGCAACACTCAGCCCTCAGTGGATCTAAGAAATACCACATTAGTTGCAAGTCGTATTTCTTGCTGAGGCACTGCATGTCTTACATTAACCAGGGCAGAGTGTTGGAGAGGGACAGGCTAATGGTTACACTCTGGTGTAACAAAGGTGTTTGCTTAGACACAGAGCTCCATACCAGAAGACTTTTTAAAAAAGTGTTTACAATAAGCCTTAGTTTATAGTACATTTAACACAGCAAAAGCAGACTAAAGTTTAATAAAGTGCAGTGAAAGCATGGTGAGGCATAGGTAAGCATTGCAAAGCCTGAGAGGTATGGTAAAGCACATTAAAAAAAAAAAAAAAAAAAACGATAAGCTAACCCTTATAAAAGTTTCCCACAGTAAAAGCACAGCAAAGTGTAATACCGCATAGTGAAAAAAGTACAGAGGGGTGTGGTAAAAACATGAGCAGATATACTTTCACAAGGCTTAGAATTTGAACTTTGTGAACAGCCTGTACAGTCTCATAAGATCCTTCCATTTGGCCAGGTGATGTAAGAGTATTACTTTCTTCAGGGCTCCCATCGTTTGTCTTTTAATCAGCTTGATTCAAATTCATGGCAATTCCTCTGCATGTCAGCTGCTGGCCTGCAACCTCCAGATCCAGTGTTAGTATTGTGGGGGGGCGCTGGGCAGAGGCTTAAGCGTGGCCCCTCCCTCCTCCCACCTGCACTTATGGAGGGGCGCTGGGCAGAGGCTAAGCGTGGCCCCTCCCTCCTCCCACCCGCACACGGGATCACTTCCATGGTTACTTTGCTTGGAAAAGGACTTTTACATAAGAAAGAAACAAATCCCTTTAAAAATTCAGAATGTGATCTAAAAGATCAGGAGGCCTAATTATTGTTACATACCTGTTAAAAGGTAATGACACCATTTTATATTAACAATTAGTGTAAAATTAAAGTCATGAACTAGACTATGGCACTTTAAGGTGACATATGCGATGCTATTAAGAATTCTAGCGTAACCTTTCTGTTTTTCACTGCTCTGTAGATACAACCTAGCCTAGTGGGGCCCCCATTCACAGGAGAAAAGGAGGAAGGGATTTGTCATCTTCCTCAAATCGATCACAGAGCCCTGAAAGCAGCTCTTCAGTGCTGCGAATCGGAACTGTCCAGGCAGTTCACTTGTAAACATCCAGCGCCACTGTACGACAAACCTGACAAGTCTCAGCGACATTTCAGAACAATGCTGTTAAAAACAAAGCAAATGTAATTCTTCAACACAGAAACCGTCAGACTGGCACACTCAGACATGTCTTCCACATGAAGGATATCTGTGGAAACCTTTTTCTTAAAGCAGTGCAGCATTGCCATAGAAATCAAAGAAATCACAAGGATGAAGGAACTCACACTGAAGTGAAGTGAGTTAAGCGGACATATTGTTTCTATTGTCTGTTTCTCTTTGTTAAAAGAAACATTTTTATTGAGTCATCATAGTGTAAAGCCTGCTTTAATAGCCTTCACTAAGCCTTCCTAACAGAACAGCGGAGACCTTTCTTTGTAATGGAAGTCTGAGCTATGAAATAAAACTCCTCAAAATAGAGCCTTAAGCCAATATTCACTGTTGTAATAATGCAATAATTATAGTATAAATCAGACTATGTTATCTGATTTAGGTGCAACATGTTCTGCGTTGACGGTCTTGTTTTAGTTGTTTCTGTGTTCATTTAGTATGTGAATGAAATACAGTGAAATACTGGTTATTTAATCAGCTGCACGCTCTTATCAAAATTGCAATGCCTTTGCCGTTCAACACACACAAAACATACTGTTTCACTGACTGTGGTCAAAATGAAGGAGCGTAAACATGATTTCACTGTATTTCTTTTTCCCTCATGCAATAATCGAAACAGCTCCTTTAAACTGTGTTCCCCTAATTCATAGTCCTTTGGTAAAACCTCAATCCTCGATTCTCACATAACTAACATGATTGTGCAAAGTCGTGCGACTGCTTTAAGATCGTAATCACTATTTCTAAACTAAAAACAGTGTTTCGAGTCCATTAACGTGGCTGAGTGTAATCTGCTGTTGTGACTGTGATTCCTGTGGGATGTTGTTTTCTTTTTCAGGCCTCCCTTACATGCCCAATCTCAGCTCATTAAGACAGAGAGTGCATTGCTGATACAGCACTACGGGTCAGACCCCCCACTCCTCCCTTTCCAGCTCAAAGGAATGCACTTTCAACGAGTGATAAAGAGCATTTTAAACTTCCCAGGTTGTTTATTGTTGGAAGGCTGTGGCGAGAGCTGATTTTTGTCTTTTTTTATTTTTTTTCCTGTTTTATTGCAAACTCATCTCTGCCGCAACGATGCATGGCATTCCCAGGCTGCCAGCTGGTTTGAAACATTTGAAAGAATGAAAGCTATAAGCTACACTACAGGTTTACAGTGTGACCGGACACCCACTAGTGTTTACAACAAAGGCGATACTGTAACTTTGCTGTATCCTGTGTTTTATTCACACATCCTGAGTCATAAATCAGCTTGGGAATGAAACCCAATATATTTAACACATTATCCTTGGCAACGCTGTGGTGTTGCTCAAGACAAGCAGGTATTGCGTTCTGCTCCTAACTCTGTATTCAAGTCAACACTCCCACCTGCAACAATGCGGATGCTGTTTTCCTGTTCGTGTAATCAGCATTCAATCAGAGCATCGGTGACTGCCAGATGAAATTGAGAATCAAAATGAGATGCCAAGACAGCTATTGAACAGAGATTACATTCTTTGGTATCCCTTAAAACTATTTATCACAATGGCATGCCGGGAATTTTAGAGTAAAGTGAAGGTCAAGACAATCGCCTCTTGTCGCCCCTGGGGTACAAAGGCCAGCCCTGCAGGTCTTTGGGCTCACAGAGCACTTTGCAGTGTGAGGAGAAACATTCCCTGACAATCTGTCTCCCTTAACCAGGGGAGTGCCTGAACCAATGCAACACAGTGGAATCTCCAGTGAGATGGGTGCACAGCCAGGACACAGACCTGCTCTCCCCTGACTGTATGAATCACCCTGCACACCACACTGTCGTGCCTTTACCGGATGAGCCACTTGGGGACCCCCCACAGTTTACCATACTTTTCCCACACTTACACTACACATTAGTGCATTTCACCGTGTACCCACTATACAGTATTACACTTTGCTGGTCTGTTACCATGGTCTGTGGCAGTAAACTTGTATACAGGATCTATGGTGTAAAAGCTAGTTTTAAAGAAGCCTTTAGGAAGATAAAACAGCAGCATTTTTAACAACCCAAATGCTTTAAACATTTCATTTCTAAAATAGTCAGCGCTGTAAAGAGCTGCAGTTTGTTTTTTTCAGAGACTCAGTGGCAGATCCATTAGTGCAATGTCAGTTGTAATGTCTACTTTGTTTTCTTGTGCTGTCAGCTGCGATTCAATTACCTGTTGGAGAGTTCAGAAAAACAACCTTGTGCTTTGCGGAGTGGATCTTTTACAGACTGCTGTTGACTCTGTTTTGTTATCAATATGTGTTTGTCTGTGCCTATTTGTGTTCTTTATGCTATAATAATCCAATGGCTTTAGGTAAAACGGGACATATTTTGTAACATGAACACTGATATAACTAAGAAACCCTTTATAAAAGTTTACTATGGTTATACTATGTATTTACTAAAGTTTCCCATGGTTTGACATGTTTTTTTTTATTTTTTTTAATATGACTGACCATACTTCCCTGGGATTTACAATGCTTAACCATGCTTTACTTTGTTTTAACTGTGCTTTATCACACTTTGCTGTGCTTTTCCTGTGGGAAACTCTTGTAAGGAACAGTGAGACTCAAACAGCTCATTGTAGAACAGCAGCTCTCATCAGCCACCACAATGTCATCACAAGTGGAGTAACACTAAAATCACCAAGGTAACAGCTGTGAGAGAACTACAGTGCTGAAGTGTGAAACACGTCTCTCAGCTACACAAGCTACTCAGTGTTTAGTGAGAAATTCAGCCGTGCTAAACAGAAACTTAGTTAGAACTGAAATATCTATTGTAAAATGCATTGGCTTAGACTTTCAATAGAAAGGAATAGAGAGGCAGTCATTCAGGAAACAGCATGGCTCTGGCAGTGCCCTGTTGGCCATGGGAAGGTTAGCTCCCATCCCTTTCAGCAGCACCCCCACTGTACCTTGAAGAAGTTCTTGATGGCTGGGACGTGACCGGTACACACTGTCCTCCTGGGCTCCTCCACACCCTCTCCCACCTGCAACACAATAAAACATACAGCCTTTACTGTTCCTTACTGTTTATAATAACAAGCTTGTACACCCTTATCAAAGCATAGCAAAGTGAAAGTGTGCTACTGTAAAGCAAAGGTAAGCTTTACAGATAGTGAGGTAAAGCATACTGTATTAATAAATATGGCAAACCAGGTAAACTATGGTAAATGCATAGTATATCCATGGGAAAAGCATGTGGACAACCCTCCCAGCACAGTAAGAGGAACAGCTTCATGAAACTAATGTTCGTACATCGTTTCACCAAACTGGGGCGTGCACTTCTGAAGAGATACAGTATCTAAAAATGTAATTGTGATGTGCATCCATACATGCATCTCTTTCAGGGCAGTACAAAGATACTGTAACTCCTGGCTCTCGAAAGGCCTGCTTCAGGCTGAATAAAATAATGAAGGAAATACACCAAACACCTCACACAAACCTGCTGAGGCTTATCTGCTTATTTGCAGAGGTGTGGTGCATCTTGTTCAAAGAAACGTCAGACTATAAGGAAAGCAGGTAAGGGATTTGAATATTGTCAAATGCCGACTTTTGCATCCCACAAGCAGTCTATTGCACGATGCAAACCAGTGCACCAGCATGTGTTTGCAGAAGCCACAAAACTAACAAACCAAATATATAGGCTGTGTGGTCCAGTGGTTAAAGAAAAGGGCTTGTAACCAAGAGGTCCCCGGTTCAAATCCCACCTCAGCCACTGACTCATTGTGTGACCCTGAGCAAGTCACTTAACCTCCTTGTGCTCTGTCTTTCGGGTGAGACGTAATTGTAAGAGACTCTGCAGCTGATGCATAGTTCACACACCCTAGTCTCTGTAAGTCGCCTTGGATAAAGGCGTCTGCTAAATAATAATAATATCGTTTTTAAAAAGGCAAGTTTTCCTTTACAATAATCAATATAATGTCACCTTTGTTGAAAAGGTATAAATAAAACAAACAGTCAAAGAAAAAGTACCTGAATTCCAAACACAGGTGATTGAATATTTCTGATAACGAGCTGGTGAATGTACACACCTAGCTTCATCAAACTTGGATAAGCGCGTTTCTGGATAGATTTCTATTATTTAACATACATACGGACAGAGAGGGAAGCTCTCATAAGCATGTTTCATCACAGTTAAGCGGCTCTCAAACATACATTAAAATGTGACAAATGTAAGAATGTATATGAAAGCGTCTGATCTTAATCTAAGAATTGTGAAATAAAAAACAATGGCAGTATCTGAGCTGGAGTTGCTTTATGAAGCAAATTGAAGAGGCGGTAACAGCGGTCAAGATGCAGGATAATATGCAAAACAATAACTGCACTGCTCTCAGATGGAAATAGCGAGAAGCTAGCTCTTGGTTTGCAAGTCGCTGCCTGTCTCTATGGTTTTCAAAGATGCATAAATAATCACAAAACAGACTGTATTACTTTTTAAGCAATGCATTTAGTGAGCTACGTACACGAAGATACAAATCTGTTTCATCAACTTTCCAGAGTTTGTTAAATGCGTGCAGAGGACTCTAGAACATCAGGCCATCGTTCCGGAATGTCCTGTTCAGATAGGAGGCCCTGAATAACAGCTTGTTCACAGCCCTGAATGCTGATATTTTGAGTGCATAAGAAACATCAGAGCTTCTATCTACCAAGCAGGAAGCTCCATTACAGGGCACTAAATTGACTTGATACCATACAGGACTGCTGGACATTGAGGTTTAAAGATTTAAAGTAAGAATAATAAAAGGCAGTTTACCAGTTTCTCACAGCAGTAAATATACTTATTGTCAGTCATTTACCTTGTCTGTATGGTCTTAACTTATATCAATGAAAGGCTATAGGAGTATCATACCTCAATGAATCCACCATTTGACGGCATTATGTAGGGGATCAATAATATATATGTACTGTATACCATTCCTGTGTTACTAAAATGTGTCTTCCTACTGTTAATTTACATTTACACATGTACATTGCAACTGTAAAAGAGTTGCTGCTTGGAACGCAGACACAGCATATCCCAATGGAGGAGTGCGTTTCTGTGAAATGGTTCCCATTGCTAGACAGCATGTGTACAGATGTTTGACATTAGGACATATCACCCAGATCTCTGTGGGCTACATGTGATGATTTGGTTCTGGTATGACAATAGGTGCTGCTGTTGCTGTTGTTGAGATCTCAGGGTATGTGCAGTGTTCTCCCAGCACCGCTCCCTGATCCTCTGCATGTGATCAGACATTGCAGTACTCTCCCAGCGCCGCTCCCTGATCCTCTGCATGTGATCAGACATTGCAGTACTCTCCCAGCGCCCCTCTCTGATCCTCTGCATGTGATCAGACATTGCAGTACTCTCCCAGCGCCGCTCCCTGATCCTCTGCATGTGATCAGACATTGCAGTACTCTCCCAGCACCGCTCCCTGATCCTCTGCATGTGATCAGACATTGCAGTACTCTCCCAGCGCCACTCCTTGAGCCTCTGCATGTGATCAGACATTGCAGTACTCTCCCAGCACCGCTCCCTGATCCTCTGCATGTGATCAGACATTGCAGTACTCTCCCAGCACCGCTCCCTGATCCTCTGCATGTGATCAGACATTGCAGTACTCTCCCAGCGCCGCTCCCTGATCCTCTGCATGTGATCAGACATTGCAGTACTCTCCCAGCGCCCCTCTCTGATCCTCTGCATGTGATCAGACATTGCAGTACTCTCCCAGCGCCCCTCTCTGATCCTCTGCATGTGATCAGACATTGCAGTACTCTCCCAGCGCCGCTCCCTGATCCTCTGCATGTGATCAGACATTGCAGTACTCTCCCAGCGCCGCACCCTGATCCTCTGCATGTGATCAGACATTGCAGTACTCTCCCAGCACCGCTCCCTGATCCTCTGCATGTGATCAGACATTGCAGTACTCTCCCAGCACCGCTCCCTGATCCTCTGCATGTGATCAGACATTGCAGTACTCTCCCAGCGCCGCTCCCTGATCCTCTGCATGTGATCAGACATTGCAGTACTCTCCCAGCGCCGCTCCCTGATCCTCTGCATGTGATCAGACATTGCAGTACTCTCCCAGCGCCCCTCTCTGATCCTCTGCATGTGATCAGACATTGCAGTACTCTCCCAGCACCGCTCCCTGATCCTCTGCATGTGATCAGACATTGCAGTGCTCTCCCAGCGCCGCTCCCTGATCCTCTGCATGTGATCAGACATTGCAGTACTCTCCCAGCGCCGCTCCCTGATCCTCTGCATGTGATCAGACATTGCAGTACTCTCCCAGCGCCCCTGATCCTCTGCATGTGATCAGACATTGCAGTACTGTCCCAGCGCCGCTCCCTGATCCTCTGCATGTGATCAGACATTGCAGTACTCTCCCAGCGCCGCTCCCTGATCCTCTGCATGTGATCAGACATTGCAGTACTCTCCCAGCGCCGCTCCCTGATCCTCTGCATGTGATCAGACATTGCAGTACTCTCCCAGCGCCTGCTCGCATGTGATCAGACATTGCAGTCTTCCCAGCCCTCTGATCCTCTGCATGTGATCAGACATTGCAGTACTGTCCCAGCGCGCTCCCTGATCCTCTGCATGTGATCAGACATTGCAGTACTCTCCCAGCGCCCGCCTCTGCACGTGATCAGACATTGCAGTGCTATGTGATCAGACATTGCAGTACTCTCCCAGCGCCGCTCCCTGATCCTCTGCATGTGATCAGACATTGCAGTACTCTCCCAGCGCCGCTCCCTGATCCTCTGCATGTGATCAGACACTGCAGTACTCTCCCAGCGCCGCACCCTGATCCTCTGCATGTGATCAGACATTGCAGTACTCTCCCAGCGCCACTCCTTGAGCCTCTGTATGTGATTAGACATGTTTCCCAAGGGTGCAGATCAACACAGGGAAGGAAGCCACTGGGCTGAGAGCTATACAGCCGATTTGATGTTTTCGAAGTGCCAGCCTGAAGGCAATGCCATTCTACAGCATCGAAAGCTATACTGCTCCCTGTAGAATGAAAGCCAGTCTGGGGTGCGACACCTCTCTCTGTTCTGTCATGTTCTCACTCAGAATGCCCCCCGGCCGAATATACTGGATCCAGGTGCAGATATAAGAACACAAGAAGATAAGAAAATGTATGAACGAAAGGAGGCCTTGCCACTCATCAGTGCTTGTCCGGTTCCTAGTAGCTGAAAAAAAAAAACAGTCCTTAAGGTTTTATGAAAAGGGCATGTGTGCAGTAAGCATGTGTGTCTATGCCTGCATGTGTTTGTGTGTGTATGTTTGTGTATGTGTGTCTGTGTGTATATGTGTGTGTGTGTGTGTGCGTGTGTGTGTGCATATGTATGTGTGAGTGTGTGTATGCGTGTCTGTGTTTGTGTGTGTGTGTGTGTATGCCTGTCTGTCTGTGTGCATGCCTGTATGTGTATGTGTGTGTGTGTGCGTGTCTGTATTTGTGCATGTAGGCCTGTATGTGTATGTGTGTGGGAGCCAGATGCTGAACAAACAGGATGTGTTCAACAGCTGAGTCTGCGGGACTCTGGGTGAATTGTCAGCCCATGTCTGACATGCTCCAGATGTGACCCCTGACCCCTGACCCCTGACAAGATTCCAGTCGTCATGGCAACAGCGATCCCCTCCCAAAAACATGCCCAGCCAGAAATCTCCAAATACGATCCAGCTGCTCCTGCAGTTAATGGCTCAGGACTGCGAGGGGGTTCATTAGCCATCTGCCACTGGCCAGGGGCTGGCTGCAAGGGTCACCAGTTTGATGGTCTTGAATATTTTACATAGATTACTCACGAACGCAGCTAGTTTATTTACTTTGACAACATGATTACATGAAAACTTGAGACATGCTGGCTCTTGTAATCAGTCTATTTTCTCACCTTAACTATTCCCTTAGAGTGATCTTCAATAGCAATGCAATGGTTCTGAGCTTAGGGCAAATGGTAGCATTGGTAAAATGGTGAAATGTTCATATTTTTTACAAATGTATTACAATAATATTAAGCAACACACACTGGTATTCCATAGCTGCAGCAATCTGAAATGATTTTGTTAAACAGTCTAAAAAAGTCTGATGAATATCAGTCTGCACTGAATGGGCACTCTGGAGTCAGTCTGTGTGAACCTCCGGACAGTCACTCACCCAGATGATCATGACGAGCCGGGGCTGACCCGAACCCGGAGCCTCCACACGACAGAACCCGTAGAGCGGCCGACTGCTGTGGAGCTTCCCTGCCAGCTCCGCCGCACCACCGGCTAGTGAGAGAGAGAGAGAAAGAAGACCAGGCATTGCACCACTGCATTGAAGGGTACACCCCAAGGAATACAACTATTCCCTGAATTCATAGCAGATTTGGTTGTGTTGCACAGTCTCGCGCTTCCTGTTGACATTTCCCGTAGTTGGTTAAAAGTAAGTTCCTTGTAAGTGGTGGCAGATAGCCCCTGTGTTCCTTTGTACTGCTCTTGTGGAATTTCTATACTTTTAATAAAGTTTATAAACATTGCTCTTCATAAATATTGCTCCTGGGATCCCTATATATTGTTTCTAGATATAGTTCACAGACGCAAAGTGCATTGGTTAGATTGTCTGCATAGGCACGTGAATAATGTAACTAGGAAGTGGGTATGGGGAGATATATAAACGGAGTTGTCTGGATAGGGGGGAGTAGATGGTACAGGTAGAAGAGGCTTACTGAATACACAGGAACCACTGCTAAAGAGGCTAGCATATACAAATATTAATACTCACCATATTAATAATCTCCTGAACTTTGCATATTGTCATTGCAAATCTTACCTCCTGAGTCTGAGAGTTTGAGTTTGTTGCTGGTTCCATCGTAAGTGAACAGAGCCCTAAAGACAGAAAGAGGAAGACAATGTGAAATCAGATAAGGAGGACCCACCAGGTTTGAATATAGTCATCCACCTCACTCAAGCGTTATACACAGGAACAGATTGTTTTAATATATTGCCAGAGGCATCTTGTAGTCCCTTTTAGGGACTAGTCTAGTCTATTCTGCTTTTCCAGTGTTTACATGCTGTGCCCTGCCCCAGGTCCACCGGAGCAGGGTCTCAATATAATTCAGGGCCCCTGTACAAACCTGAAGCACTGCATTAGTTTGGAATGGCAGGCATTAGTGTGTTAGTTCACAGGTGATTCACTGGGAATATTTGCCTGCTATAGATTGAATTACTGTGCACATAAAACATTTTACTGACAGGTTCAAGATGAACCTGTCTGACAGCTTATTAGGCCAATTTCGTGTCCGAGCAAGAAGTGTCTCACATTACCTCACTGTTATAACAAGGCACTGTGCAACACTGCGTTTGCTTTTAAGGAAATATAGTCTAAAGTGCCACCTTCTATCCCTAGAACGTTCCATTCCTGGAACAGAACTGTTTCCTTGAACAAAGGACTCGTTAAGACGACATTGCATCAAATGCCATTTTAAACCAGTGAAAGAGCTCTGCATTCATGCTGTACCATATTATTCTTTATTTCTTTGTTATTGCCTCATTCACCCATCAAACCTGAGCAATGAATATTACAGAGCTACTGAACCAAGAGTCACCCTGCTCTCCCTGCAGTAGTACCTTTACTGGGAGAGCCACCAGGGACCCGCTACATTCCTCAGTACTCTTCTACACTATAGGGCAAGGGGAGGGAGGACACATACACTACTGAGTTTTAAAGACACTGCTTAATGCTACTTCTTGTGTTGTGTGTCAGTGGACCAAGGCAGTACACACATGTAAACCTCAGTAGTGCTGTTTGATAAGGGCCATGCTTAATTACATGTAATACTGTAACATTTACAAAAACTTGAAGGCCACCTTTTTTCAATGACTTTACTCCTTTTCTACCAGATTGAAATCCCTAATTCAAATGCCGCCTCATTGCTGGATCCCACTTTACAATCCGGAGGAGTGATGATTAAAGGGTGAGCTCCATTCCCTCTGTCAAGTTAGTGAACCCTGAGGACGAGGGCCCAGTGCAGCGTCTCTGACCGTTAGTGCTTGCTGAACGAAACCCAGACAGTCCTCCTCCCTTAACCCACCGGAACACTGGAGGCTGTGTGGTCCAGTGGTTAAAGAAATGGGCTTGTAACCAGGAGTCCCCGGTTCAAATCCCACCTCAGCCACTGACTCATTGTGTGACCCTGAGCAAGTCACTTAACCTCCTTGTGCTCCGTCTTTCGGGTGAGACGTAATTGTAAGTGACTCTGCAGCTGATGCATAGTTCACACACCCTAGTCTCTGTAAGTCGCCTTGGATAAAGGCGTCTGCTAAATAAACAAATAATAATAATAATAACACTGAGGCCAGTGCAGTGCCACAAGCATGTGGGCCCCCAGCCAGGATTGGCAACTGGGTGCGAGAGCAGCTATTAGTTACAGCATCACTGTAATTGAATTACAGATTATTTTAAACTGGTGGCAGTCTGAGTGTATGAACAACAGGCTTCTGTGGAAAAGCAGTAATACATGTCTTGGGAAGATTTGACAGTAATTGAAAGAATTACATTTGCATGTATTTCTTTCTTGTTCTAATCCCTTTATCTGTGGCTTTCCAACCACTGTCTGCCTTCTGGCGGAGTGTAGGCAAGTTAAAACCAGCCTACTGTTCAGTACAGTTCTAGAAGAGGCCAGGTTTCCAATTAAATAACTACAGCTCCACTCTGAAAAACAATTTCAGGTTTATTATTAGGATTCAATGGGCAGAATTTATGATCTTAATTATCCTTGTTTTTTTTAAACACTGTTATTATTATTTATTATTATTTGTTTATTTAGCAGACGCCTTTATCCAAGGCGACTTACAGAGACTAGGGTGTGTGAACTATGCATCAGCTGCAGAGTCACTTACAACTACGTCTCACCCGAAAGACGGAGCTCAAGGAGGTTAAGTGACTTGCTCAGGGTCACACAATGAGTCAGTGGCTGAGGTGGGATTTGAACCGGGGACCTCCTGGTTCCAAGCCCTTTTCTTTAACCACTGGACCACACAGCCTCCTATATGTTGTTCTACTGTTGTTTCAAGGCAATAACGGTCCTGGGAATCAAAAGAAACCTTTTAGTTGTGGAGATGTGAGAATGAAAAGGTTCCTATGTGTGTGTGTGCGTGTGTGTGTGTGTGTGTGTGCATGTGTGTGTGTGGGCAGGTATTACTATCAATGTGCGGACAAAAATTGAAAAAATGTCCCCAAAAAGGATGTCCCCACTTTGTAAAACAACTTTTTAAGAACTAAATATGCCTTAAAAAAAAAAAAAAATTAGTTTGTTGTCGACTTTCACCCTGTGTGGAGTTTTGTCTGACTGGAGTTAGACATAGTAAATAAAAATATAGTGAGAGTCAATGAGAAGTCCCCACAAATATAGGAATGCGTGTGTGTGTGTGTGTGTGTGTGTGCGTGTGTGTGAGAGAGAGAGAGAGAGAGAGAGAGACAGAATGCAAAAACACTAAAACACAGTGAAAAAGTGTGGAAAATTAAATGATCTGCAGAAAAATTTGAAGTAACTTATGTTGTTATGCTAACAAGATATGTTTGTGTTTTTGTTATTACTAATAATGAGCATTAGAGCACTCGATTATCAGCTCCCCTGCTTTTGTTTCTCTGGAAGGAATACACCTGAGAAATCTACTGCTGTGCCAACACTTCCGCGTGGGTCTGGCCCTGAGGATCTATTCCAGAGAGTAGCCAAAAAATAAAACAAAAGAGTTTTCACATTGCAGTCAGCCTTGTTTAAAGCATTCTACAAGCGATTCCCTGACAGTGTACACATGTCCTGTGCAGCATGTTTTTTTCCACCAATAACTCTGCTGTGTTTTAGAATCTATACCCTGCGAGACGTACAGTTTGTTAGTTCTAGACTGGTGCACTCCACATGTGTTGGGTTCCAGAACTAGGATAGAGGGTAGGAGACATGTCTTTACACTAAAGATTTAATTGTTCAATCTATTAAACACAGATTTATTTAAATTAAAAAAACATCAATCAGTGTACAGACGCTACCTGGTATCAGTGGCATTTCCAGTTGAGAGGGGTTCAGTGTGGGGTATGGAATCAAAGTACAAATGTCAGCATGTCTCTTTTAATCCCAAGGAGGTTTCTGTGAAGTTTCTCAAGGATACTCCAAGGACTGCGTGTTGGTAGAGTATTCTGAGAGCGATACTCTCAGGAATGCACTTTGAACACTTATAAAACAGGGCAGTGCAGCAGGCTGGAATCAGCAGAGATAGTCTGCTTGAGCAATATCATTCCAGAGTCCCAAAGTGAAGCAGAGGGCACATAATGTATCAAAAGTGGGGACCGACACTATTACTAAATAGTATACAGAGGCTCTGATTGCTAACACAGTTCAATATAAACAAGAAGATCCTTTTAATATGAATGTTTTAATCTTCCTGCTGTAGCACTGTTGTGTTTGCTTGGCATTTCTGCATTAAAAAATAATCCCAGTCCAAATGAATTAGTACTTCACTCGCTTTGTTTGGGGTTTGTTACTTGAATGTTTTATTTCACTATGCTGTATATTGCTTACTAAATGGGAAGCACTGTTTTAGCATTGTAACAATTTCTGAAAGTTCATCTATTTTATTTATCATTGAGAAGGTCAGTCAGCAGATTGTGCTTCTTCTTTGAGAATAAGCGTCTGGTTAGTGTGTACATAAGAGCATAAAACAATTTACAAACGAGAGCAGGTCATTCGGCACACCTAAGCTCCTCCGGTTCCTAGTAGCTGATTGATCTCAAAACATTATCAAGTTGGGTCTTAAAGGATCCAAGTCATTCAGCCTCAACAACATGACTAGGTAGTCCATTTCATACCCTCACCACTCCCTGTGTGAAGAAGTGACGGCTTCCCTCAGTCCTAAGTCTATGGTGTGCATATATATTTTGTTAACCTCCAGTGCAGTAAGTGTTAATGTGAAGAGAGTTAAGCAAGCACCCCAGGGTTGGAGTGCTGGAGTGTCACTTTATCTCCCACACTCCAGGCTTAACATGTTCCATCATCCCCTAACAGCTAGTGCTCTCTTCCAAACACAACTGCACAAACACGCACAGGCTGTCTGCCACTGAGACGTTTTATTAAACACCAGAAATACCTCCTGAATTGAAAAAGCTCTGCCAACAAAACACATTTCAATAAACAAACGTTTATCCTTCCTCACTCCTTTAGAAACTGCTGCATGCTTCCAACTGCTTATTCAGAGGGTGTTGACACAAGCTTTCTTATTATCAATACCATTAATACCATACCAGAGGCTGAGGCTCCTTCTCCTTTACATTAAGCCACATAGATTCAAAATTATCCAAGCAGCAGCAAGCAAATAATAAAATTGATTATTATCATACAGGAAACAGTACTTTTCTTAAATTCTTTCTGTTGAGATTCGAAGAGCGATGTCTTGCAAAGTATATTTACACCCTGCAGCAAGGATGTGGTTGAAAATACATACAGCAGAATTACGGGGATATAAATATAATAATAGTAATAATAATAATTAAGAACAAATATTAGAAAGACACAAAAGAAACAATGAACCCAGAAAGGCAATAAAGTACCTTCAATAAGCTCAGATAAAAGTGGACATGCTGAGGACTGGAAGATTTATGTAGGGCACTCTGCAAGATGAATACAAATCTGCCAAACATACAGCCCAAAGAAGTAAAGGTTGATAACAAAAATGCCAGGATGTTTTGTATGATTTTAAAGTGTTTCTTTTTCAAAGTTAATTTCTCCAAACAGCCTCTTTCTGCCTACACTCAGGGAAGTCAGAGTTTGCTGCTCATTGTCAACAGCTCCCTCAACCTGGCTTTACTGTGCAGAAGAGCGAAGAGGTCTGGTTTTTAATTGAATGCATGCAAAACAAACAACAAAAGGAGGTGCTTAGGAGAAAAAAGTCATTTAACATAAAGTATATCTAAAGGTGCCTATTAGAGTTGAGATAATGAATGAAGGTAATGGAATGATATAGGTAGATGAAAACATGTTTATGGCACTGTTTACCAGTTATACAGCAATTGATGAAACTGCAGGTTGAAATCCTGCATGCTAATTGGTCAAAGGCCATGCCCTTATTTGACAGAAATACAATGATTCTTGGTTGTAAATCTCCCTCCTGACCTGTGAGGCCGCTAAGCAGCGAGAACAGAGTTCCTTGGATGGGCTGGTCTGACAGTTCTTTCCCAGGGTTCAAGGGAAGTCGGCCAGCATTGACCCGGAAGGGAAACGACCTGGCAGCCGCAGATTGGAGAGGCGGTTGCACTCGTTTACCAAGGGGTCATGTGTGACAGCATAAAAGGGGATGGAGAATCGTAATCTGTTCCTTCGCTTTGGTTTTGTATTAGAACCTAGACGGACTGTGAGAGACCCTAGAGAATGTAACAGTTTCGTGAGTGTTTTGTTTGTTTTTGTGTCTGTTAGTAATTTGTCTTGTTTGTAAATTACTAGACGGCTAACACGTTTCTGGGGCTGTCACCTTGGGCCAGCACAAAGCTGGAACAACACTTCACCACTGTCACAAAATAAACTTGTATCACCCACCACTAGCACTACTGCACGCACCCAGGACTGGTGACCGTGTTTGTATTATTGTGGGGCAGATATTATTGTTTATTATTTGGGACTGCAATCCTATTGTTATTTACCCCGTGCAGTACACATTGGTGTGTATTGCCGGGGGATTATTGTTTGGTCACCAGACCTGGAAACAATTAATAAAATCCTTTCCAAACCGAATTACAATCATCTCTGTCTGTTTCATTCACGCACTGCATCACTCCGGCACCTGCATCCACTCAGCCACTTTGTCACACCTTACCACACACACCACAAGTAATCACTATGCAAAAGAGCCGGGCTTAACTGCATTCGTGGTTATACAGCTTTTAACCTCATCTCACCTACAGGTTTCACAATCTCATTGCATCACCATGCTGCCAGTCACACTGGCACAGCTGCTTTAGTCAGAACCTCAGTGCTTTGGTTGTCTGTGTTATTTCACTCCACCCACAGACTGTGGAGCCCCGCTCGCTCTTCTTAGACAGCCCAAAGGAAAATGCTTGTAATTACTGAATTACAGATTAGTTCATCTCAAATAAAACTTCTTATGCAACCCCTCAGAACTGGAAACAATTTTCCTCAATGTCAAATTCTTGTTTAGATATACTGTAGATTAAAACATCAATAGGAGAAGAAGCTTGACGTATTACTTTCTAAACAGCTCGTTTATAGGGGTCAACACGACAGACATTGTAAAAGGTGCATGTACTTGCAATGCGTCCATCTCTCTGCATGCTTAGCTCCATGCAGTAATGATGGTGAAACCAGCTCCTGCGGTCAACACAGCTCCATCACCAGCGATGAAGTCACCCTGTGGCGGGATTGTGGGAACCAGCCAAGAAGCAGATGAGAACGGAGCTTTCTTGTGGAGGCAATGAGCGAATGCCATTAACCGGCCTGCCAAGAGTACTGTAAATATCAGCATGCAAGTTAACCTCAAACATACTGTATATTTAAACAAGCAAGCACAATACTGCCTAGGAGCCAGTAAAAATCCAGTATAGAGTCACTCAGTAATCTGTGAAGTAGCACCAGCCAAATCAATACAGCTAGCGACCTCAGTACTGCGATCTCAGATCCAGTATACTGGGTTCACCTCCAAGAGCACAAGACAGGGCACACTTTTATCCCATTCAATATCCCCATTATGGCCACCACAAGCAGTGCATTTTGGTATTGTAGAAGAATGGCCTGTTTGATAGGTGGCCAGTGTTAAAGCCTTTCTCACTCGCTCTCAGCAAGCCATGGAAAAAGTCAAGCAGATATCTGTGGGTGAATACAGGCTGTTCAGAAGAAGAATTCTCCAGGTGGCAAACCCCGGTTTCTTCAGTCAGTTCACAGCCACAAAGCTCCTCTTGCAGTGTCTTGATTAAAGCAACTCCTTACCTGTCACAGCTGTACTATTTGATAATGACTTATATTGCTCTTTGCCACGTTGCCACATCAAAATTGCTTTGACAGCAATCAGACTCTGTAAGGAAGCAATTAAAATACAAACAGCATGCTTGGCTACACAGGCCAAACAAAGTGTAGAGTACAAATCAAGGCTGTATCATGCAGTAAGAGTACTGAGTCTTATGCAACACCTGAGGCAATGCAACACCAAGGGGACATTGTGACCCTGGAGAGAGTCCAAAGAAGAGAAAGACACTAATCCCAAGGCTTGAAGGAAAGGTTGATGGAACTGAATCTATTTAGCCAAGAACAAACAAGAATTAGGGAGGACTGACTGACTAGTATTTAAAACCTTAAAAGGAGCTGACAAAGCTAAATCTAAGCAATACTTCAAGAGCTCTACAGACACCAGGACCAGAGGACACAGCTAGAAATGAAATGGTGATAGACTTTGGACACAGGGTAGAAGAGCGGCAAGGGTATGGAATGTGCTACCTAGTCATGTTGTTGATTTTAAATCATTGGGCTCTGACGATCAATCAGCTCCCATGAGCTGGACGAGCACTGAAGGACCAAATGGCCTCCTTTTGTCCATAAACCTTCTTATGTTGTTCTAAAAGTCATCCAGACCAACTGTGATATGAATCCAGAGCTGGGTTTAAAAAGCTCAGTGAGTGAGTGAGTGAGTGAGTGAGTGAGTGAGTGAGTGAGTGAGTGGGTGGGTGGGAACAACTGTGTGTTGTACAAACTAATACATGTGCTTTGAAACGGGTAAACCGCTTAGCTGTCCTGTAATAGTTTAGTTTTGGGTAAAAGTTTAGCTAGTGCTCCAAGGTGGGGCTAGGTTTTTGTTTTGTGAGCAGTAAAATTGTTACTTATATGTCCATAACATAGTAAATGCAAAATATAGTTTAGACCAGGATTTATGGCTTGTTATTCACAGGTTTTCTGCTGTTATGTTGACCAGTAACATGGTTGACATATATAACAAAATTTCGCCTTTATGTTCCATGAGGTCAACAGAATGGGAGCACATGGTGTGTTTCTGGTAAAGGGCTTCATGGGGTTTATAAAACAAATGTATATATTTATGGAAAAGTTGACACTTAAAAAGTACCCTACATGCCCCAAGACAAGTTAGCTTTAAAAAATATATGAACAACTGTTTAGACATGGTTGCAGGTGTTTTCATGTATCTTATTCCTTGATTGTAAGGCCACATGCTCGGGATTTGTGGGATAATCCATTACTTTGCAGGGGGAGTTCTCCTCAGTAACAGGCTTGACAGTGGATTTAGGGACAGTATTAAATACCTTCATTTATGTTAATAAATGTTTATTGATTGTGTAAATGTATAGTTGAGAAACAATGTACTGAGTTGTTTTCTGCTATGATGGTAAAATGTTATGCATTTATTAGGATTTAGGGTTTTTTTTTTCTTAAGGGCGTTAGTAAAAAAAATGAATAGGGATATTGCTAAATGCAGCATTTTGCTTAATAAATAAGCATGATTTTCATGCTAAATGCTTTATAGTGTATTTTTTACAAAGCATGTGAATATGAATTACGTAATACTTTATTAGGCATCAATTAGTTTGAGTAAAATCAGTTGTTTTATCCAAAATATGGCCTTGGGACACAAAAGGCACTCTAATGGTAGAATGACCCTTATATACACAAGCACCCTAATTACAAACAATTAAACATCCCCTTTATATGCACCCAAATGTTTCTGGGACATGTAGTCTTTTAGGCCTTCAGCCATGACAACCCTCCCATAGACTACAAAATTATCACACACACAGTGAATATAAAGTGCATACAGGCAGGGCTCTAGCTCTGCTACAACACTTAGAAACGAGTTAGACTGTATTATTATTGTTATTATAAAAGTCTCATCTAACCATTCTACAGTATAGGTTTCCCTTCCGGAGTCCAGACTGCTATGTGAAACTGTCTACTGGGTCTGTAATGAGTGGGAGGCCCACACATCTATTTAGAGACGTCTAATACATTTCAGAGCAGAGACGCTGCGCTGCCTGTTTTATTACATCGCTTCATTTCCTTCACGTTCAGCACTGACCAAACATGGGTAAAATGTTGGCCCTATTGTTAGCAACACTTTCAAAACAAGAGCCGAGCCATTCAGAGAAGCACTGATCCCCAGATCACAGGAACAGCTCTGACTCTCCTCAGCATACCTGCTGCTTTTCATATTACACATTCGCTCGAAACAGCTGAATTCAGTGCCACTGTAACTTAACCCGTCGTGTGCCAGGCTTTTATCATATGGAATGGGATTTTTAAATGCTATTTCTGCACTTTTCCCATGCTTTTCCTATGGTTATACTACGCATTTACCATAGTTTACCCTGGTTGGCCATGTTTTTTTTTAACATGCTTTTACTATGCTTTATTACACACTGCTATGCTTTTACTACAGTAAACTTTTATAAAGGTGACATCCTTCTGGATATTACACTGACCTACAATATCCTACCAATGAAACTGGACCAGGACTCCATTAGTAAAGGAGGGATATCTCAAAGTATCTTGTCCTGGCAAGAAAGAGCAGCATGGAGTCTGTGCACACACACAAGTCTTATGAATCTCAAGAATGGAGGGAGTGGCAAAGAAATGGACCTTATCCACCTATCACCACCCAGTGTGTGTAGGGTTGCTGGGGCTCCATCAGCCAGGAGCCCATTATGGTGTCTGGAGGCTCTGTTCAGAAACAACAGCATGTCAGGTAGAGCTCCAGCAGCAGCTCTCCTGCCCACAGGCTTCAGTACCAGATGTCACGTTTGAAAATGAAAATACATGTTTGCTAGGATATGAGACAGTGAATGGAAGTGCTCGACAGGGAAGGTTTGTGGATTTGTTTCTGTTGTTGTTAGCTACAGCCACTTTAACCACACTTAGGAAGTTAAGAGGAATAACAAGCACACAATAAAGGAACTCTTCACCAGAACAGGGGTCAGAGCAGGGATCGTGTTTACATGAAGAATCTCATTAAACATCAGAGAAGGGGATTAGAGGTGTAGGAAGCGGGGGCCTGGCAGAGAGGATGGGGTGCAGTGACCTGCACAGAGAAGCCAGGCTGGTGGCTGTGGATGCACCAGCAGGGCCTTGACTTAGACTCAGCTCATTATAAAGCCATTCCCTGGAACATTTCACACGATCTGATCAGGTGCTCACTGGAACACGGGTGATTTTAATAGACTGATACAGTTAGAGGGCTGAAGCTTTCTTTCCCAGTGCAGGCTCACAGTTTGTTTTGGAGGCCGCATAGGGATTGGCCCAGTGTCACAGCCAACAACAGGGACTGGGAAAGAAAATGGGAAACACCTGTGATATGCAGCACATACTTTTGCCCAAATGGGCCATCCCTGCAGATTTTCTTCTGAAAGGGTGCCTATGTTTACTACTGGAGATGTATCCTAATAAACAATACTCCAGTATCAGTATTGGATAGCTGATTGCCAATGTAACCTGATCACTTGTGTATACCTGGAATAGCTGCCTCCTAGTCAGTTGAATCTGGACAGAAGACAGATTGACCCAGGCTTAAAGGGGCCAGAGCGTTTGCTGTTTTGTGTTTATTTATGTTTTGCTGAAATGTCTGTTAGGGTTGTGTTTGCCAGCCTGACCATTGCAGACTGCTGCAGACTGCTGCAGATTTGCTCCCTGACTTCCTTTGCACTCCATCTTCCATCAGGAATCGGGCAGTAAATATTGAGGGATGATCTAGTGTTCAAAGTCTGTGACATTTCAGAATCTAACATGAAATACTGTACTACAGTCAACTCTCGGATATCCGTTACCCAGATACACGTCAGTCGCGTTTTACTGCCCTTGTATTAAGAATAAAATCAATCCCCATTATATATATAAGTAACAAATTAATGCACTTACCCGTCACACACGTTTTCCGACTCCGTCACCAGTTTTCTGATACAAAGCCCATCTCTTCAGTGTTACAATTTATCTGAATATCCGTCACAGCCCACGCTTAAAAAAAAAAAAATCTCTCTAATGCCAAATAAGTCTGTCTTATATTGTGCAGTTACACAGCGCTTCCTCCAGTTTCACCTGACGAAAATGCAGCCAAAACAAAGCGAACAAGACAAGCTAGGGTAATGTAACACTTAGTCATTAAACAGTCTTAGATACTGTGATGTTTTTTTTTTTTAAATCTGTGATCTTTAGTTATTTTTGTGTATTTTCATTTGCAAGTGAACTGTGACATTAGGGCCTTATCGAGCACTATATTCTGCGATTTTGAATACTGACTTTGGATACTGTTTTAACTCTGGAAACTGTTTTTTTTTTCAATCATTTGCTAAATTGCATTGCATGGGTAACATTTTGATTTCAAAGTATGTCCACGTGTCCAGTCATCTCTTTTGGCAAGTGATATTTTCAGAATCATATCGTTCTGAATTAAAATACTTCTTCTGTTAAAATATAGTGCTGTACCAACAAAACGAATACAGTACATCTAAACGGAAGCCTACTTATTTTAAAACACACTTTCAGATATGTATTTTTAATATTGTCCATTTTTCAGGGAACACAAAAAAAAAAATACATGGGTTGGAACGGGCCAGAATGATATAATTAGATATGTGTCACGAGCATTTAACCGTCACTGAAGTCAAGACATTTTATAGTTTTTTTTTTATTATGTCTCAATCCTAAAATTGTAGGCAATGCAAAAGTTTTGTCCATAGCTGTACATACACGTCAACTTCCTGGAAACCATGCTTGGGATTGCGGTTTGACAGAAATTTCATCTGGCACATTAAACAGCTCTGACAGTACTTCTGAGAAGTTGGAATCAGTTGCTTCCCACACTGCAGCACAGACATTTCTTTAACCACTGATCTACTCCAACCGACTGCCTTCCACACTGCAGCCCAGCACTCTAACCACTGAGCTACTCCAACCCACTGCCTTCCACACGCAGATAAATATTCCCAAGCAAACAATTTCACAGAAATGCACAAATCAGCACTCTGGAAAACGGCACTGTAATATTCCATAAGAATTCTTAAAAAAACATCACTCCAACATTGTGGAGAACATTCCTGAGAACTGCCAGCAGAATTCTTCTCCCCCCGGACACTGGATTACATCAGTCCTGCAGCTATTTCTGGAGTTTAAGAGAAATTAACTTCTCCCAGACTTCCTCAGAGGAGACCGTTAGGGGAGATCACACATACTAGAGAGGTAGGATCAGAGCTATTACACTGAGACCTGGGCAGGAGCAAGGAAAAGGGAGGAAAAGAAAGTGAGGGGGGGAGAGAGAGAGAGAGAGAGAGAGAGAGAGAGAGAGAGAGAGAGAGAGAGAGGATGGCAGGGACAAAGAGTATGTTATTAAACAAAATAAGAGGCTGCAAATCGTTTCCTAATTTTATCAGTTTATTCACTCCATTACCTTAATCCTAGTCTCAATATTAACTTTTAACCTTGTCATTATCAACAGTTATTACTGTGTAACAGAGAGAATTACAGGTAATCACTTCATTAAACACTCGTATTTACTGGTAACCATACAGTACATTAGCCCATCACAAATTCACTGCCGGCAATCTTTCACTGTTTTTGATTGGTAATCCAGAACAAGATACTTTAATGAGACACTTTGAAAACATGGCCCCTAGTCTCTTGGAATGAATCAGACGGGACAAGAGCTTGGGCTATCAGGGCCTTGAACAGACACTTCCACTGGAAACAAGCTTTAGACTATGGAAGCACAAGGTTTTGTGGCCGTCATTTCAGGTCAACTACCTGCCTGTGGAATGACCACTTAGCAACTCACATGAATATTAATAAAATACAGCTTCATCCAATGTGACATGCATTATCCACACCTTCAAAGCCTGCCTCTGAACTTGAGCACTGCAGGACTACAGCTTTTCCATTTGCTGTTTTGCGATGTCACAATCTAATGAGATTCCTCATCTTACTTTTTAAGAATAGAATCAGAAGCTTAGACTGAGAGTCAGTGGAGGGATTATGAGTGCTTGCTCCCTCCTTCGATCACTCCCCCCTGTGGTATTTAACCCTCAGGTAAACCCACCTGGCTGTTGCAGCCCTATCCTCCACCTCCTCGACCTCCAGTTCATTGCAGGCAGTCCCCTGATGGGGTGAGAGAGGGGGGGTTGCTTTGTCACGGTCCACCTTCCTCTTCCTTCTGCCCTTGATCTTGAGAGGCAGGACCAGCGACCAAACAATCAAACATGCTTGTTCTTCTTGCTTTCATACTCTCAATGCATCGTTTACTGGCGATTACTAGCTGTCCTGTATTGGAGGAGGAAATTGTTTGCTGGTTGCTCCTCTCTGATAACCCTTCCTCTAAGAGCCACACTCTACAGTGCAAACAAGCTAAGAACCATCATGCTGGGCTAGTGCAGCCATGTCACTCTGAAACCCCAGACAGGAAGAGCAATGAACTGGAGAGCAGGTGAAAGGGCATGCAGTTAGAAAACCTTCGGATCACAAGCTAGCCAGCAATTATGTTTTATAAAAAAAAAGATCTATAGCAGCATCACTCAGGAATTTTGCTGATAAAAACACCCCATAAATGTCATCCCAGCATGAATTAGCGCTGGATTGTAACATGCAGCTGTTTCTCATTCACAGCATCGGGTCTTCTCTCCCTTCCACCCTCTGAGAGATCACAAACGCATCCGTGTGTCTCAGCCCTAGTGAGATATCCCTCAGCATCACGCAGGTGTGTGAAGAGGGGAGACAGTCCAGGTTACAATCTTGCATTTGTCAATTTCATCCTCGCCTGTTCCATTAAGTTGTGATAAACCCGATTTCACCCGGAAATGGTGTGGATTATTAACCTGACGGATTCCTGCTGCATTACTGTAGTGTGAAACGATTATAAATCAAGGGTATTCTCACTGAGCAGGAAGTGATGATCAGGCTGCGTTTTGTATAACTGTGTTGTTAATATGCAAGTATAGCACTCCCTGGATATTGCACCGCTCCATAATTCACTAATGTGGTTAATTAAAATACAATAAAAGCCCTACATGTTCCTGTATAAGGAGCCTTCACCTCACCAATTCACTTTTCAATATATACAAGTCCTGTATAAGGAGCCTTCACCTCACCAATTCACTTTTCAATATATACAAGTCCTGTATAAGGAGCCTTCACCTCACCAATTCACTTTTCAATATATACAAGTCCTGTATAAGGAGCCTTCACCTCACCAATTCACTTTTCAATATATACAAGTCCTGTATCAGGAGCCTTCACCTCACCAAATCACTTTTTTAAATATATTAAGTTTTGATTTGTAATCTAATACCGAAATAAAGAAGGACTGCAGTATATATTAAAAATAGAACCTGTTTTTAAATATAACACTTGAAACCCTGTTTGTCTCTAAAACAGAAAATGGTAAATAAAAATAAATAAATAGATAGATAAATAAAAAAATCAGAACTCCTAAGAAAGGGGCCGAGTTTTTTAAAATTTTTTATAAGGAAAATCAAACTGTTACTGTTGCAAAATGAGTGAGAGCATAATGCGAAGGGCTTGTTATGTTAATGTACTGACTGGGCAGGGGTCACAGACGGTTACATAATAAATCTGTACTCGCGTTCAGCAGTAAATCCCGTGTTCGCTACTTCCTCTCCAGGGTTACAGTTCTGCACATTCCTGAGCCTCGGACAAGCTCAATAAACTCTACAACAGACTGGGCTGCTCCAGCCATGCCTGAACCAGTGATAGTCAGATTTACAATTTGCTGTGGGACTTGTTTCAAATTGCACACTGATCTGCACATACAGTATTCCATTACAGTTTCCACAATACGTCTGCATGGTCATTTTGCAGCTTCACCATGCTTAGACCAGGCAGATGATTTGACATGTTTGTTTTTTTTCTTTGCTATAAATGTCTGGGTACTATATGTGCTTAACCACACTTTCACTGTGCTTTATTACACTTTGCTATGCTTTCACTGTGCTTTATTACACTTTGCTATGCTTTCACTGTGCTTTATTACACTTTGCTATGCTTTCACTGTGCTTTATTACACTTTGCTATGCTTTCACTGTGCTTTATTATACTTTGCTATGCTTTCACTGTGCTTTATTACACTTTGCTATGCTTTCACTGTGCTTTATTACACTTTGCTATGCTTTCACTGTGCTTTATTACACTTTGCTATGCTTTCACTGTGCTTTATTACACTTTGCTATGCTTTCACTGTGCTTTATTACACTTTGATGTGCTATCTCTGTGGGAAGCAGAACACAGGCACAGCATCACACGACAGCCTGTTCCTAACACCCGGAGTTCCAGTAAGGTGAGCACTGTCTGACTCCAAGATCAACCAAGAAAACGTGGTAAATCACAGGTAGGCATTGTAAATCATATTAAAACCAGGGTAAACTATGGTAAATGCACAGTGTAACGATGGAAAACTGGAATATGTGTTTCTCATAGTTATTCTAATAAACTGTCTCAGATATTCAAATCGACTCTCACTATAACCTTGATGCACAGCATCAGCTGTGTGTCAATACAGGCAGTGGTGCTGCTGGCTCTTTGTTTTACTGTAGTTTTGTTTTTTAAGTTCGGCTGTCCTGTTTATTTTTCTACACTAGAGGTGGCTCCCCTAGTGGAGACACATAGTATGAGCAGGGAAGTGCAACGAAGCATAGTGAAAGCACAGTAAAGCATAGGTATGCTAAACCATATTTAAAAACATGGGCACACTATCGTAAATACATAGTATAATCATGGAAAAACTGCAAAATGACCATATACTGAAATTGTGATAAGGGTAAAAACATAAGGAGCAGCATTCCACGGACAGTGCACTGCACCCTGGTTAGCAAAGGGCTTTCCACTGCAGCAGTGACAAACAGGTAGAGTAAGAGGCACTTACTGTACCACTGCACTGCACCCTGGCATTAGAAAGTCAGGACAGCTTTTCTGTGTTTCTTTTACCTGCCTGGCCTGCTCTCACACGCCCAGCAAAAAAACAGTGCGTCAACGAGGCCAAATGACAATACTGAGGTCTGGCAGATAACTTGTTTGCAGTACGAAGGTCTAAGTAAGAGCCTGTTATTCTGACATTAAGAGAACAAAAAAAAAAACACCAAACATGTAAACTCCGCTCTAAAAGAACACAGTGTACATGGTGGTGGTGCTGGTAATAGGATGAATAGGGGCAGTACTGTCTATGGGATTACCGTTGGGCTGACAGGAGTTTTCAGCTCTGAGATTGATCGTTTGGTTCTGCTAAGGAGAGAGAGAGAAGAGGGGTTGGCAACAAAAAGACTGCTGTGCAAATCTGAAAAGTATCCAGCTGAAAGAATCCAAAAGCCTTTTGTGAAATCTTTATTTAAACAGTGATAACCAAGGTGATAAGCAATCATGGAGGTCACTGAACGCACACGCCCTGTAGGTTAACATGAAATGCATGGCACACCTGCTCATCAGAACCACTCCACGCTGCGCAGCATACAGCTGTGCCTGGAATCCTGAGTTCATCAAAATCAGCTTTAAAAAACAGTTCTTAACAAAACGTTCCTAAAAACAGTCATTAAAGCTTTGTGAATTAGGCCCTGTAACTCAAATGAGAAGCGAGGTACTGATGGACACTCAGAAAAGGCTTTTTTTTTGTGAATGAAGAGATTGAATTACTTTTCCTTGTTTATCTCCTCTGCTTGTGTTTTGCTGAACCTGTCTTGTTTCTGTCTGCACTAACACAACAGTCCACAATTGTTAGCTGAACCCTGCACTACAGACAAGGCAATCAAGAAGACATGTCAGCTATTTCCACTTCAAACACATTAAGAGGAGGAAGTTATTTAATCAGACTGGTTATCTCATCCAGCACTGGCCAGAAAGAACGCCCAGTGCACTCAGTGCTTTGGGAATACAATCCTGAAAATCAATATTCATTTCCCTTTAAACAGAGGGAGACAGGATCTGGAATTACATGGAATTCTATTGCGCCAGTATCATAAAAAATACTTTACTGTATGAAAGAGGTTGGAGCTAATAAATCAATTTAATAAAACGTATCTGTCACTCACATTCATAGGTCCCGGATGTACTGTTTTGAAAGAAATGATTTCAAATTAAAATACATGTTCTGTAAAATATATATATATATATATTTTTTTTTTTTTTTTTTCACAACTGGACATTTGAGACCTATGTGGTGAATGGATGTGCATTGCTGGGATAATGTATGGGCTTCTTTTGTGAGCTACAGTCACTTGAAGCTCAGAGGTAAAACTAAGAAAGTCACCAGTCAAACACTTCTCTAGGTTTTCATTTCCACTACTATTTTTTTTTTGGGGGGGGGGGTTGGGGGAGGATAAAGACGCTTGTTCATTTATCAAGGTCTCTTTTGCACTTTCAAATTGTTTGTTTCTCATTCTGTACATTTAACATGTTTTCTTCTGTTAATTAAACCTGGACTAAACTCTTTGAAAAACTGAGGAAATCCATACTGGCTGCTGAAGAACCCCTCCCAATGTTTCAGCAACACAACAACTGTGCAAGGGGAGAAGAAAGGGCCCCCTGTACACTGCGCATGAAGGAAGCATTGTCTTAGTGTCTGTGAGCCCAGCCATGAGGGGGCTGTTTAATGGGGCTGTCAAACTACCCTTAAATAAACATATATAAACCTTGTTAATAGTAAGCATACCCCCTATCACCCCGCACACAGCAATTCATCTCCACAATAAATGGAGCTGGGAGACTCCTGCCTTTGTTTGGATTGTGGACAGGACAGAGGGGTCTCTGAGGGGTCACAAAGCCTGGAGATGCAACCATGGACTGGGGGAGGCTTTCAACTGAGGAAAGAGATCTAGCAAAGGCAGCAAAATAGACCAAGGTTTGATGTATTACACAAGGTATAGAGGACCTCCCATAGTACCATTGAAGGGAGCAAACACATCTCTCACTGCTTAACAGGCCTTGCGACAGACAAGGCACTACATCCCAATAACTGAATTTCTCTTGTTTTAGGATTAAAAAATAACAAATGATGTGCATTTTGTGATATGCTTCCCATACGTAATTGAGCGGAGTATTTTACTTTAAAATGAGCTACAAATCACCAGAACTATCAAAGTCTTTCATCTACAATTTAATTTTACCAATAACACACAACTCAAATGATCTCCGGAGTGACCCTAGGTTTGTACAAGAACAGAAACTCTGATGGTTTGGTTTTCTTCTCCCAACAAATGGAGTGGAAAGACTTAACTGGAAAGGGTCCCTCAGACCAATATACTTTGCAATGCATTTAGACAAACACATTGAGGAACAGTCAATGCCACCAAGTTTCATTCCTTTGTGATGAATGGTCTGAGTGGCCAAATGACTTTATATTCAAACTGCTTTTTTCTTTAGTCATCATTCATATTCATCCAGTAACAGCTCAACACTAAACCCGTGCTCTCTCTTCAAGGAGTTCTTTGAGTTTGCTACAGCGCCTCGACTCGTGAATATAGCCTGCATCCAAACGTCAACATGTGTATATAGCCTGCATCCAGAGAGAGCAGCGACTCCTCAGAAGTGACGCAGCCCTCTCAAGTATTATTAGAAGCCCACAGAGTTCTGCAGCAGAGATACAAAACAGAGGACTCAAAATACATACCTTAGTTGTTTGGTTTTAGTTTTATAAAATTAACAGGCGCTTTACCTCTTTAAAAAAAGATATGTGTTAATTAGGAGTTAAACGCTTTGAAAATACGGTCCTACTCACTAACTATTTGAAGAATGTTTTTTCAGTGTCCGTTTTTATTTATAATCAAGTTCAGGATATTGGCAAAACTCTTCCTGACTGTCATTAATGAAGCCAACAGAAGTCTAGAAGAGTTTTAAAGAATTTCAAATTGTAATTTATTCCTAGAAGCTGTCTTTAAATAACCCATGAAGAGGATGTGGAAAAGGCCCCTCTGTTTCTCAACAGTACACATGGCTAACCCATTTTATACTGCCGCTATGAAACCCCGATGTCTTCTTTACCACCTGTTAATCTTGTCTCGTACTCACCACAAAAGTTATGTAGGTCTAATTAAAGGTTATTACACTAATCTTGAATTCATCTTTCACAAACTGTAGACATACATATTGTATAACAAACAGTGGAACATTCTGCTCCCTTGGCAGCACATCCTCTGTTTGAAAAAGCAAATCTATATTTTAAATGCTAGCTTGCGCAGTTCGGGGCGTGGAGTTGGGGGCTTCTAATTTCCTGTTAATTAGTACCTATTTTCCTATTTAAGCCCTGATCACCTGCACCTTTGCTGTTTAGTGTTTCGTTTTGTAGCAAACGCTCATCATTTACTACCTTAGATCTTTGCACTGTACAGCAGATCCCGCCCTCTACTGTTAATCACTCCTGGCTACAGCAAATCTCATAAGAACATAAGAACATAAGAAAGTTTACAAACGAGAGGAGGCAATTCAGCCCATCTTGCTCATTTGGTTGTTAATAGCTTATTGATCCCAGAATCTCATCAAGCAGCTTCTTGAAGGATCCCAGGGTGTCAGCTTCAACAACATTACTGGGGAGTTGGTTCCAGACCCTCACAATTCTCTGTGTAAAAAAGTGCCTCCTATTTTGTGTTCTGAATGCCCCTTTATCTAATCTCCATTTGTGACCCCTGGTCCTTGTTTCTTTTTTCAGGTCAAAGAAGTCCCCTGGGTCGACATTGTCTATACCTTTTAGGATTTTGAATGTTTGAATCAGATCACCGCGTAGACTTCTTTGTTCAAGACTGAATCGATTCAATTCTTTTAGCCTGTCTGCATACAACATGCCTTTTAAACCCGGGATAATTCTGGTTGCTCTTCTTTGCACTCTTTCTAGAGCAGCAATACCCTTTTTGTAACGAGGTGACCAGAACTGAACACAATATTCTAGGTGAGGTCTTACTAATGCATTGTAAAGTTTTAACATTACTTCCCTTGATTTAAATTCAACACTCCTCACAATATATCCGAGCATCTTGTTGGCCTTTTTTATAGCTTCCCCACATTGTCTAGATGAAGACATTTCTGAGTCAACATAAACTCAGTTCCCTTCTTCAATTTCAGTATCTCCCATATGATATTTATAATGCACATTTTTATTGCCTGCATGCAATACTTTACACTTTTCTCTATTAAATTTCATTTGCCTTGTGTCTGCCCAGTTCTGAATGCTGTCTAGATCATTTTGAATGACCTTTGCTGCTGCAACAGTGTTTGCCACTCCTCCTATTTTTGTGTCGTCTGCAAATTTAACGAGTTTGCTTACTATACCAGAATCTAAATCATTAATATAGATTAGGAATAGCAGAGGACCTAATACTGATCCCTGTGGTACACCACTGGTTACCTCGCTCCATTTTGAGGTTTCTCCTCTAATCAGTACTTTCTGTTTTCTACATGTTAACCACTCCCTAAACCATGTGCATGCATTTCCTTGAATCCCTACTGCGTTCAGCTTGAGAATTAATCTTTTATGCAGGACTTTGTCAAAAGCTTTCTGGAAATCTAAATAAACCATGTCGTATGCTTTGCAATTATCCATTTTCAATGTTGCATCCTCAAAAAAGTAAAGTAGGTTAGTTAGACACAATCTCCCTTTCCTAAAACCATGCTGACTGTCTCCCAGGATATTGTTACCATATAGGTAATTTTCCATTTTGGATCTTATTATAGTTTCCATAAGTTTCCATATAATAGAAGTCAGGCTTATTGGTCTGTAGTTACCTGGTTCGGTTTTGTCTCCCTTCTTGTGGATCGGTATTACGTTTGCTATTTTCCAGTCTGTCGGTACAACCCCTGTGTCAAGAGACTGTTGCATGATCTTGGTTAGCGGTTTGTAAATAACTTCTTTCATTTCTTTGAGTACTATTGGGAGGATCTCATCTGGCCCATGGGGATTTGTTTATTTTAAGAGCTCCTAGTCCCTTTAACACTTCTGCCTCTGTTATGCTAAAGTTTTTTAAAATTGGATAGGAAGTTATTTAAAATTGGATAGGAGTTATCTCGGCTCCCTCTTCAGATCTGCTCACTATTGCAGCATGCAAAAGTTGCTTTAGTTTACTGTTTAAGGGCTCTATGTATCATTGATTTTTCTTTTGTATCTTGACTTTTTGTAGTTTTTTGACTTCGTAGACTTACCCGCGATGTATTCAAGTCATTTTCACTCCAGTAACTTAGTTTCATCCGTGCTGCGGTAGTTTCATTATGACTGTTCGTTTCAAAGCGCGTATGCAAATGTGCGAATCTCATTATAATGTTAAAGTTTCGCGCTTACGCTTGATGTATCTTCATTTTTTGCTGATTTATGACTTCGGTTTGTGCCTGTTATAGTAGATTCAACTATCTGTTTGTATGTGAAACTTCCTGTTTAAACGTTTGCGTGCATTTAGTTACTTTTTTTTTTTAAATTTAGTCGTCGCCAATTTTTTACCCCAGTTTTCTCCCCAATTTAGCATGCCCTCATTATTATCTGTATCTTCGGCTCACCGCTCGCAACCCCCCCGCCGACTCAGGAAACGGCGACTGGAACACACGTCCTCCGAAACGTGCTCCTGCCAAGCCGTCATTTTTCGCACTGCAGATCCACAGCAATGCCACCAGACCTATAGTGCCAGAGGACAACACAGATCTGGCAGCTCCACTGCAGAACCACAGGCGCCCTATCGGCCACAGGGGTTGCTGATGCGCGGTGAGCCGTGGATTCCCCTGCCGACCTAAGCCCTCTCTACCCGGGCAGCGCTCAGCCAATTGTGCGCCGCCCCCTAGGAACTCCCGGTCACGGTCGGCTGTGACATAGCCTGGATTCGAACCAGCGATCTCCAGGCTATAGGGCACATCGTGCACTCTGCGCGGAGCACCTTTACTGGATGTGCCACTCGGGAGCCCCCCACATTTAGTTACTTTAAAAAAAGAACCCCCCAAAAATGTATTTATTATAGTCTATATTAAATAGCAATGGTCTGTTTTATTTTATATTTGAATGTGCTTTATTTTAAACTTACATAAAGCACACAGCTATTCCTCTTTATTACTGGGTGGTAGAATGATAGACTGTGACACGCGGCTCCTTCTAATTGCTTTTAGGTAGGAAAAATATCAAACAGAAACCCTGAGATGCTTCACATAATCAAATCTAACTATACAGGTAACACCACTCGGAAGTAAACATTTTTCACGTTGCTTGAAAGCAAGTAGATAAAAAACAGCCTTCATTTTTTGTCCCATCAGAAACCGTGAAATTGTAAAATCGTCCCTTGTTTTTAAGTACAAAACTGCATCAGTGTGCTCAGCAAGATAATAGCAGAGTAATTTATTCGGTTGTGTGTTAGCGCCATTCAAAAATAAAATAAACAATCTTTTGGATTATTTTGTTAATCATTTGGATTTTGTGTTTTTCATGTTTAAATGCCTGATCTATTTTTTAAAATCTGTCTTTTTGTACATTGAACATGAGATGACAATATAAAGAAAATACGTAGTTGTTACCATCTGCAATACACACCCCCAATGTTTAATTTAAGTTCCTGTATTATTGTATTATTATATACTGTTATTTGAACTGCTTTGGCGTTAGTGTGGCTTCAGTGAATTGAAGAAAATAAAAGAAAAGTGTTTCACTCTGCAAACACGGTAACCCCAAATTACATGGACAGTGCGAGAAACTAAAGCTCTGATACCAAAATCCAAGCCGAACAACTGGACAGAGCTCACATATATTCAGTATTCTCTCAAACTGCCTACAATCAGAGCACAGTGTAGTGCCTCCTACAGCATGGCGGGGGCAGCTGTTGGCTGAACAATAATACTGTACAGTAACGGTTAGAAATTAAAGTTGCTGACTAATGAAACAAGCCGAAAAGTATTTACCTCCATAGCCTGCTGTATGTACTGTATTTATTTCCTTTACACAACTAAAATATACATAGACTGAAACAAAAGTGTTCTGCGATATTCTTAAATTAAGTTAAAGCACTGAAAGCATGGAGGGAAGCATGGCTCGGGTACAGAATTACTGTGCATATGTACCGTGTTAAACTTCCACATACAGAAACAAACTTAGTTTTATTTCTGCTTTCCGTTTTTGGGGACCCTTTCTTTTAGATTACATTTTGGTTTGTGTTCGCTGTGCCCAGGGTCTGTTTGTGCTACACTATTACAGTGTAATGTTTAATTTACTTCCGGAAGTTCTAGATTTTGACTTTCGGCATTGCAAATCTATTTCTAATGAGATGCAAACTCCGATCTCTCCTGTATAATGAGCAGTAATTTATGCTGTTCGTAAACTTGCTGTGAAATTCCATTTTCATGAAAAAGAGCTGCTTAGTACATCGCACACAGAAATTATAAGAAGGATGGGCGCTTGACTTCCTTAGCAATCTAGTCATATGTCCGCTCATCCTCTCAAATACTACAAGCATTAACACACGGTGAGAGATGTGATACGAGACTTTCAGTATCCAAGTTCCGTTAGCTGGTCCCGCCTGCTTCCTCAACCCCCCTTCCAGATTCCCCAGCTTCACCAGCTGCTATTCGACTGAATCCTACTCTCAGTAACCTCCTTCAATCTGCTCAGCATGACATGTCTGCAGCCCTCGCCCCTTCTTCAAGAGCTTCCTATTCTTCAGCCTGGTCAGCGTCTTCAACTTTCTGCGCCCAGAACCGGATTCATCCTATTCCTTCAATCAAAATCGGATCCTGTCTTTCATCATCCACACTCTCCATCTCGCCGCAGTATCTATTAAATCTGACATTTCCGGGATCCAATATCACTTTCGTATCATGTCAATGCCTTCTCCCTCCATTCTCTCCAGCAGTTCACCTGACCCTCCATGAGATTCTTAAGAGCCTTCCCTCTGCCTCACCTTCCCTCCTGTCTATATCAGCAGACATTCTCCATCCACTCATTTCTACTCTTTGGAAAAGCTGCTTCTCCCTTACAAGGATCTACTTATGGAGATCATCTGCCTCTCAGCCTTCTTGTCTCCTCAGAAGCTCAGAATTCACTGTTTCTTCTGCTTCTAGTTTCCCCGCGGCGGGTATTCGTTTCTGTGACCTTTCTTCTATTTCAGATGCTTGCTTCATCATTCGGCTGCGTACCTCCAAGACGTATCAATTTCAGCGTGGCCAGTTCATTCAGCTGTCAAGTATCGAGTCCCCTATCACCCTTTCTTTTCAACATCAAGGTATATCCCCAGCAGGAAACCCTGCCTCCCCTTGGACCCTCTGTTCATTTGATTCCTCTCGCTCTATCATCACTCGTCACTGGTTCTCAACCCACCTCTCCACCCTCGTCTCCACAGCAGACCTCCCCCCTCGGCTCTACATCCCCATTCATTCTGTATAGCTGCAGCCACCTCCACTGTGAGGGCCAGCATCAATCACAGCCTGACCAAGAATATGGGGAGCTGGTCCTCTTCTGCAGCGGATTCTTTCATTCATTCATCCTCCTCTCATATAGTTGCTGCTCATTTTTAAATTGCTAGTATGCCCGGAGTGGGGGCTTCCTGTTCGCCGGGGCCACCAGAGGTTTTCCCCTAATCGACCTCAAGGGGTTTTTTCCTCTACACTGAGCGGCAGGTATACACATAGTCACCCCTACTAAAATCACTAACCATCCCTCTGTTTGTCTCGTTTGTCTTTCTGGTCTTGTGTTTATGTTATGCATTGGCATGTGCTCTCCTTACATTCAGGGGGGTTCTCACCATGCGAGTCAGAGCGGACCCCCGGCCACACTCTGTCCTGTCGCAGCTCCTGTGCTTATCTTACCTCACTTGAGGATCTGTTCTATATTCTGCCTTTCTTTCGGGACGTGGCTGCTTTCAGTGCTCGAGTCCCATACTAACCTCCATGCTTTGTCCTTTTTTCAGGTCCAAGGCAGAGTGGAGTCTCAGCCAATCAGGAGGTTTAACGAGCGCCTCTTTACAGAAGTCTCTGATGCTGGGTACTCTCTCTCTCTACCTTCTTTCGTGTCTTGGTATACCGGGACTGACTTCCTCCCGAGGGGCAGCGCCTCGAGTAACCCTAGTATGTGTTTTCGGTCACTGGGTCCTTTGCCCCTGGGATGTGTTGGCATCGTCAACGACCAGCTTTCTATCATAGTTTCCAAGTCCGGGCCCGTCGGGCTGCAACTAGTCAGGGCTTCAGCCCACTCCTCTATCCTAAGTCTGGTCCTTTCTAGCCAGCACCCTGTCCTACTAACTGGTCCTTTCTGCTTCTTCTGCCCTATCCTTACACCCCTCAGCTCATGCCTAGTGAACTCAATGTTAAAAGACACACATTAGGATCATGGGCCAATTATGTTGGTATGTGAATGATCTCGCTTGAATAATTTCTTTCAGAAAGGGGACCCCAAACCTTATTGGTAGGACCATCCATTCATCCATACATACGTACACACCTACACATAAGTAACCGGCGGTGTTGTGTCCTTACAGGTTGTGAGGTTAAACTCCTTGTGCAATCGAGTCTGGCTTTATTGTGCACTGGTTAATACACATACTTGTGGTTTGTGTGGTTACAGGTAGCTACAACCCTAGTAAAAGTTTACCACAGTATTTTTGCATGGTTTTTTTTGCAGTTTTACCATGCCTGTCTCAATGTTTCTGTTGTTTACCGTTGTTTGCCATGTTTATTAATATGCTTCATAACAGTGCTTTACCATGCTTTCACTATGGTGTATTACACTTTGCTATGCTTTTACTATGGGAAGCTTTTCGAAGGGAACCTCTTCCACAGGTTTACCATCACCCTCCCTATCAGCACACAGACATGTCGAGTTAGATTGACACAGGGGGATACAGAGCGATTCCAGCTGAAGATCATTGAAGATCCAAAGGAATGTTGAAGCTGCAGGAGCTCACAGTTCATCACCTGCATTGTTTGTTTGCCTTCTCCTATCTCAGGTGTGCTGAGGGAATTCCTGACAGGCAGCTGTTTCCTGGATATTCTCCTGGCTCCTTATCTACCCCAGATACTTCCTACTACACTGTCAGTGCAGGGAAGGCTTCCTGGCTGAGAGTGCCCATCAAGAGCTAGGGTTTATCTCCCTTCACAGTCAAAACCAAAGCAACTCAGGTGTCTTTCCATGATGTGAAAAACTAAAATAGGCGATTGGTGCAATTCTTTCCTTCCTTCCTTCCTTCCTTCCTTCCTTCCTTCCTTCTTTCTTTCTTTTACTGCTTTCTTGCTTTATTTCACAACCATGTTTTCTTCATCAACCCCCTAAACCCATTTCCATCCGTACTGAAAGCTGCGCTCGGCATGGGGGAAGGCTGGCATTTCCATGGCACGGCTTATTGCAGCCAGCACGCTAGCGAGGCCAGACTGTGTACGAGTTCAGGTGAGAACAGGGTGCTGTTTCATTTATGAGGTTTACGGTGGCTTTCACTACATGACACAGAACACTAATGCCATCCTATCTTCGAATGCTGCTTTTTTGGAGTTTTGGAATTATTACAATTCCGAAAAGGAATCAAAAGTCCACTGAGATGGGCTTTGTTCTGATAATCATGTGTTTTGGATACTAAAAGTCCTTAATTCACGTTTTTAATGCTGTCACTCATTTCAAAATAACACTTGTCTGCCTTTCTTTCTTTCTTTCTTTCTTTCTTTCTTTCTTTCTTTCTTTCTTTTTTCCTTCTTTCTTTCTTTCTTTCTTTCTTTCATTCTTATATAAAATATACATTTTCAAGGGCCTCTTGACAAAAAGGCGAGGTAGGGGCGAGGTGTTCAATCATACGGGATGAGCTTTAGGAACAAACGCATCAAAGCATACATGTTGCATTATGGTAAATTCTTAAAGAATTATATCATTTGATAAACCTGTTAACCGAACAGGATTTGCATGACCTTGGTGGAAAACTGGGAACGCATTACCCCTGGTGCAGGGTCTCATTGTGTCAAGTTTTTGAAGAGTGTTTTCACACAGGGTGCTGAAATTCATTTTTTTCCCTCTGATCTAGTGTGCGACATCCGTCGAGTACTGAGGTGCTGGCTGCTAACACTGAGGAAAGACACAAACACTGTCTACAATGAGAGCCATGAGGAACCTGCTAGCAGGTTTCAATCAGAGATCCTGAATCATAGGGGGCGCTGTTGACTACTGTTGTGGTCATATGGAGCACCCAGAGACATGCTATGACAGCAGCCTGTTAACCAGACTGTGGTCTTCTGCTGCTGCCTAGAAACTGAACAGGTGGAGAGACTGCTAAACTAATAACCCCTTTGGAGGGACTGCTAAACCTCTCTGTACAGCATTTCTAAAGTCGGTGCTGAGTATAAAGGGAACAGAATACCCTGCACTAAATGGTACGGCAGTTTATTCCCAGGGTTAGGTGGAAGTCGGCCATCTAGAAAGGGGGCAAAGCTACGGTATACGAACTCAATGACCTGGACAGGAAACGGCGTTGCATCCGCGGAATGGAGGAGTGGATGCGCTTGTTGACCAAGAGGTCATGGGTGACGTTATAAAAAGGCTACGTAGTGACAGGACTGTTCCTTTGTAAATGGTTACATTAAATGACCAGAAGGAGAACCTGTGCTGTGAAACGTGAGTGTTTTGTTTGTTTTTGTTTGTTGTTAATAATACTGTTTGTAATTATTTGGTTGGCTAACATGATCTGGAGCTGTTGCCTAAAGCCAGCACTAAACCCGGATCAACAACACTGCACTTTTGTTGTCACTAAAGAACTGTATTCACCACGAGCACTAGAACACGCACTGTGGACTGGTGTTGGTGTTTGTGTTTGTGTTACATGTGGGTGAACTGAAATGGGACTGTTATTATTTCGGGGCAAGCCCGCTGATTATAAATAAGCAATACACACCGCTGTACTGCTTCATTAACATTGTTATTGTTTACTGCTGTTAGCCACCAGGCACAATTAAACCTTCACTGCACCTGGATTATCGTTGTTTGTCTGATTATTGATCACCTGCACCTGCACACTGTTAACCACTTTGCCAGAATGTGATACATCACACAATCATGTAAGGAAGACTGAAACTATGCCATTTGTTATTAATCTGTGTCAAGATAAATAAACACACATACGGTCCACTAGAATCTCACAAGACATGTTTTGCACACCCCTTATAAATGTTTCCCATAGTAAAAGCATTGAAGAGTGTATTAAAGCACAGTGAAAGCATGGTAAACCATAGGTAAGCATTCTATAGCCCAGCAAGGTATGATAAAGCATATTAAAAAAACATAGCAAACTAGAGGAAACTCTGTTAAATGAATAGTATAACTATGGGAAAAGCACGGGAACAAAGCAAAAATATCATGCAAAAAACAGAGGCAAACTTTTTATAGGGGACATCGCAGACTTGGAGAGAGAGGTGGTTTGGAAAGTAATCGTGCAGCATTGAATAAGACCAACAGTGCTAACAAGAGGGCTGAGAATTCTGTTCTCTTTATTGACTCAAAAGAAAGAAAATCATTCATCAGTGATGTGGCCTTCATGTGCTTGTAAACAACTTCTGTAAATGAAATAATCTTTTTTGGCCCCGAGGCCAGGGCTGAGTGCGGAAAGGGGATCATTTTTCAAAACATCCCAAATCGGTTTTCCCCCCCCCAAGTCCCAGCGCAGTGAAGTGCAGTGCAACAGGGGAGGCGACGTCATCAAGACCTTTCTCCACCCCCCTTTTCAGACAGCCAATTAAAAAACACATCAACATCCAGCCAGCTCTATATTAGGAATGCACCATTGTCCAACATCTGAAGGCCAGAGAGGTACCAACTTCCTTTACAAAAAAGTGTATCCCTTCTCTTAAACTGTAATCTTTAGTCTATTTTAAAAAGACAGTGATTCCACTTCTCCAAGGCCATGAACCAGACAGCATGCTGGCAGCACAGACACGGCGCTCTCTCTCTCCCCCAAAGGTACGCTTGTAGGATTAGGGACCTGGTGATGAATTAGGAGCTGGAAAAAAACATTTGTACTCAGACAGTTTGATTGCTGTCTGATTTTTAAAGCCTGCAATTGTCAGTGCTTCCACGGGGATTAACTGTGTGGAAAATTGTGATAGCAACAGTCCAGATTACTTAAAGTGCTACCTTAAGAAATAAAGGGCAGTTTAAATATGCATCATATAACTAAATGCATAAATACATACATACACACATATACATACATACACACACACACACACACACACACACACACACACAGACACACACACATACATACATACATGCACACACACACACCCACACATACATACATACATACATACATGCACACACACACACACATACATACATGCACATGCACACACACACACACACACACACACATACATGCACACACACACACACACACACACACACACACACACACACACACACACATACATACATACATGCACGCACACACACACACACACACACACACACACACACACACACATTGATCCTATTGCTGTAAACCTGTGCTGGGGTTCTAAATACCAGCCAGCAAAACACAGTTAGAAACCAGTAACTGAGGGTTCAGCTTCCCAGCTCTCTCCAGTGACCAGAGGCTACAAGTTAGTAACCAGTAACAGAGGGTTCAGCTTCCCAGCTCTCTCCAGTGACCAGAGGCTACAAGTTAGCAGGCTGAAAGTTCACAAGCCCTCTTTTGCCCTTTTTCACAAAGCGATACTTCAAGACAAAAACGATGTGTAGTTCAGTATAAATGGTCTCAGCTGGTCTTGATGACTCAAAGATAACACCGTTTCTTTTTTTCCACTGATTTCCTTGATAGGGCTAAACTGGATTTCATGGGCTGCCTATGGTGCCCACAGTACAGTAGGAGGGCTTTCCCCCGCTTACCAGCAGCTGGTAAACTGCAGGGATTTTCAGCAGGGAAGGAAGTCACTGGCAGGAACAATAACTCTTAATAGAATTAAAAAGCAGCAAGACAGTGGGGGTGTTTTATTTTCACCTCTGCAGAGGAAATATTGACCACTCCTCCCCCTTGTCCTAGATGTCATTTTTACATGCACACGCACACGCACGCACACGTACACGCAAACAGAGGAGATGAGTTAAGATGATAAAACTGTCAGAATCTGTTTCATGTCTAAGTGCAGGTTTGATACATGGAAGTAACTGACTTCTACTGTATTGTTACTTGCTTTTTGAATTGTTTAAATATTTGTTACAAATTACAATGCCAACAAGGTCTTTGTTCTCAGATAATTGTTACATTGGTACAGTTGATGGTAGAAGAGCAAAGTTCAGAAATGTTAAAAGTTACTAAATTACATTTTGCTGAAGTTCATTGTTGATAGTAAAGTGGTTATTATCATGGTTATTTATTATTAGGATTGTTTTCAAAAGATGACTCATATCCATTAAAAATAGAGGTATTTTTATAAAATCACCATGGAAACGTCTTCATGTACCCACATACACACACGTGGCAATGGGGGTAATTCAAAACTGGGGGTAATACTCATTTGCCAAAAAAAAGCGTGTGCTATATGTGTGTGTTCCTTTGGGTAAAGGGGCGGGGAACTATTCCAGGAGTATCAATTCGTAGCAATCGCCCACGGAACAAAAGTGACAGGCACAAAGCCATCTTACAGAATGTACATTGCGGAGAAGGAAAAAAAAAAACTTTATCCGTTACTTTCAACATCTTGAAACACGATATGATCTGGCACAAGATAGGGTAGCGGGGACATCTAAACATCGTTGCTCAACTATGACTACAGTAGTTGGCAGCAGACGGACTCCCCGTTAGCACAAAGCCTTCATCCCGTAGACAATGCCCACCGTCCCTTTGCGGTGCTGCAGGTGATGGAGTTCACTGCCACAAACAAAGCGCTCGTATAGGGAAATGTAAAAAACAGTTAACCCGCTCTCTCAGCAACACAGGAGGCTGTGTGTGTATTCGGTAACCTTCCCAGCATCGCACGCACTATTTATTCTGCAGGGACCTGCAGCAACTCCGTTAACAATGAAACATTCATTTGAGTGGTACCGCGCTGTTAAAGCTGTCTGACTCATTTTTCCATCTGACATACACCACATCACGAACAGCAACTAGAATAACCCTAATTTCCCCCACAGTGCCACAATGCGGCTACGCTGTAATCACATTTTAGAGCAATAACAGGATTCAGAACGAAATTGATTCAGCAGATGCACAGACACCAACAAAAGAAAACCGAAACATTTAAATATATGTCTGTTTATTTTCTTACCAGTTCGTGGACGATCTGAGGTTTTGGATGTCTTCTTTGGCTGTTAAAAGTGACAGGCTGTACGTGTCCAAATCTATCGCTGTCATGTTGAAATGCACCTTTTTCCTCTGGTCTTCCTCTTGCTGGATTACGGTAATTCTTTACTTTGTATTACTCTTCTTTCCAGTAGAAACACACACGTATAAAAAGCTCCTTCCTTGCAAGCGGGCGAGCGAGCAGACGTGCAGCTAGTCAGTAGAGCAGCCAAAGTCTGTTTCAAACTTCAGCAGCGAAAAAAAAACGACTTGAGAAAAACCTTGAGCCAAAAGCCCCACCTCCTGAAAAAAGCCAGCAGCAGACCGTTAAACAAACTATGCTGGACTTCAGTCCAAACCCGACGGCACACAGAGGTCTGGCTTTGGGGAGGGGCTTCGTGTGCTCCTTCGTCCTCGGGGGCAAAGCTGAGACTTGACCAACTCAACGTATTGTAATAATAATAAAACCAACTCACGCTGCCTGGAGGCGGAGCCTGCAGAGGCGTGTTTGGCCGATCTATTATGCTGCCAGAACTGCTTGTATGCTGAACCTTGTTTTAACGAACTTCAGAAAAGCTGACCTCATCCACCCTTTCAACTAAACTGTATTTCATTAGCTTGTTTATTTATTCATTTGTGCCATGTTTTTTCTTTTCCAATAACATACTATATTTTGAGTTACTGCTTAGTTCTTGCTTTCTGTTTCATTTGCAAATGTTATTCTGAATTTTAGAGCATTATCTTTCATGCAGTATAGTGTGTGCACCTCTTGCAGGGTATAGTTTTTAAAGGTGTGGCAGTGAAATAATTACACAGGGGCCTTGGAATGCTTTAATGCCGAATCCCCCGGCTTCACAGATGCTAAAAACAATTGTAGATTTCTTTCAGTCAACAAATCCAGTCCCTCAGCCTTAACCACTAGACCACATACCCCCAGTTCCTCAGGTCTAACCAGACCACGCTCCCTCCCTCCCACTCTCTCAGCTCCAATCACTACATCACACTGCCTCCCAGCTCCTCAGCTCCAATCACTACACCACACTGCCTCCCAGCGCCTCAGCTCCAATCACTACACCACACTGCCTCCCAGCGCCTCAGCTCCAATCACTACACCACACTGCCTCCCAGCGCCTCAGCTCCAATCACTACACCACACTGCCTCCCAGTCCCTAAGCTCCAATCACTACACCACACTGCCTCCCAGCGCCTCAGCTCCAATCACTACACCACACTGCCTCCCAGTCCCTCAGCTCCAATCACTACACCACACTGCCTCCCAGTTCCTTAGCTCTAACCACTAAATCACACTGCCTCCTAGTTCCTTAGCTCTACCCATTAAATCACACTTCCTCCCAGTACCTTAGCCCTAACTACAAGACCACATGCCTCCCAGTCCCTCATCTCTAACCTCAAGACCATATTGCTTCCAAAAAGTCCTAATCTAAAACCGCCTTGCCTACCTTTGATGATGTATTTAAAAACGATCAGCCCGGAGTCAGAAAGCAGCGATGGCAGAAAGGAACAGATGAGCATTGCAAAGTCAACGATTACTAATTCATTCATCAAATACATAATAATAGCATGTCAAACATTTTGAGAACGTACTACTTATGTCAGACAATATTATTAAGCCCCTTATAAAAGTTGCCACAGTAAATCTGCACAGTAATTTGGCAGTTTTCCCATGGTTATACTATGCATTTACCACAGTTTACCATGATTGGCCATTTTTGTTTAATATGCTTTACCATACCTCTCTGGGCTTTACAACACCTTCACTATGCTTTATTACTCTTTGCCATAGTTTTATTGTGGGAAACCTATAAGGGGTTATGCAACGCAAAAGGGCACGTACCCAGTCGATATTGTGAGACGACTGAATACGCAGGCTTCACATAACGTGGGTGAGCAGGAAAGTTGAATGTTTGGTGTATACAAAAATATGCATTTAAGCAAACTACCACCAAGATGATACTTCTTGTGCAAAGAGTCTATTCAGCACCTTGTCTATTCACCCTCAGCTGCATTCTTGCAGAAGATAATCTGCTTTCTTCAGCAGGGTTTCAGGGCTTCAAAGAGATAAATGAGTTCCCCAAGGAGGAAGTGCTTGATGGTTTAAAATGTCCATAGATGACTAAACGGGTTTGGAGCACCCATTTGGAGCTCCAATTTTACTATTCATCCTGGGAATTAATTAGGGTGTGTGCACTTCTGGGAAGTTTAATTCAACCAAACCCATACAAAAAGTTTACTGTGGTATTTCATTGCGAAAGCATTTCAAGATGTAGTGACACATAGCTAAATCATGGTAAACTGCAGAATAAATGTGCAGAGTTACTATGGGGAAGACAAGGTCAGGACACACTAGAACCCCACAGTTACAGACGTGAGAGAGTTGAGAGCTTATCAAACAGGAGTGCTAGCATGAGACAAGTACGAACTCGCTGTAATCTGTGATTTATTTGACAGCTGAATAGTATTGTAAGGAACTGAAGAAGCATATTAAATGCAAGAAAGCACTTGCCTGCTTTCCAGTGATCCCATGAACCCAATAGATTCCCCCATACATTATTTCAAGTGCATGAGTCCCTTTCCAGGTCAAACCTCAATCAATGAATGAGAAAGAATACAGGATGTCTTGAAAGTGACACCTTGACACTGATACCAGCAGATCAACAAGTGTCTGTTCTGATTTTTAGTAATTTAAGCAAAGAAAATGCAGACGGTCTCTCTCTCTCTCTCTCTCTCTCTCTCTCTCTCTCTCTCTCTCTCTCTCTCTCTCTCTCTCTCGTGCATAATGTGGCCATCTCCAAATGAATTAAGTGATTGCCAATTAGGAGATGGCCACGTACATATAAAGAATGGATCAGCCGCTCATGTTGGTTGGGTGTTCAGAGAGGATATAAAAATAACAATTGCTAATCGTGCTGGCTTTACACATTTCCTTTACTTGTTAGAAGATTGTGTCTGTTTATTTTGGCCACCGTGCCATTTTGTTTTATTTAAATATTTTATTTATAATTATTAAATAAGGCGCATTTGCGACCCACCCTTAGTACCTTGCCTGTGTGTGGTTACTTCCAAGTCTATGACATCACCACTCAACCATCCTGTCACAGGGATGTACACACAAAGTTTAAATTATTCAAAAATATATATATATTTCAGGACGTTACGGACAAATGCTCTTCTTTAGCTGTGCAGAAAGTCATTTTTTATGGTTACGTGTTGGGTGTGCAAAACCACAGTACAGATGGTAAGTGGCATTTTATGCAGTTTGCTTGCACAGAAGGAGCAGTCCAGAACCTGCTCACTATACAGACACTCCAGGTGGCAGGGCAGGGCACTCAATAAAGGGGTGGTCTGCCCTGCCACCTGCCATTTACACGCCCCTCCCCCAGTTCATCACAGTATGGTGTTCTTCAATAGAGATGGTATTCTAGTGATGCATACAATGTCGTCACTCTCTTTTCTGTCTCAGTGTATTAGATCTGTCTGTGAATAACATATCTGTCTCAGGAAACCCAAGCAGTACCAGTTGATCCTCACACCCTCCTCCTGCATTTATCCAGCTGTGCCATCTGTGCTTACATTTGCTGAGCGGCAGTAGAGTGTGTGTTAACAGAGTGTGCTAGCAATGAACAATACAATACAATATAATTCAGATGCCTGTAGTGCCTTTCATCACAAGGGTCCCAAAGAGCTCCACAAAAAAATGAACAATTAACGTATTACAAAATACAAAATTATATAAAATTGAAATTAAAAAAGAGACAAAAATTGGGTTTTAATTATAAAATAAAATAAAACTAAGATAAAAAAAAGCTAGTTTGTAAAGATAGAACAATTATAAAACTACAAAAAAATCAAATAAAATTGGAATTAAAAAAAAAGTGTCATTGTAAAATTGTAAAGTGTAACTGTAAAAGATAAAAAGATTGTAAAAAAACTATTACAAATTAATAGAAAAAATGGAAATAAAAAGGACAAAAGAGTCCCAGCTACCCTGACAGAAGAAAGCAGAGCTTTCCATAATTTAGGAGCTTCACAAGAAAAGGCTCTTCCTCCCGTATTATTTGTATTCACCCTGGAATAACCAGCAGCCCCGCATCCTGTGATCTAAGAGTATGGTTATGAATATACAGGGTCAATGGCTTTTGTAAGTAACTTAATGCTAATTCTTTCAGGGCCTTTCAGCAAAATCTTAAAATCAATTCTAAACTGCACAGGGAGCCAGTGCAATCAAGCCAAAACAGGGGTAATATGTTCACTTTTTCTGGTTTTAGATAGAATTCTATCTACAGAATTCTAAGGGCAGTGTTCTAAACAAGCTGTAAGCGAGACACCACCTATTTTTGGACACCCAGCAATTGATGTCAGCAAGGACCTTGACTTCTAAAGCGTTGCTCACATGCAGCATTGGTCAATCATTGTCGAGTACCGAAGAAGAATGTTTGCACTCTGCTAGGCTAATGCTTCATTTCCATCTGAGTAATCGCTCAGAACATTCCCAGACTCTCCCCACATTAAACAGTGTGTTTCCGTGACCACCACAGTCAGAACCCTCACAGATGAATGCGAGCTTGGCACAGAATAGAGGCGTGCCTGTGTGTTATTGGCAGATGCGATGACATCACAGTGAAAGCTTCCAGCACAGAAACTCTTCACACTGACCAAAGGGATGGAACCTCCTGCAACACTCCTTCTAAAAGTTTCCCATAGTAAAAGCATAGCAGGTTCTAATAAAGCACAGTGAAAGCATGGTAAAGCATGGGTAAGCATTGTAAAGGATAGCGATGGTAAAGCATATTAAAAAAACATGGCAAACCAGAATAAACAATGGTAAATGCAAACATAACTGCAAAAATAATGTCCAAAAACACTGTGGTAAACTCTTTACTCTGCTCTTCTGTACTGACCATCTGGCTTGATATGGAAAGAGAATACCTTTTCAAAATGTTTAATATACATGAAGGATAGATTTTCAAGCTATGTAAAATATATGCTTTGTACAGTATATGTAAAATGTAGGTACAACATATGGTATTGGAAAGCTATAGATTTTTAATATAGGAACCATATGCACCATATATTAAAGATATATTGGAATATATTTTCTTTTCATATGGGTGCAGAATCACTGTCTGCGGCCCCTGACTTTCAACAGAGGCCCCCCAAGTACTAACCAGACCTTTAAAAAAAAAATCAACAATTATTTATTAGACATACAATTAATACATTCCATTATCCTTGTCCCATTCCAGAATCCTAATTCCAGTCCATTAGTCCAATTCATCAATCCAAACTCTTCTATTATAGGTCCAATTTTTCAGAATTCCATGATCTTTCCAAATTCACCCATCCAATACTGATCTGCAGTCACTCCATCTGCCCAGCTAGATCTGACATGCACTGCTCTAATGAACTGTATCAGGACCACAACTGGGATGAGGCTTTGAAGCTCCTAGATTTCCACAGGTGTCTGCTATCCAAGTACTGTGCAGGTTTAACCTCCTTAGCATCTGAGATGTGATGAGATCAGGCTCCAGGCTGGCATGGCAGCAGCACTGTCAGGGATGGGGAAGAAGCAGTGAAACATTGCAGATTTATTACACTACCCAGGGTGGTGGTCATTCAGCCCATCAATGCTCGTCCTGTTCCTAGCTGCCTAATGTTTTACCAGTACGCAGTACTGGGCCGTACCGGCTTACTTTCACCTCTGGTGGTATCCCACGTTCCCACGCACTGCATTGTGGCTGCATGGCCTCTGATGCATTATGGGAAATCATTAGGAGTCTTCTTCGTGACTCAAACCCTTTTGCTAAGGGGAAGTAGTTTGCAGTTAGAGAATTTGTCTTGTCAGATTGGAATGTAAATGAATTTCCCTGTAACTGGTCCCAGAGGAAGAGGCAGACATTATAACTGCTTGTCACCCCCTGAAAGGAATGTGGAGAATGCTCAATCAGGGAGGAACATGATTGCAGACACTTTTATTGTTCTGCTTTCTGGAAACACAAGCTGATGCCTGGGCCTGGAGTCGTGAGCACAGGCTCTATTTGGATAAGGTGAAGAAGGGATCCTGAGAGGCCTGTGTTACTGAATTATACATTAAAACTGAACGTGTGATTCCAGATTCAACGAAAACGTAAACCTTTAGTGAGGAAACGAGAGAGGACGTTCTCTTTGAGGTGAAACATCTGACTCTAATTTCCATTCCTCCCCCGGTGAGGGCAGTCTCTTGAAAGTGAGTGATGTCAGTAAATTTAGGATGACATTCTTTTCTTAAATATTTTCATTCTTAAAGTAGTGATAACCAGTGCTTAAAGATATATTTTCAAAAGCAACATTACCACAGATCTCCGTTGCTCTAGAGTTGAAGATACAATGCTTTAAGATATATTTTCAATAGCAACATTACCACAGATCTGCATTGTTCTAGAGTTGAAGATACAATGCTTTAAGATATATTTTCAAAAGCAACATTACCACAGATCTCCATTGTTCTAGAATTAAAGATACAATGCTTTAAGATATATTTTCAATAGTAACATTACCACAGATCTCCATTGTCCTACAGTTGAAGATTCTAGAACTGAAGATACAATGCTTTACCTTCCTGGACTGTAGGTGAACTTTCCTGCAATGGTCTAGCTGCAATCCAATCATGTGGTGTGCAGCGCTGGGATCGATCGGTTCCCAGGACAGCGCATTTTTAAATCTATAGTGTTGATCATCCAAAAATAAGGAACCAAAAGACCTTGATTACAGTGAAAGGGCCCCTCCCATTAATAAATAATAGATTTATAAAAGTCTAAACTTTAACAACTGTGTTTTCTGTCCCCTTGCAGCTGTGATTGCGCATTTACAAACTCTGCCACAGTTGCAGAGGGGACAGAATTTACAGTTGCACACCCTTAGTCGTAGTTTCTATGGCCCCCTCACTTCATAAAGATCTGAAGTCTTTTCAGGAGCAGCCCCAGTGGTTGAAACAAAGAAATTGGGCCCTATGTACAAAGTTTGGTATAAACACATGTTTTTATTAAGGACTGTTATTGTTTTTCTAAACACTCTCTGAACTGAGAATAACTTTCTCTAAAACATTCCTAAAAGGTTTGTGAGGGCTCCTTACTTTGTAATAAAGCCGAATCAACATTCAGGAGTTACAGTGTGCAGAACACACAAACAGCACAGTACCATAAAAACAGGGACGAGATTGAATATTTCAGAAATGGGTATGGCATAATGGGAGGACAGAAAACAAGCCATTTGTCTCAGTTACACTGTGTGTCAGCATGCACCCAGCAGTCTGCATCTGGACAGCAGTGCTCCAGCATGGCTAGAACATTAGCTTCACTCCCACCACGTGTTATGCCTTTTTCTTTTTTTACTTTCAAGTTTGTCATGGCTTTATTGTTCTTCAAAGATGCCAGATGGAGGGACTGGGAGGCTGAAGTCTTTCTGCATATCCATTAGGCAAAGAATGACATGAGTAACACGGTCAATTATCAGGCACAGAGCACTGTGATCTTTGCTGACCCGAGTCAGACACACTGTGTGTTAACTCAGTGGTACAGCAGCTGTACTGTGGTATGGTGATAGTTGATATGGTGATAGGTGATAGTTGAAATGTGATAGTTGAAATGTATTTGCTTACGATTGTAAGTCGCCCTGGATAAGGGCGTCTGCTAAGAAATAAATAATAATAATAATAATAATAACGGTGTTTGCAAACATTGCAAACATTCTGACTGGTGCCTGGTTGAGCTGCTCTGAGCTTCAGCAGGAGATCCTAAGCAAACATTCTGACTGGTGCCTGGTTGAGCTGCTCTGAGCTTCAGCAGGAGATCCTAAGCAAACATTCTGACTGGTGCCTGGTTGAGCTGCTCTGAGCTTCAGCAGGAGATCCTAAGCAAACATTCTGACTGGTGCCTGGTTGAGCTGCTCTGAGCTTCAACAGGAGATCCTAAGCAAACATTCTGACTGGTGCCTGGTTGAGCTGCTCTGAGCTTCAGCAGGAGATCCTAAGCAAACATTCTGACTGGTGCCTGGTTGAGCTGCTCTGAGCTTCAGCAGATCCTAAGTGCCTTCACTGACCAGCCTTCCTCATTCCATTCAAACCATGTGGCGGCCTTTGAACTCTGCCAGCCCCGTCTACTCGACCTTGACTTAGACAGAGAGTAAGTGAGGCTGTCAGGGCAGGTACTTAGGGCACCAAATAGCTGAAGTCCATAGACGGGCAAAGGCAGATTTAAAGAAAAATGGTAATAACTCAAGACGGGAGCAACAGAACCCAGAAAAACAGAATGGTTGCAAACATCCTAACATAGGAAGTCATGTAAAAAGGAATTAAAATGACTTTGGAAGCGACTGTCTCTTTAAGAGATGCACTCCTGCAGGGGATGATGAGGTAACAGTCAGAGGAATTGACTTCAGAATGTTATGCCTCAAGTTTCATGCACTCAGCCCTTCATATCTGAGTGAGCTGCTTACTCCATCACCCTGGCTGCAGTTTGGCTGCAGATCTTTCGACATGCAACAGAACTCTGGAATTCTCTTGTGTGTTGTGTTCAGAGTAGAGCAGAGGCAGTGCTTTAAAGCTAGCCTATTAGAAAAGTGTTTTTTTTATGATCCAGCCTTTGCTGAGCTGGAACTATTGAGAGCCCTTTTTGTGAAGTATCCCTTGATAGTAGACAGGAAGGACACTATGTACTGTACATGTCATTTGTACAGTATGGTAAGATAGAACACTATAAACTACCCTGCGCAAATGGATCTCTGGTGTCAAGCACTGTGTGCAAATCCAAACACACACACACACACACACACACACACACACACACACACACACACACACACACACACACACACACACACACACACACACACACACTCACACAGGTCTAGTTTGGGTGGAACGCTCAAAGTGTGTACGATAAGCTCCATCTCAGTGGAATAATGGCAGCATGTAAGAGGAAGGGGGCTTTATTGCAGGAGATTCATTATCAGCATCAGCTCAGTGCACAGAGACACAAACAGAAACGAGGGGCTGCATTCATCTCTAAAAACAAGACACAAAAAAATACATTCTTTAAATAACCCCTGATTTAAAGCTTTGTGAAGATGACCCAGTGTGCCATGAAGAGAGAGGGGGGAGCTGAGAGATGAGTCTGCCTCAGGAATCAGGAAGACACTGTTTGAAAAGGCTTGCCCTGCCCTCTAGTGATGACAGGAGGAACTGCACTTAGGGACCGGTCTGGCTTGTCATTTTCAGTGAGGTTGGAATCAGATCTGATTAACTTTCATTGGTTAAGTACAGTAATACAGCAAACTCCCTTTTTCACAAGCCATTTATTTTTTCAGGTAATTTTGCTAAAATGACTGCTAGTTATGCCATGTGCATTACTATTTACAGTTTTAGTCTCTTTGTCCTTCAATAAAAGGGCCCTGTCGGACTCTGCGGCACCTCTCTCACTGCAAAAAGGAGGTAGGGGAGAAGCGTTACCTAATGTTTTTGCTCTTGGTTCATAAATCGTTTCAGCATCTGCTTTAAGGTCTGATTAAAACACTCCACCAAACCATCTGTCTGTGGATGCAGCAGTGTGGCGTAGTGGTTAGGGCTCTGGACTCTTGACCGGAGGGTCGTTGGTTTAATCCCAGATGGGGGACACTGCTGCTGTTCCCTTGAGCAAGGTACTTTACCTAGATTGCTCCAGTAAAAACCAAAGTGTATATCATGCGTCAGCCTCATGACCTCGGGCCAACAAAACGGGGGAACCATTAATTGTGTTACAGGCTGTCCTGTACCCGTGGCGGGGGTTGTTCATTTTTTGACGCCTTTATCCAAGATTATTTACAGGGTTTACTAGAGGTTTTTTAAGAGTCTAAGGGTTTCCTGAAGGGAATGTGATCAGCCACTAAGAGATCTGCATTTCCCCCGCATGAGTCTAAAACAACGACCAGACGCCAGAAAAAAAACAGTTGAGGGTATTCTCCATTTCAGTTGAAGGTCTTGAGTGAGTTTAACCAATAGACGAGTCGAAGAATGTCCTTTTTTTTTAGACAGGCGACCAATCAGGAGTGAGCAGAGGTGGGCCATAAATCTCCCAGGGTATTCTCAGCTTCACTTGAAGGCCCTACTTTAGCAACCAATGGGAAAGTCAAAGCTCTGACAGGTGACCAATCATTAGTGAGCAACCCCAAAACATGAATATTCCTTGGTTAGCACTGCAGTTAGGAGGATAGCTGGATTTCGCACGATATTGCTTATAAATATACATTGATAAATACAAATACCTTTACAACATCTCATTATTTCAAATTTTATTTTACACTAAAATAAAAAAAAGTGAGAAAATGGAGACATCATGGTTGATTTGGTTACGAATCCTTTTTCAAGGAGAACTTTCTCTGAAAAATTGGAGATTGATAAAAAAGGGAGATGTACACCACAGATCCCTGAGCTGACACAGGAAGGGAAAGGATATACTCGGCACTTTTAGAATTCAAATTATGAAAGGTATCTGTGGCTTACAGGTAGCTGCCACTTAAGCAAAAGGGGGGTTGCGACGACTCTGCTACCTCAGTCCATTTTGTCACAGCACGCCACTGCTATATAGTAATTGTCCCTTGATAATGAAGTGTGGAAATACTAGCACCCCATCGCCGTCAACATCCTTACCTACAATAGACCGGACCTGTTCCCAAGCATGCACCAGTGTGGGGTTGTTGCTTTGGCCCCACACTAGGTCCGTGCTTGAGGCCCACATGTCTGGTATATTGAGAGGGGCTGGAGTAGCCTCTGCCCTGGATGGCCCAGTAACATCACCTTGTTGGTCACACTGCGTACCAACTCCCTTTGACTGCCGTTTGTTACCATCAGAGCATTCTCCCACAGACCCCAGCCTCGTCTCATTGATGCTCCCTCCCACTTTTCAATCCTTCTCTTTCTTTTTGTTTTTCTAGGATGAAAACAAATCAGTTATGAAGGGGAAAACCTCACCAATCGGTTCCCCTTTCTCTTTTTCTGCCACGTTTACGTGTGCGACTGGGGCTACCATTAATTTCACCAATTCCTTATAGCTTGCCCAGTCCCGGCCCAGAATTACTGGGTGTGGTAACCTTTCCACCACCCCTACTACCAAGTGATGTTTGATCGGACCTACCATAGATATACTTTTAGTACAGGGTTTGTCGTCGTGTCTCCATGGATACAGGAAATAGCCACCTTGCATAATGGCTGCCACGACATACCGCCCAAGAGAGCCGTTTGAATTAAAGTCTGCTCACACCCTGTGTCCACTAATGCATGGGTTTTCACCTTCTCTAAAACCACATCAACAATATAAGGCCCCTCCCGACCATTTCCCCTTTGCTTACCCGTTTCTGATGCCCAATTACAAACCGCCACGTCACACTCCATCGCGGATGGGCATGACCCGGCGAGGTGTCCCGGTTGCTGGCATCTAAAACTAGTAGGAGGGGCAGAGGAAGCAGTGGTTAAGTATCTGTCCCATTGCAGGGGCAGCAAATCTACCCCAGCTGGGGGCCAACCTTGGCCTCCATGAAGGGGAAGTAAGGTTGCCCATTGGGGTCAGCGGTCTAGGAGGTCTTGGTCCAGGCCCGGGTGGTGGTGGAGCAGAGAGAGGAGGCGGGGCTCGGCTGCTCCATTGGGCTGGAGCGGTGAGTAGGCCAGTTTTGGCGGAGACCAGGTTGTCTTTGAAATCCTCAGCCAGTTTCACAGCGTCTTCCAGGTTGTCAGGATGGTGGCGCTGTATCCATGCCTGGGTTTCGGTGCCGACCACATGGCAAAACTGATCGATGACGATAGCCTCGCCCATCTGTATGCCTGACTTCTGTGCGGGGCTTAGCCAGTGCATCATGTGGTCACACAATCGCTGCGTGACAACCCTGGGGCGTGTATCCGGGGATCTCTGGTACTCCCTGAATCATACCCTGTGTGTCTCCCCCATGATGTTCAGGCGGCAAAGAATGCCTTGCTTTACCAGGTCGCACTGGGTTACTTCGGCATCCGTTATGGCATGGTAGGCTGCCTGGGCCTCCCCGATCAAGCAGGGCCCTAGCTGGCTGTCCCAGAACTCCTTTGGCCATGACACGTGGTAGCCAACCGCTCAAACGCTACCAGGTATGCTTCCAGGTCATCCTCCCCCATCATCTTCTGTGCCCGTGCCTTCATCACGGGTCCTGTTGGTGCAATGGGTGTTATTTGCAAGACCGACCCTCTCAATTAGAGCCGTGTACCTCTCGTCTCTCCGTCTTTCCTCGGCCTCCCATCTGCCATCCAGCGCCTCCAACAGCGCTGACAATGTAGCGTGATCCGTCCTTTAAATCACTGCAGGAAAAAAAAACATAAGAAGTGCTCCGGCTTTTCTGTTCCATACATCATGAATCATTATTGCTGTGTTACCTGTTCGACAATGTGGGCAAAAATCCTTACACTATCAGTGCACTAGAGCGGGCATTTTGATACGAGCTTTGAAACCGGTCTTTAAAGTTAAAAGTGTAAAAAGTTGTCAGGATGTTAACAATAAAAAGAGAAATGACAGGTACATTATTTAAACAGGTGTAGCAACACATGGGGACGTTTAACGCTATATTTTTCAGAACCCCGCTACTTACTCTTTAAGGCTAAACGTTAACAAAAGTTTTATAAGAGGTGAAGGTGGATAAAAACAAAATGAAACAAATTGCAAATGAAAAAAGAAAGTCTGTATCTAGACTACAGTACACACCGCTTCAGTATTTTTGTGCTCACTAAACATGTTTCTAGTGTATAAACAGGCACAACAAGATTTGTTGTATTCTGAATTGCTTCCACCAAAAGAGCCATATTGTGGCTTTATATGGCTCATGAGCCATCATTTGGACAGGCCTGCCTCAGACATAATACTGTAAGATGAGAGGGGTAAACAAAGCTATGAAAAGATAGATAGTGCTCCCCTGTGTTGCCCTGCAATGCAGTCATCACAAACTCGACATTGTGATTTACCAGCAAGAGCATCAAACTCAAGGGACCTGAAGTGTAATCCACAGCAAAACCAGCAGAGGGAGACACAATCCTAAAACTCCTTCCCAACAAGAGAAGAAGAGTATTTTCTTTCTTTCTTTCTTCTTTCTTTCTTTCTATCATTCATATTCCTGATTTATTTTTAACATGCTGTTCCCATCTTTGACTCTTAAAGGGCAGAGCCTGCAATTGTTGCTGGAGGGCTTTGTGCTGCGCTGCTCCCCTAGCAGATCTGATTTTCCATTGACTTCTCTTTCCCTCTAGGCCCATTTCTATCTGCACATTGCTGTCCTATTTCCCTGGTTATTGAGCGCTGCGAAGCCGCTTCTCTGGGGCTCGTCCTGTCAGCACCCATCGTCAGCCTTGTTCTCATCGACCAGCTCCTAACCCATTCCAGCCTGGGGGGGATACTCCCCTAACACGAACACAATGTGAGCACAGCCAGGCTTAACCCTGAGCTCCCTGATACTGGAGATGCTGGACTAACTGGACCACCATGCTGAAGGGTAAGGGCAAGGAATACAAATAATAATCAACTACCAAGAAACTGCTTCTGACAAAAATACAACTGCTATTGTTTCTTGATGTTTACAGTGGGTATAGTTTGAGAAGAAGACACTTCTTCACACAGAGAGTCTTGAGTGTACAGAATGGGCAGCCTAGTCATGTTGTTGATGAAGAATCCCTTGGATCCCGACCTGACAACGTTTTGACATCAATTAGCTTTTAGGGACTGGACGAGCACTGATGGGCCACATGGCCTCCTCTCGTTCGTAAACTTTCTCATGTTCTTTATGCTTATGAAACAATTCCATTCACATTGACACATTGTATAGAAAGTGAATCTTAACAGCAAGTAAACTCTGATATTGAACACCAACACCTAACTGTTACATCCAGTGGAGGCAAAGTGTTGCAGGGGGACATGTTAATGGTTACACTCTGGTGTACAGTACCAGCTTGAAGATTGGACATGCTTGAGAGCTGTATTGAAACCAGTGGGGAGCTTTAAAAAGTCAACAGGATGTGATGACTGAAATAGAAAATGATATCCAAAAGGATTATTAGAAATAATAAGAAACTAATGAGAACTAATTTCCCTTATGAAGCACACACACACACATGCACACACATGCACATGCACACGCACACACACACACACACACACACACACACACACACACACACACACACACACACATGCACACGCACACGCACACACACACACATGCACACACACACATGCACACACACACATACACACACATGCACACGCACACACACACACACACGCACATGCACACACTTACTCACACATACACTCACACACACAGGCACATGTACTCACAGGCATACACACACACACACAGAGGAAGGATATTTTCTTGGAAAAAGCTGCTTCCAAGTGCCTGGGCATCGCTACATTACAGCTATAGAACGGAATCAATTTAAAAAACATTTAAAGCACCATTTTTCCCACAGTGTAATGAGAGCTTGTCTCATGCCTTAGTTGGTTTGACAAGTATTGATTATTCCATTCTGTAGAGCTGTGGGGTTGAGCGGTCATTACCTTCAGCAAAAACAGCAGCAGCTGAAAAACAAACAGTGATCCTGATTAGACTGGACACAGGGATCTTTTGATGCTTTGCACAGTCTGAAACAAAGATAAAACACTTTCCTTTTCTAGTCCTGTTGATGAAAACTATCTTTGTTTCAAAATCACCCATGATCTGAACTACACCAATGCAATATATATATATATATATATATATATATATATATATATATATATATATATATATATATATATATATATAAACAATACTGATGTCCTGTAAATGTAAATATTTAGAATTTGTCTTGCATTTGGCAGAGATAGGATTAAAACTCACTTTTGCCGCCTTCAGGTTCTTTTAAAGAGGAGGCATACAGACTGTGACATGTGCTGGTCTTGACAATAAGGGGTGAGGCTAATGGCACCATTGGCTTTACATAGGGTCAATAAAGTCCCTGCTGGTATCTTCACCCATTCCTCAAGCAACATATAGGTTCAAATTGCATTCCAGATCTGACTTACAGTAAATGAACCACTGACAAAGAAAAGGACTCAGAGCAAGTCTGAGAAATCAAAGTCTGAGCTTTCAAAGTTGTGGAACCAAAGCAGCCACTGTGTGTTGTTTGTGGTGAACTCTGGTCAAATAATTAGATGAAGCCGTCACATCTTCAGTTGTAATGGGGGTATGTCTCTTATACAATAGCCATTTAACACTGCTGTTACACCTGGCGGTCCCTGCTGGAAACTCTGGTACTGGAGATGAAAAGGTTGAAAAACACTTTCATCTATCCTGAGACTGTAGCAGTCAAGCGGACGCTTGTCAAACCCCTGACTGAGTGAAGTCTCCAGTCTTCACCAGAGATTCTGGAGGGAGCGTCGCATTGGCTTTGGCGCTCCTGCAGGTCAGGGAGGCAAGCACGGCAGGGACTGTTTCTCCTCATCGCAGTCTCTCTCTCTCTCTCTCTGTCTCTCTCTCTCTCTCTCTCTCTCTCTCACTCTCGCTCTCTGCAGGAATCTCAATGTTGTTTTCATCTGGCACAGGCCACCTTGCGTCTTGTGCAATATATGTAAGCACCGTTTTCTAAAGTGATTAAGTTGAATTGAGTTTCGCTCTGTGGTTTTTGCTTATGCAAGCCAATACCAGGTGACATGCAATCTAAGTGCACCCCTCATTATCACAGGATCACCTAGTTCCTTGTCAGATCTTACCTCCTTTGAAGCGCACTGACTGTTTTATTTACTGAAGTGTCATGAAGTCTTGAGCCTGAAATAAAATTAGTTCACGTGTCTCTCATGCCTGGAGGGCTGCAGACTCTCTCTCTCTCTCTCTCTCTCTCTCTCTCTCTCTCTCTCTCTCTCTCTCTCTCTCTCTCTCTCTCTCTCTCTCTCTCTCTCTCTCACACACACACACACACACTCCTCTCACTCCCTCCTCTCCAGCTGGACTCTGCCTCTGCCCTGTCCCCCTAGCTCCCTGTCTCTTGCTTTTGAGTTCTTGGGACCCTGTTAGAAAGTGTGAATATTGGTGGTCAGGGGACACACAGATTCGCGTCCTGGCTGTGTGAAGTTGCTGGTCTTTGCTGGGGAGCGTTGCATAGAGAGTGTTGCACTGGCTCTAATGCTCCCGCTGGTTAGGGAGGCAAAGCTGCTGTGAGGGAACATGATTGAAATGCTTCATTTAATGTCCTGTTACCAAAGAGGCCTTGATTTTACTTCAGACATTCTGTTCTCTTCTCATATTAGGTAGTTACATAATCCACTGATAGTCAGGTGTTGTGTTTACAGTGTTCAGCATAATGTTCAGTCTCTTATTACAGTCTGCAGCAACAGCTTCAGAGCCTAGCCTGTCACAACATTGTTCAGTATGATTGGCTGATTTCTTATAAGTAATTTATGAGTTTTGAATTTTTTCCATGCTTTTTTTCCATGTTTTATGCCATGCATTTACTTTTTTTAGTATGCTTTACCATACCTCTTTTTACCATGCTTACCTATGCATTACCATGCTTTTAGAAATACTAAAACAAACTTAAATGCAATGACAAACTGAAGTTTCTTTTAGTATCTCTAAATTCAGCACTATTGAGTGTTTAATAGTTATGGATGATTTAGCATGCTTTGTTTTTAATCATTTTTTGCACCAAAGTTGTGCGACAGACCTGTGTTGGACTAGAGCATGTAAACCAGGGTTGCTGTCCTTGAATGGGGTGATGTGGAAGCTGGAAAAAGTCACGCTGCACTTCATCAATAATGAATGGGCTGACTGGCAAAAGTAATGGATACCTCAGACATTGCAAATTCTTGTATACAGCTTTGTTTCATTCAAACAGCTATACTGGTCTTTCGTTGATAGTATGCCACATACTTTGTTTGCACAAGAGAACATTGTAAGTTCATTCTGCTGATGTGTGTGTATGTATAATAGCCATGCACTTCCTAACTCTACAGTGTAATTAACACCTTGTCATTCCTTTTTACTGTTACAAATGATCTATTTATTAATATTCTTGACATAATTTGAGATATATGGGTCTATTCACATAGCTTTAAAAAATTCATGAAGAAAAACAGGTTTGATATTCCTGAAACTGTTCTTTGTTGTTATTAACTGGACCACCATTTGTCTAGAACAGTTTCAGGAATATCAGACTTCATATATCAGATTTTATTAATAAAAACAGGCTTTGAAAAAATCTTCTTTTAATGACTTGTGAGTTTTAAACCTTTGCATATAGTCTGCCATAGCTTTTTCACAGGTCGCTAAATTAAAAAAACAAAACACAACGCTCCTAATAACATAGAAATAATGTGCAAGCCACTAAAGCACACATGTTACTGTGTGATATGACTCTACACTGCAAGTGGTATTATTTATTTCTTAGCAGATGCCCTTATCCAGGGCGACTTACAATTGTTATAAGATATCACATTATTTTTACAATTACATTTTTTTTTTTACACATTATTTTTTACATACAATTACCCATTTATACAGTTAGGTTTTTACTGGAGCAATCTAGGTGAAGTACCTTGCTCAAGGATACAGCAGCAGGGTCCCCCACCTGGGATTGAACCCACGACACCTCCGGTCAAGTGTCCAGAACCCTAACCACTACTCCACACTGCTGCCCTATTGTTGCTCCCTTATGGGTGATTGAATGTCATTGATGTCACCAAGTACAATAAAGACACATTGAGAAGTGCTCTGCTTTAGACGAGGTTTGCCAGTTTGAAAGAGCAATACTATTTAGATCCATCACCATTTTATTGATTACAATAAGAAATACTAAAATAAACTTCAATTTAATGACAAACGTTCCAACTAGAAGTCTAGAAGACACTGAACAAAGTGAACTGAAGTTTATTTTAGCATTTCTAAATTTAGCATCATTGAGTGTTTAATAGTTATGGATGATTGATTTAAATAAACCCAAATGTCCGAACAGTGACATGCTTTAACACAAAAAGCATTTTGCAGGGTGCTTTCCCCTGTACAGCGCTATAAGGTAAATCAGTGTACTGCATCGCATTCACACAAGAGAATTGCCATATGCAAGGAATCTCTACTTTTGTTCTTTTGCTTCAAGGTACTATCACACGGCAATTCAAAAAGCACGACAAGACCAGGAAGAAGTTAAATGATTTATTGAATAACCAATCAAGCAGAAAACTGATTAATAACAAAAACTGGATAACGACAGAAGCCAACTGAACAGGTTGGAATAAATGACTGATAGTGGAAAGCTTTGGCCTCGGCTTCAGACTTCTGGGGGGGTGAAGGGTAATACACGCCCCAGGCCTCTAGAATATACTGAAGGTCCGGGGGCAAGAGAATGGGAAGTAGAACTGATTCAACACCAATCACCTGCTGCATGGTGGCACCCCCGGCTTGAAAACAACGACAACATGCAAGTAAGAAAGCGCAGATTGTATAGGAATCAGGGAAGGGAATTAGGAGCGTGGTGTTGTCATGGTGACTTTGTGAACTTTGTGGGTGCGATGTATGTATGCCCCCACTGCCTCTCTCCCCCTCTTGTCACAATGACAGAATCGCTCTGTCCCGGGGTATGCTCAGGGATTCTGGGAAGTTGTGAGTGGTAGGTCCGAGCTCGCGGGTGAACAGGAAGCGTCAGAGTGCTTGTTTTGACAGCTACTCAACAGGTCGAGCACAGAGTGCTCCCTCCAGGAGAATCAGAGAGAGGGAAAATAGAGACTGCTCAACAAGGATCTGCGCTCTCAGCACCCTCATTCCACTTGCTTTAACTTGGGGTATTTATCAAGAGCAGTGCTCTGAGCTTCCTCAGTCCTTTGGAAAAGAGCACGCTATGAAGGGATGAACTCCCAGATACTCAGATACATAATTCAGTCAATCAGAGTGTTCATCAGAGGTTAAATCTCGCTCAGGACTGCAGTCTCACACATTGGGAGATGAATGCGTTTCTATGGATACGAGCAAAGTGAAAATCAGAAAGTGGAATGAAAAAGATCTATCAAACATATAAAAGAAAGGAAAGACAAATATTTGCAGTTACAATACAAGTGGTTTTAGTTGTTTTGATCATGGCAGGTTCTGCAATAAATCACACTGTCAGCTTGTTGTTGATTGGTGCTTAGTAACTGTGTAGACAAGGGCAAGTGAGTGAAAGCTTTGTTACAGGCTTTATTTATTTATTTTATTAACAATTATTTTTATTAATTCCCGATTTTCTCCCAATTTTGGAATGTCCAATTATTATTCAACCTGGCTCACCTCTGCAACCTCCGAACTAACTCGGGAGAGATGAAGACGAGCACTCGTGTCCTCCGAAACGAGTGCCATCAGCCATCTGCTTTTTTCCGGTCTGCAAGCCCGCCGTGCAGCCATATCCAGAACTTACAGTGTTGGAGGACCACGCAGTTATGAATTGAGTACAGGCCAGCCTGCAGGCACCCGGCCAGCCACAGGTGTCACTGGTGTGCGGTCAGCCAAGGACTCCCCAGCCGACCTAACCTCTCCCTGCCCAGGCAGCACTTGGCCAATTGTGCGCTGCCCCCTGGGAACTCCTGTCCACGGTCGGCAGTGGCATAGTCTGGATTCAAACAGGTGATCTCCAAGCTATAGGGCGCATCCTGCACTACGGGCAGAGTGCTTTTACCGGATGTGCCATTTGGGAGCCTTATGTAACAGGCTTTATTACATTTGAATATGTACCTTACAACTATAACAAATGCTAAAGGGAATTACTTGGAAAAGCTTAATACCTGCACAGGCCTACTATATCCATTGTTATTATTCCATATCCTCCTTTCTCACTTCTCCTCCATGCTCTCTGTCTCTGTCTGCCTCTCTCCTTCCCCTCTCTGTTTCCTTTCCCCCTCTCCCTCTTCCTCTCTCCAGCTCCTCCCTGCTTTAGTCCCTCTCTCTGTCTCCCTCAGCCCCACTCTCTCACCCTCTCTCTCTCTCTCTCGCTCGCTGGCCTGCTGTAACCCAGTAGAGTCGATAGCTGACTGCCCTGACTCGCTAATGCAGATCCTATCTGGATCTGTGTCTACGTGCCCCAGCCCCCACTTGCTGGAGACAGATTCATATTGACAACGGGATGCCTTTCAACTCAAAAGGTCATTGACACATCATGGGCCACTTTAGTTTCCACTGCAACCATTTGGCCAAACAGATATATACCAGAACAGAAGCAGTGACTTCCCTTATAAAATGGCAAGAACAGAGGATCACCATACCAGCACAGCTTGGAACTTTCAGAAGGGTATGGTGGGGTGGGATGGTGGGGTATGGTGATGTATGGTGGGGTGTAGTGGGGTGGGATGGTGGGGTATGGTGGGATGGGATGGTGGGGGATGGTGGGGTGGGATGGTGGGGGATGGTGGTGTGTAGTGGGGTGGGATGGTGGGGTATGGCGGGGTGGGGTGGGATGGTGGGGTATGGTGGGTTGTGGTTTGGTGGGATGGTGGGATATGGTGGGGTGTAGTGGGGTGGGATGGTGGGGTATGGTGGTGTATAGTGGGGTATGTGGGTGGGGTATGGTGGGGTGGGATGGTGGGGTGGAATAGTGGGGTGTGGTGGGGTGGGATGGTGGGGTATGGTGGGTTATGGTGGGGTGGGGTGGGATGGTGGGGTATGGTGGGGTGGGGTGGTAGAGTATGGTGGGCTGTGGTGGGGTGGTGGAGTAAGGTGGTGTATGGTGGGGTGAGGTGGTGGGGTATGGTGGGGTGAGATGGTGGTGTATGGTGGGGTGTGGTGTGGTGGGGTGGTGGGGTGGTGGGGTATGGTGGGGTGGGATGGTGGGGTATGGTGGGGTGGGATGGTGGGGTATGGTGGGGTGGGGTGGGGTGGGATGGTAGGCTATGGTGTGGTGGGGTGGGATGGTGGGGTATGGTGGGGTGTGGTGGGGTGGGATGGTGGGGTATGGTGGGGTATGGTGGGGTGGGATGGATGTGGTATGGTGGGGTGGGATGGTGTGGTATGGTGGGGTGTGGTGGGGTGGGATGGTAGGCTATGGTGTGGTGGGGTGGGGTATGGTGGGGTATGGTGGGGTATGGTGGGGTGGGGTGGATGGTGGGGTGGGATGGTGTGGTATGGTGGGGTGTGGGGTGGGGTGGGATGGTAGGCTATGGTGGGGTGGGGTGGGATGGTGGGGTATGGTGGGGTATGGTGGGGTGGGGTATGGTGGGGTGGGATGGTGTGGTATGGTGGGGTGTGGTATGGTGGGGTGGGATGGTGTGGTATGGTGGGGTGTGGTGTGGTGGGATGGTGGGGTGGGGTGGTGTATGGTGGGGTGGGGTGGTGGGGTGGGATGGATGGGGTATGGTAGGGTGTGGTGTGGTGGGATGGTGTGGTAAGGTGGGTGTATGGTGGGGTGGGGTGGTGGGGTGGGATGGCAGGGATATATGGTGGGGTATGGGGGGTGGGATGGTGTGGTATGGTGGGGTGGTGGGGTGGGATGGTGGGGTAAGGTGGTGTATGGTGGGGTGGTGTGGTGGGGTGGGATGGTGGGGTATGGTGGGGTATGGTGGGGTGGGGTATGGTGGGGTGGGATGTGGTGGGATGGTGTGGTAAGGTGGTGTATGGTGGGGGATGGTGTGGTATGGTATATTTTATAAGCTCAATAATACTCCAGGGTGTTCAAAGTCCAAAATCAACAGCCCTGGGGTGTGGATATTGGACCACGTTTAAGCACCCTGTCATGGGTTATTACTTTCATATTCCTTCAGTAGCTTTAATCACCTAGAATAATAACCTGGGAAGGGAGAATAAGGAGCAATGTACTGATTCCAGTTAACACACACTGTCATTTTCTCATATTTACATGTAACTGCTCAACTCTAAGGTGTAAAGGGTTCACAGAGAACTCTTCAATAAAATAGAGGTGCACAGTGACTTGGCTCCAACCTTCAACCTCACACTTTATCTTGCTTCAGTACCAGAGGTCATTCGAGACGTTGTTTGTATTTTCAACCAGTCATCACCTTGTGCATTGAACTCAGTCGTGTTTGCATTTGGCTGAGGCTTTCGGTTACACAGCATATATCTTATGTGCTAAATACAGTGTAATTGAATTAATTATTTATTAAGTAATTGGCAGTAATCACTTAGTAATAAGTGCTATCACGTTAGTAATAGGTAGCACCCAGTTGCTATATATATATACACCTCACTCCCCAACCACCACCACCACCACCACCTCACTCCCCAACCACCACCACCTCAATCTCCAACCACCTCCACCTCGCTCCCCAACCACCACCACCTCACTCCCCAACCACCTCCACCTCACTCCCCAACCACCACCACCTCACTCTCCAACCACCTCCACCTCACTCCCCAACCACCTCCACCTCACTCCCCAACCAGCACCACCTCACTCCCCAACCACCACCACCACCTCACTCTCCAACCACCTCCACCTCACTCTCCAACCACCTCCACCTCACTCCCCAACCACCTCCACCTCACTCCCCAACCACCACCACCTCACTCCCCAACCACCACCACCTCACTCCCCAACCACCTCCACCTCACTCCCCAACCACCACCACCTCACTCTCCAACCACCTCCACCTCGCTCCCCAACCACCTCCACCTCACTCCCCAACCACCTCCACCTCACTCCCCAACCACCTCCACCTCACTCCCCAACCACCACCACCTCACTCTCCAACCACCTCCACCTCGCTCCCCAACCACCTCCACCTCACTCCCCAACCACCACCACCTCACTCCCCAACCACCACCACCACCTCACTCTCCAACCACCTCCACCTCACTCCCCAACCACCACCACCTCACTCTCCAACCACCTCCACCTCACTCCCCAACCACCTCCACCTCACTCCCCAACCACCACCACCTCAATCTCCAACCACCTCCACCTCACTCCCCAACCACCTCCATCTCACTCCCCAACCACCTCCACCTCACTCTCCAACCACCACCATCTCACTCCCCAACCACCACCACCACCTCACTCTCCAACCATCACCACCTCACTCTCCAACCACCTCCACCTCACTCCCCAGCCACCACCACCTCACACCCCAACCACCACCACCACCACCACCACCACCACCACCACCTCACTCCCCAGCCACCACCACCTCACTCCCCAGCCACCACCACCTCACTCTCCAACCACCTCCACCTCACTCCCCAACCACCAGCACCATTCCATTAGCAAACCATTAACATAAAATTACATTTTAGAAAATTATTTTAAAGTCCCAAGCAGTTTTAAAATACAATTCACAAACAGCTAAGTGTCATGAAACAGTTGCATGCATAGTCCCATGCAGTAAAACATAAGGCTGCAGACAGAGCGATTCCCATGCACGGGAACAGCACAGCTGCAGGGATGCGTGCAATCAGTCCTGCACACAATTTGCAGAGGGCACTGCACTAGCACAGTTCAGCAAAGTCCGCACATACAGTTCAAACACAGTATATATTGTATGGATGTATTTACTAGGTTCTTATTGCGCACAAACCGACTGTGTAGAACTGCTGAATTGTTATATTAAATTTGTATCATCACCTTATCACAAAAGTGACACAGCACAGAACATTCAGCCCGATACATGCTGACTGTGTTTCTCCTATCTACCTTCTGTTTACACTGTGCCTTGCTATAGTGCAGTCAAACTTTGTGAGGGAGATTGCAAAGGGGAAAATTACATGCAGACCTTACTGAACACAATGCTTCCAGTGATCAAATGTAACTCATTATCGAGATAAACGACAATGCCACCACTCTTCCAGAGCCTATTCCCGCAATGGAGGAGCAATCCACATCTTTTGTACGCTGGCTGAAGACGCATAGCCTTCCGACAGTCTGAAACTCGTTGTTTCCATCTGTTTTAAACCGACTCTTATCCCAAACGTTGTTTCCATCATAACATTTGATTTATTTATTTATTTATATATTTATTTATTCATTTATTTTATTCATTTATGTATTAGTTTATTTATTTATTTTTCATTTTGGATAGCAGCTACATTATCCCTTTCATCCTCTAAAATCGCAGCAATCTCTAGCAGCACATTGGGCTCCATCGCCAAAGTAGTCAGAGTCACTGCGCCCACATCAGAGCCTTTTTTTAGACAGAGCCTGTTTGAAATAGGTTCCCGTCTCCATTAGGACTTTTTGAAACAGGCAGAACTACTTTAGATGGAAAACAGTCAATTCAGTCACGTCAACCCCTTTGATTTTTGCACTGGGGTTATGATAATTAGGTACCCACTTCATTGATGTCATTCCAGCTCCTATCTGGATTCAGGGCCATTATCTCAGAAGATGAAGACATCTCCCTTCAGGGATTTCCTGTTCCATTTATATGGGTCAAGTTCTACATGTGAAAATAAAAAAAAAACATGTTTGCTGATCAGTCAGGCCAGTTGTAATAATAATAAGAATCCTGGTTTACTCTTTGGGATTCACACTTGAATTGCTGTAACCTGCTATAACAATAAGAGCTCTAAAACCATGGCTCTTTTGCATTGTGGTTTAGATGCTCGCTTGCAGTGCGCAGGGTTGCTGATTTGCACCCAGCCTCTGCTCTGTTACAGTACTATTAATGAAAAATGTGCCACTTATACCGGACTCCCTCTCGGTTACCGTGGCAACAACTTCAAGAGCACTTCCTGTTTGCAGAAAAAAGTAGTCAATCTGCACAGTTTTAGAGGTTGAGGTATTAATTTGGGATGCGAGTTCCAGACGAGTGGGCTCATTTAAAAGCAGACCTTGCCCTTCACAGCTGTAGGTCTGGGTTTGGATCCAGCTTCTCATGAGGGAATAAAATATTTGTTTAATTCAGGGCGTCCACTCTCTTCCTTTTGAAACAAGTAATCCTTCCTTTAGGGTTACCACAACTATGAACACTGACGACTTCCCTTGTTAACCGGACTGTAATTATGCCTCAAAGCCTAATGTCTTTCCTCCGATGCTAATTATTCAGTCAGGAAGCGTCGGCCTCTCTCTGTGTTATTTGCTATATTATTGTGCTTCTGTTTTAGTTCAAAGCATGCACACTGTGCATTTACACATACAGTTATGTTTTAAATATCCTATCCTAATCCCTGGCTCTCAGTGTTTTCATATGTCAAAGTGTTGCAACCTTCTATACATAAAATGCTGACAAACCACAGTATCCTCAAGGACTTTCCTCAGGGTTCTGTTCTTGGTCCAATATTATTCACTTTGTACATGCTAGCTCTAGGCCAGATTATTCGTAGACATGCTATCAATTTTCACTGCTATGCTGATGATACACAGTGATATATCTCTGTGAAACCTGGTGATATCATCTCATCAGTCTTACTGGAGTGTATTATTGACATCGAAATCTGGATGTCCCAAAATGAGAAATCTGGGTGTTATCTTTGACTGTGCTTTAAGTTTTGAGTCGCATATTAAAAGGATTTCAAAAGTGTCTTTTTATCATCTAAGAAACATTGTCAAAATTTGATCATTTCTGTCATTCTCTGATGCCGAGAAAGTAGTCCATGCCTTTATTTCATCTAGACTGGATACTGTAACGCCCTGTTTGCTGGACTTACTAGCCAAGCCTTATCCCAGCTGCAGCTTGTGCAGAATTCAGCTGCAAGGGCTCTCACCAGAACACAAGAGAGAACACGTATAACTCCTATTGGCCTCTGTGTGCTGTGATGTCAGCTGATAGTGGTCTGCTCTGCACTCTGAGGGTAAGCCTTAGGAAGAAAGGAGAGGTTGCTTTTTGTGTTGGGGCTCCGCAACTGAGGAACTCTCTGCCCCAGCATATCAGAAGTTCACCCACAGTGGCTACTTTGAAATCAATGCTTAACACTAATCTTTATTATTTAGCCTTCCGATTTGATTCATGCTTATTTTAACTGTTCTATTTAATTCTTTTTTTTATGTATTTTTTATTTGTATAACTATTTTTTTGTCTTAGTGTTTTTATAATATCTGTCTTTGTAATTGTGAACTTGTGTGAAGTGCCTTGAACCCTGCAGTATGAAAGGCGCTCTATAAATAAAGTGTTATATTATTCAGGAACAAAGCAAATCCAAAGACAGTACAGGGTGCATTCACAGGATAATACTGTAGGGAAAGTTACAGGTTTCAGCAGGTGGAATCTGAGCAACAAAGCTGCAGGTAAACCTACAGGTGTCAACAGGTGGGATTCGAGCCCCCACTGGCCTCAAGATGTCTGAGCTGCCAAGGCGACATCGATGGTATGTCTGCACCCTCATGGCATCAGAGAGTTTGTTCCTGAGTGGCGTCAGTGTAGATGTAGTTTTCTGAGCCCAGAAACATTAGTTACAGACATTAGCATACTGTAATATACTGGGCAGATTACATCCCACTGGAGAGCAGCATGCTCTCTCCAGGACTTGAATGTTGGTTGTGAGTGAGTTCTGCATGCAGATACATACAGGCATATATCATTTTGGAACAAGAGGTGTGGCTGTCTTGCTTGACAAAAGACTGAAAAGAGGGCAATCAGACTGTTTGCTGATTGGAGATACAAAAGACTGTTTAAAAAGTGCAATCAAAGGTGGGTGCGTACTATTGAAGATATGTTAATCACTTCAGGACAAACAGTCACCACCTCGACACAATGACTGTGAGATCACCCTTGCACCTCTCCCAGGAACCACATTATGCCGGTTCATAAAATACACTCTGGCTACATGACTGCAAAGAATAGTCTATAATAATTTGAACAGTACAAAGATAACCTTACACTATGTAACAGTAAAACAAGTATAGGTCGTTTAGTTTATGGCTGTAAAATACACCATTAACCCAACCTAACTGCACACACAGAGGGAGTTAAATAATATGACTTGTTTATGCTGAAGTTCAAAAGGAGCAGCATGAGTTTTCTGTGTCAACAAAAGCAGCATGCAGCTCCGCTCGGGGTCCTAATCTGATCATCTGACAAACATCCAGACCAGCCTGTGTCACCTTTCAACACATCCACAATACAGCAGCCCCAGGGTACATCTACAGCAGTGCAAATGTGAACGAAAAGGGATTTCATTGCTCCTCTTATCATAGCTTAGTGGAACTGTACCAGGGTGGAAGCCCTGCTGGTGTAAGGTGTGTGTGTGTGTGTGTGCGTGTGTATGCACGTGCACGTGTGTGTGTGTGTGTGTGTGTGTGCATGCATGTGTGTGTGTGTGTGTGTGTGTGTATGTGTGCGTGAGTGTGTGTGTGTGTGCGTGTGTGTGTGTGCATGCTTTTTATTTGTTAATGTGTTTTGTTTGTTCCTATATTGTGGATTAAACATGTGCAATAGCGCTTCAAACTGCAGCTTCTTGCTTCGGAGTTTCTCTTCCTGCGAGTAACACCTGGGCCGTGACGCTACCCTGTCACTGGAACCTTTCCTTGTTAAAGGTGGTGGTGCTAAGGTTTTAAAATCGATTTTCTTACCTCTGCTATTGTCACCGCTCCCCTTATCATTGAATGATACCCTGCCCATCACATTGCAGTAGCTCTGCTAAAAGCCTAACTTGGATGCAGCTGAGTCATGGGTGGTATGACATTTCATCACTTTTGTGGCTTCAAGCTGCACCATTGAAGTTAATTTAATTGACATTTTTTGTAAGGAATTTCCTGGCTTTCATGGCTTCAAACTTAAACCATAACTATTTTTTTAACAAAGTTTTTTTTCAATGAATTATGATGATTTGCAGGGGTTTGTTCTTAATAACTGATCTGATTCATAAAACCCCATTCAGTGAAACCGTATCAAGGGTCGTTATCCAATTCTTATGGGCCAGTAGAGTAAGTGTGGACAATTGGCGACTACTAAATTAAATATACAGTATATATATATATATATATATATATATATATATATATATATATATATATATATATATATATATATAACAGTACAACGGCACTCATACTGTTGCCATGGTAACCTAAAGTGCTGTTAAATAGTAATGCTATTGAGGTCTCAGCCTTACCCAGTAATGCACACTTCTCTTTTAAAAATCTATTAATAGTTTATTTCATCTCAGACAGTATTAATGCAGATACCACTGGAGATTAAGACCTATCAAAATATAACACACAGTCGCACAGCCGATAAATAGTCTGAGCTGATTCCACATGCAGAGTGCTCAATTTGGACCTGCTCTACAGTAGGTTTACAGAGACAATCTGCCTTGTAGGAATTAGTAAATACAGCAGGAAACACGCGGTCACCAGCACTTGACATACAGTAAAGAAGGTTTTCAGCCAGTCTCCATGTGAAATCGATGTATAAAAACAGTCTCATTTTAGTATACACTGAGGATACTGCACACATCCCCAGTGACAGGGCTATTTATGCGAGGCGGCCGCAGGGTTTAGCTATAAACCCACTTCTCCAATTGGGATGAAACTTGCTAATGTTGAGCTGAGGTTAAAAGCTCTAGACCCACACATGTAGATGAGCCCATCTCTTTACATAGTGGTTAAGATGCTCGCTTGCAGTGGCAGGGTCGCTGGTTCATGCCCAGCCTCTGCTCTGTTACACTAAGGACATCTTTAAGTCACGTTAATCTGGTAGGATATAGAAGCTGTCAGCCTGCATGTCAATGTCAACCTGAAGAACTGTTTATCCAATTCAGATGAAGCTTGTTAAGGATATTCTTGGGGTGTCTGTCAGGAGGCATCTGTCAGTCTTTCATACAGTGGATGTATGGCGTGGTGGTTTACTTTTTCATGCTATCAACAGCTCTAATTCTAATTGCGATCTAGATCTTGAAGCGGTCTTGAAGCCTTCTCCAAGCTATGACAGCTTCTGTAGACTTTCCAATACCAAAGCAAAAGCTCCTGTCAATCTGGCAAGTGGCCCCACTCGTCACGTCGTACATGCGTAAGCTGATGAGGGTGGTGTTAATGGAAAGCATGCTCAGTCAAACAGCCGCTCTGCAGTCATCATAAAAGACAACATGTAAGCTGTGTTCAAAATTGGGAAGCTATGTGCCACATTCGCAGCTAGAAATGTGTTTTTGAAATGGCAGATTGATATTACACACATTGAAATTAGAGATATTGAGGCCCTTAGGGAACGGTCATGTTTGTTCCAGTGGTTTGCAAGGGAATTGGAAGGGTTTTAGCAGCCAGAGGTGTCGTTTGTTTCAAGTTGACAGGGCGTTTTGGGGTTTTTTTTGTGGCATAGATATTGCTGAGTGAAGTTAATCTCTCCTGTTGCTATCGTGGATTAGACTGCCGCTTTCAAGCCCTTGTGTGGCAGGGTGTAAGTGTTCTATATAAATCAGCCAACACGGGGGTTTCAAATCTCAAATCAGCATTTTCACAAAGGATAGTAAATGAGCGAATGGATTACAGAGTACTCTATTTAAATCTCACTCCTATTGTTCAGGTGTACATGAATAGGGACAGCCTTTGTTTCAGGGGAAAAGGGCTGATCAGAACACATTCAAATGAAGCCCAATGCAAGATAAAGCAGAAAAAAAGCAGCATTGCAACTCACAATAACCAAGTTATTACCACAACTATATTATAATATACAGTCTTTTGACTCCTGGTTAAGCAGTGAATAAGCACCTTCACTGTTAATGTCATTTTGTAGTTTCCCATGCTTTCTCCATATGTATGCTACAAATTTATTTAGTTTTACTGCATGGGCTGGACGAGCACCGCAGGCCATACGGTTCAGAGAGTGCTTGACATTGAACTGAAGAGCAAGCTCTGTAGTGGAGAGGTAAGTATGTCTCCTATGCTGATGTCAGTATTATTATTATCAGCTCATCAGCCACTAGGAGGAGGTGCATTCCAGTGCACACCTCAGGTGAGAGTCTCAACCCCTGTACTAAAGGGTTCTTTACATGAGCAGGTATAGAGCTTTTAATGCCATCTCACCAGCAGGGGTCAGGGTCCGTACCTTCAATGCATCACACAACCCTGCACCATACTTTTCTCACTTGTGATTGACCATGGTGCTGGTGCTTTATCTGGCCTTCACTATGTTATGCTACAAACCTTGCTATAAATATCACCATGGCAGTAAATCATTTCAAAGGAGCCCCTGCCATCCTCAAGACTGATAAACACAGACGCCGCTGGTGAAACGTTAACTTCTGTTACAGAAGTGACTAAGGTAGTCAACATCAAATATTCATTATTTGTTCATTAAAATTCAGCAATACATATTTCTCAAGCTTTGTTCTTGTGGTTTCTGGTATCACAGGACCCCACCTATGGATTTTCCTTCCTTGTTCACTTCAGCCCAGTCTCTTGTTCTGTTAAGCCAAAGTGTTGCTTGCATATACCAAAAGAAGAGATTATCTGAACCAGGTTTGGGAAATGTGTAAGCTGCCAATTTGTCAAATGAATGTGTTTTTATAGCTACAGTACAATACCCGTGTAGTGTAATACGACAAACTCCTTTTCAGCGTAGGCCAGTGGCTTTAAGAGAGTGGGCAGTCCTCGTACAGCGGTGGGCGTGTCTCAGCGGGGAGTTATGAATGACTGGGTGTTGCGAACTGGGGTGATTGACACATAGGGGCGGCTGTCGTCAGCGTGTTTCAAAGGCGGCGTTGGGTTTAGTAACTGGGCTACACATCAAGCTCAAGAGGGTTTGCAATCAATAGGAAACAGAGAAAGCAACAGGGAGGGAAGTAACTGTAGATACACGCAGATCACTGGGGAATGTCCGAATCTTCGAGCACAGCAACAAAGAAGACGAAACGAAATCAACGCATGGAAAGGACCGGCCGGGCGAAACAACGGACTGCCTTGAACGACATATATTTTTTTCGTCTCTGACTATGTTGACAATGAATTTACAGTTCACAATGGAAATTCATTAATAATAATAATAATAATAATAATAATAATAATAATAATAATAATAATAATAATATCGTTATAATAAATGGGCATAAATAAATGCTGAGGAAAATGAAAACAACATTTTATTATCCAAAAGAATAAAAAGCTAATACCCAGTCCACATTAGACTATTGACTATCATACATTAGTGGCTTACTACTGTGCTTGCAACAAGGACATATGCAGCGACAGCGAGAGACTGATGGGCTAAAATAAAGGAAATGTCAGTTTAGAAAGTGGCGGGGGCAAGCTCTCCCTCTCGAAGGTATACAATAATAAACGTGAGTGACTTCTCTTCACACCCGGGCTTGGGTTGCTGCTGCAGCCCGGTCTTGTATGTAATTTAAATGATGCATTCCATCTAGTACCGTGAAATAGATACAGCAACCCGCCTGCTGCTCATTGCGACACGTCGGAGCTGGAGCGCGATTGCGCTCAGCAGCAGGACTGGCGTGCTGGCTATATAGGCGGGCCGGTGGGGATGTTTAGGAGTTCATTTCTCTTCCAGAGGAGGATCCGAAACATTAAGTCTAGTTGTAATACACACCATTAGCTGAACGTCAATAGGGTGGTTCTGACTGTCTACGTGAGAAAGAAAGAAAGAAAGAAAGAAAGAAAGAAAGAAAGAAAGAAAGAAAGAGGACACTTTGCAGATTAGGAACTAAACGGACCAAGAACTAAACCAAGGAGTTGAGCTTTGTTTGAAAACAATTCAAGGTAAGTTTACTATGTGGTAACACAGACTGCTGGGTAATCTAGGAAACTGGATATCACACAACCTGTAGGCGTTTATATAAATGTAAGGATAAATAGCGTACAGTTCAGTATAGTGCAGTCTTCCCTGCACGCCCTTGTCTGTTTTGGTTATGTGTCATCTGATGACAACGCTACCCGAACATTATTAACGCGCTGTCAGTCCGCAGCGAGGTAGTCAGTTGAGTTTGTGAAGTTTCGCGATTGCATCCCAAGTGTCGGGGTTCTTTTGTGGGGGACTGGTGTGTTTATTTGAAGAATTTCCTGTGGTACTGGAATTAGGTGAGTCTCCACACCTTATGGTGTGTTTTCTATCACAGCAGCATACCAGAATACTTTTAAAAAGTGTGTTGGGCAACCCTTATAACATTTCCTTAGAGACAGCATAGCACAGTGAATTAAAATACAGAGAAAGCATGGTAAAGCACAGGCATGCACTGTAAAACCCAGAGAGGTATGCTAAAGCATATTATAAAAAACATACAAAAAATGGCAAACTATGGTACACTATGTTAAATGCATAGTACTGAACAACCACGGGGGAAATGTATTTGCAAATGTATTGTAGTAAACATTAATAAAGGAGGGTTTGCTTACATTATGTTTCTATCAGAATTCTGCCCCTCGCCAGCTAGATCATATTTATTGTTGATGGTGGAGGGTATTCCCGAATGTTTTGTTTATGACAGCCTTATGATAGAATGAAAAGAAACACCTGTATCCTTGCAACCTGTATCCTCAGTTAATTTCCTTCCATAGCTCTAATATTTACAGCTCTGTAATTTTAACCATTAATGAACACATAGGCTACTTAATGCTTTACAAGTTGGAGATACACTTAAAAGCGAACGCGTTGTACACGGTCTGTTTCATGCCAGTTCCCCGCGTGGGTACATCCTACTGGAAGATACGATGACAGCATGTGTGTGTGTGTTCCTTCTGAAACATACACTCTTGTGATGTTTAGAAATCCCAGTGTATTAGAGGAACATTAGACCCATTGTCTCCTGATTTAGTGCAGCAATAACCCGCCCTTGAAATAAATCTAAATCCCGCGGCACCATAGCCGAGAAGCCACTGAAACTCCGCATCAGGTTTATAACAATGAAATAATGAAGCGGTTAATACCATACAGAGATTTTGTTGGTTTACTTAAGTAAGGGTTTTGTGGTAATACATGTCTCGAATGTAATTGTCCTCGCCTCACAGCGCTGCATTAAATGTATAGCTATGGCGATATAAACTTTTAAGTTTTTTTTTTAATTCATGCCGCCTAGCTGTGTGTGTTTTGCTGCGCTAGATCAAGAACAGATGCATCAAGTTTGTATAAAGTCTGTGAAAGCCACATGACTTTTGTATTTCTGTGCTAGAAAGGGCTTCGCAGTTATACTGTACGTGAATCCGATCACAGACGGGCGTAGTTCAGTTGTTAAATCGGAATGATTGTGTGCCAGTAGTATGTTCAGAACCAATGACAGATGCGAGTCTGAATTCTGAGGTTGAACTTGCTTGGTTATAGCCCAGCGGTTCTCAAACCTCGCTGCACTGCCACCCCTTCTAGCATTAAGAATGACTACGCGACCCCGCTACCCTGTGTTACTGCAAAGTAGTTAGTATTGATAAGTAAAACATGCATTGCAAGGAAATATCAACAACATAAATATATAACCATTGGCTATTTTTAATTCACAATACAAATCGCAAGATTTTTTTTTGACAGCCAGCTGTAAAAAATAAAATAAAAACGACATTACAACTTAATGGGAGCGGTGAGCGTGCATGAATGAACACGGAAAAGGCACGGGTGCTAGAGCTGCAGATGATAGTTTTTGGTATTCTTGTCGCACAGAAATCCAAAAATAAGCAAAGGTTTTTGAAAAAAATACGAGCTTCAGGTCTCGTCACAAGAAAGGTCCATTAATTTTTCTTCTGCAATCCACCGCTCTGCTTTCCGATCCTTTTCAGGGAAATACTCTCCAAACTGAGCCTGAAGGCTGGCCATGTTGCTGCCGATAACGGCTTGCAAGTCACTCTTTGACAAGGCATTCTCACCCAAAAAGTTACCTTGTAAATAAAATGACTCCAGGTGCCAGTTTACGCGATCGTACAAGGACAGCTTCCTGATCCAGCTTTCGATTTAGTCAGAGAAAGGACCAGTGGTGCAGTGCCGGGAGGCAAATTCAATTGTTTATTTTTCTGAAACAAATTATACGACTTCACGTTTTATTTGTACTTTGAACTCGAGGTAACATTTAATAGATAATGCATGCGACCCCCCCCCACCTTCCCCTTTGAGCAGTGCTGCCAGATTGCCGGTTTTCCAGGCACATGTGTCTTGTTTTGAAAGCATCTAGCGGGTAAATGCTGTTTTTTGGCTACTTTTCTTCTCATGCATGTTTGTTCTAATTCTTTCGATTATGAGGTCATCACCAGCGCAGAACAATCACCACGATGCCCTGCTCTGCACCAGGACCTCCCACATCTTTTTTTTCTGGAGCTCTGCATTCAATAAAAACAGAATTCCTAATCACACAAACGCTCAGTTATTTTTTTTATTCGTCACCAATTTAAGAACTGTATCAGCAGATAAAAAATAAAGATAAAAAAAAATAAATTAGATTTAAAAAAAAACAACAGCGAGGTTCTGGCACTGTAAAGTTCTGAGAAAAAAAAAACAAAAAACTAAGCAGATACATAAATTAATAGTTTATAACATTATTGCCAGTGTTCATATATATATATATATATATATATATATATATATATATATATATATATATATATATATATATATATATATATATATATAGCAGGTTTCATTGGACTTTATGAAGCAATATTAGTTAATTCTACAGAGTGATGTCAAACCTTTGGCTATAGCTGTACATGCAAACATACGAGCCTATCATTTGACACTGACACATAAGCTCTGTCACCAGATATATCAATCCGAATTATTTGATGCTTATCCTCCCATTCTGTGGAGGGTGTAATATGATTTTCTACCATGGGTTCAACTCAGTTGAAATATTACTCTCTTTGTAGTCTTAGTCATATCATATATAGACATAAAAACATACAGTATATGTTCATAAAAAAGAGAAAATATCACATTATCTGCCATTGTAATTCTGTAACACACAATAAAAGCATTATGTTATTATTAAAATGAAAATATTGCATTATTTGCCATCGTAGAAGCAACCACATATTCAGTGACACCCAAAGAGCATCCAGACCCTAATAACACTTTCATTCCAAACACACCTTTTAACAAGTTCAACATGGAATTTCTAAACAATTCTGTAAATGAAAAGAAAAAGAAAAAGAGACAGTTGTGGGAAAAAAATCCTCCTTTCCTTTTTTTTTAAAGAAGCGTTGTATAGAACACTCAGCTGTTCGGAGCGGAATATTAAAACATTATAAATTATAGGCTTCTCTGTTGGGTGAATAGCTTTGAACATTCCCATTCATCCTGTAGCAGCACAATGTGATTTTAACTGTGTCTTACTGTATTACATTGTTCGTACAGAATGCCTTGACTATGTCCACGATTTTAGCATCTACAGTGCTGCGCTTTGGGGTCATGTGATAAATCTGTATTTTAATGTCCTTTTATATCACATCTCGGGATAAGCAGTTTGTTTAATGTCAAAAGAGAGATGATCCTGCCCTGGACCCTCATGAGAAATACATGAATGTGGGCCATGTCAAGCACCTGCAGGATCCCTGCACTGGGTTGTCTTCACTGGGATTATGACTGTATCCCAGTAACTCTCTTGTTTTGTCCTTTCCAGTCTTGCTTTGTGAACTCTTAAGTGGAAATCAGAAGGAATATTGTAGTTTAGCTAGTCATCATCACTCGCAAAAGTGAATTCCTCTCTCCCCTTGCCAGGACCATGTGCATTGAACTGGAACAATGGAAAGAGTGTCCATACAGAAGATATAAATATAAAAAATGGGAAGCAATCCCACCGTGCAGATAAAGTGAGGATGAATACTGAGTTTGGGAAAGCCTACCAAACAAACGCAAATGAGGAAGTCTACTTAAACGATCTCATGTACGACTACGTTCTTATGGCGACATGAGGTTTTGTAGATGTTACAGGTTCAGTGAGTCATTCTGTGTTTCCACAGCTCCTGGCTGCCCTTCATCACCCCGTTGTGTTTGTGTTTGGAAGATACAGAAGTGTTGTGCAGCAGTCAGTGACAGGACCTGTGCCTTTCAGGCATTCTGTTTTCTAAACAGTGTGCACCTGACTGTCTCCTGTTGATACAGCACGCTTCCAGGCAGCCTGGTCATTATAGTGTTCCTAGCACGAGGTGAAGCAGCAAGGCTGCAGACTGTCAGAGCGTTATGCAATCAAGGATTATATAATCATTACCAGGCCAAAGGTCTCAGACCCCTTTAAGAAAAGTAGTGCGTGTTTCAGTAATGTGAAGCATTTTTAACAACCTTCTGATTTTTATATTTTAAATGTGGTTGACAGGTTTAAAAAAACAAACAAACAAAAAAAAAACTTGACTACATTAAAGTTTCTGAAAATGTTATATGTTCTTTTTAATGTCCTGCAAAGTTAACTTTTATTAATTACAACTGAGCCTGCCACTTTTAAATATATAAAACCCTCAGTTTAGTCTGCTGGTAAGAAATATTAAGAAAATCCATAAACTCTAAACTAACATGAAGCAGCAGACAGACCTGTGTCTTTTTTCTTCATGCAAAAGACTGGCTGTAGTTGTATTTCTCTTTACATACTTGCATGCCAGCACTAATTAGCTTGTTAAGAAACTTCAGTCCATAATGCAACTGACCGGACTCAGCTTCCTGCCAAATGAATACTCAGAGGCTGGTCTGTGGAGTGGAGTGGAAATTGCCTTGATTGTTTATCATGAAGCAGTTTTTGACCTTTGACATTGGGGTGAAACCCCAAAAATAAAAATCTCAACAAATTACTAAGAAAAGGTCAGGGTCTCGGCGTCGTCTGCGCAAAATTTCAGGAAGGCAATAGTTTTGGTTTGCGTTGAGGCTTGGATGCTGTGTGGTCCAGTGGTTAAAGAAAAGGGCTTGTAACCAAGAGGTCCCCAGTTCAAATCCCACCTCAACCACTGACTCATTGTGTGACCCTGAGCAAGTCACTTCACCTCCTTGTGCTCCGTCTTTCGGGTGAGACGTAATTGTAAGTGACTCTGATGCATAGCTCACACACCCTAGTCTCTGTAAGGGGTCTGCTAAATAAACAAATAACTAATCAAAACCTAACCTGCCCCCAATAAAATGACACCCCCACAAGTCTGCAGCACTAACTGTTTTTGAGTAGAAGGTTGGTTAACGTTAAAGGGGGGGGGGGCCCATCAACCACATTTTAACATCTCTCTAACTTTTGAACCCTTGTCCTGATCAGTCTAAAAATAAAAATTTGAGCCTGTTTGCCTGAAACAACCCCAAGAACCAAGTTTGGTGTAAATGGGAGATGGCAGGGTGTAAATGGGAGATGGCAGGGTGTAAATGGGAGATGGCAGGGTGTAAATGGGAGATGGTAGGGTGTAAATGGGAGATGGCAGGGTGTAAATGGGAGATGGCAGGGTGTAAATGGGAGATGGTAGGGTGTAAATGGGAGATGGCAGGGTGTAAATGGGAGATGGCAGGGTGTAAATGGGAGATGGCAGGGTGTAAATGGGAGATGGCAGGGTGTAAATGGGAGATGGCAGGGTGTAAATGGGAGATGGCAGGGTGTAAATGGGAGATGGCAGGGTGTAAATGGGAGATGGCAGGGTGTAAATGGGAGATGGCAGGGTGTAAATGGGAGATGGCAGGGTGTAAATGGGAGATGGCAGGGTGTAAATGGGAGATGGCAGGGTGTAAATGGGAGATGGCAGGGTGTAAATGGGAGATGGCAGGGTGTAAATGGGAGATGGCAGGGTGTAAATGGGAGATGGCAGGGTGTAAATGGGAGATGGCAGGGTGTAAATGGGAGATGGCAGGGTGTAAATGGGAGATGGCAGGGTGTAAATGGGAGATGGTAGGGTGTAAATGGGAGATGGTAGGGTGTAAATGGGAGATGGCAGGGTGTAAATGGGAGATGGCAAGGTGTAAATGGGAGATGGCAGGGTGTAAATGGGAGATGGCAGGGTGTAAATGGGAGATGGCAGGGTGTAAATGGGAGATGGCAGGGTGTAAATGGGAGATGGCAGGGTGTAAATGGGAGATGGCAAGGTGTAAATGGGAGATGGTAGGGTGTAAACTGTTGGGTGATTTGTCACGGAATGACCCTACTCCTTTTAAGATTGTAAAGACTTCAATCATGCAGCCCTGATTCTTCTATGTTCCAGGCTAAATACATTCAGTTCTTTCAGCCTATCTTTGTTGCTCAGTCTTTTAAGCCATGGGATTAGTCTGATTAGTATTTCTTTATCTTTTCCTTGACAAAGGTTGCACCCATTGTTTAAAGCATGCCATTCAGTTTACTGCGCATACTTTACACGTTTACTAAAAAACCTAAGCATGACAGCATTAGTTACAGCTTTACCATTGATATGCGAAAGCAATGCAGCGGTTCTGTGCTTCTGCAGTACCACAGTACTACACAAGAACCTGTGTGACATAAGGACCAATATGCAATATGTGTTTCTAATCCATTGTGTTTGCATTGCTGGTAATACTGCGACTGGTTCTTCTAAACATGGTTATATTTTTTAAACATTTCTGTAAGGCCAGCCCCAAGTTTATAATAATGCTGTGATAATTGGATTGACTATGGGCTGGAATCATGGCTGCCTGCCCTGAGGGGGAAGTATTTGTCTTGTCAGGACGCCAAGAGCTTCAACAGACATGGGAGCGCAACGTTCAAGAACACGATTAATGCTCTAAACAGAACACCCCAGAGTAGAGGCCTAGTTCCCAAGTATTTCTACAGCTTGTACTGACGCCCCCTTGACTAGCATCACACATCCTATCCTGACCCAACCTACGTGTGCATCCCAGTAACACTGCCAGCTCGGTTTAGCAGAGGCTAAACCATGCTACGAGTTTGATGGATCCTCGTTCTGGGCTCGTTTTTACTTCCCTAGCAGGAACGTGGGGAATGGGGAGCTGATTTTCTAAACAAGCACATTATGCTGAAGAAAAATAAACACAGTTTTGTGCCCTGGCAGAGTTCACACTCTGAATCCACTGAAAAAACATGTCCAGGGTACCTTCAGCTCGCTGGACTGCCCGCCCCTCACCTTAGAGTCCTGGAATTAAGCACCGTGGCCCCTCAGTGAGTCACTACACCGGAATGTGGCCCCACTTACTTGGAGTGCTGCACAGTGACGCTGTTTATTTCTGAGCTCACTCATATTCTTTAATAAAATCCAACACAGCTTCGGCAAGTCAGCATGGCTTTAATGAAATTAGAATTCTGCAACTCCGTTGGTGAAGTTCACAGGTTGTTAAACCAAGCACAGGTTAAACCAGACGCAGTGGAGTCTGTGTGAACAACTTTGCATGTTATTACCTGCATCCCCTCACCATTTCCGCTATCATTTTCTATAGATAGTGTGTGTTATTCCACACACTATCTATAGAAAACCTCACCTGTTTTTACAACAACAAATTAATTCTTAGCTAAACTTCCTGTTTTTGCGTGCGTTGCGCAGAGTAATTGCAGGGGAAACTGCATTACCAAATAGTTAGCCGCCTCAGTCAGCCTGCAAGTTCTACCAATGCATCTTGCTGTGACACATAGTCTCTGTAGAGATCTTTATATTGTGCATTAATACATTATTACAAAATATCACATGTGCTAACCCTACATTGTGTTCAACACAACTACAGTGTCTTTTAGTTCTCTCGTCAATTACTCACTACAAGGTTCCTCCTGTATACCCTCCTTTTGGGAAACAGCACATCCAATTCATGGTTATTGTTGAAGAACTCTAAAGGAAGGACATTGTAACCTCAGTCCTAGGAGACTGCTTCAACACAGTACTCACAAAGAGTTGCACTTTGGCTGTGGAAGAGGAGACACCATACATTTTTAATTGTTAACAAAGCACTATGTAGTTCACTGTGGGTGGAACACCTGCAATAAACAAAATTAAAGAAAAACCAGCTCACAAATTATGTTCAGTCTTACTGTATATAAATTCATACGTCATGCGTAGGGTTTCTTATTGTATAGGGCTGTCATCTCGTATGTTGACTATGCCGTATGTTCTGTGTAGGGAAGACCTCTATACACAAGACGAGATGTTCTGAAATTCTGAAATGAATGGGATTCCATATGAAATGATCATGGGAGACAAAGGGTTAAAATGCAGTGGATGACTGCATTTTGAGGGCAAAGGAGGCTCTTGCAAAATGAAAGTCACACCTTCAGTTTCAGAAAAAACAAACAAACAAAAAAAACACTAATGCAATAGAGATTCTGCTTTTGCGTTACAAATACATCTAATTTAAACAAATGTACTACTGCCTGGACATTCTTAGCCTTGAACACAAGGAAGACAAAAGCCAGGCCTAGTTTAAATCACAGAGTGAAATAATGGATTTGGAAAACAGGCAAGGTAAACATTGGAGCACAACAAGGAGCTCAGAACCCCATCCTGCCAGAGCAAATCTTCCTGCTGCTGCTGCTGAGCGAGGCCAGCTGCAAGTAGAACACAAAGGAAACTATCTGGGAGAGCAACAGTCTCCAGGGTTATATGCACTGTAAGCAGGATTGCTCCTTTTAAGCATCAATTTTTCTACCAAAATATTGTAATAAATCACTCACCTTTGGGTTATTCACCATGAAACCTATGCATTTTATAACAGGTTTTGCCACTGTCACAGTCTTTTCTGACCAGCTGAGCTGACGACACACCATGATTGAGTGGGGCAGAGATACTGCGATCCAAAGTCAACGATAGGAAAGCGCCAGGTACGACTGACACCCGTTTCACCCATTTCCTTAGCATGGATATCTCCAAGTAAAGTACTCTATTTAAAGGCTTTAGTGTAAAACCTAACATCACAAATAAAGACCAGTATATTAATGTCTGTTTAAAGCAAACATATTTTTAGAAATGTAATTTTCAATTCAGAGATTGAGGCACAGCATTGACAGATGCAGTATGAAATGTAATGATTAGATCTCGTCTTCGGGTCCAGCAGGAGCTGCCCTCAATCAGGGTGGTCAGCCGAGGCCGGGTGAGGAAGGACCATGCCCCCCTATAAGGGGGATCCAGCTGCAAAGGAGGCGGTGTGGAGAAAGACTTACAGAACACGTACTTAAAAGCAGGCTTGGTCTATATAGTATTGGGTAGCCAATAGGTTTAGCATAGCGGGCTGAGCCTCGTCCCTATGAATTACGGTAAGCCACCAGTGAATTAGTGGCTGATGAATAAAGCAGTAATAATACCAGCAGTTATGCAGTGCTGCACTTTATAGAGGTCTCTCCACCTTTTTATTTTTCACAGAATGGATTTCTTTCAAAGAAATGAGAGAAGTTATTTACAAACCGCTAACCAAGATCAAGCAACAGTCTCTTGACACAGGGGTTGTACCGACAGACTGGAAAATTGCAAACGTAATACCGATCCACAAAAAAGGGAGACAAAACCGAACCAGGTAACTACATACCAATAAGCCTGACTTCTATTATATGCAAACCTATGGAAACTATAATAAGATCCAAAATGGAAAATTACCTATATGGTAACAGTATCCTGGGAAACAGTCAGCATGGTTTTAGGAAAGGGAGATCGTGTCTAACTAACCTGCTTGATTTTTTTGAGGATGCAAAATTGACAATGGATAACTGCAAAGCATACTACATGGTTTATTTAGATTTACAGAAAGCTTTTGACAAAGTCCCGCATAAAAGATTAATTCTCAAACTGAACGCAGTAGGGATTCAAGGAAATGCATGCACATGGATTAGGGAGTGGTTAACATGTAGAAAACAGAAAGTACTGATTAGAGCAGAAACCTAAAAATGCAGCGAGGTAACCAGTGGTGTACCACAGGGATCAGTATTACGTCCTCTGCTATTCCTAATCTACATTAATGATTTAGATTCTGGTATAGTAAGCAAACTTGTTAAATTTGCAGACGACACAAAAATAGGAGGAGTGGCAAACACTGTTGCAGCAGCAAAGGTCATTCAAAATGATCTAGACAGCATTCAGAAGTGGGCAGACACATGGCAAATTACATTTAATAGAGAAAAGTGTAAAGTACTGCACGCAGGCAATAAAAATGTGCATTATAAATATCATATGGGAGACACTGAAATTGAAGAAGGAATCTATGAAAAAGACCTAGGAGTTTATGTTGACTCAGAAATGTCTTCATCTAGACAATGTGGGGAAGCTATAAAAAAGGCCAACAAGATGCTCGGATATATTGTGAAATGTGTTGAATTTAAATCAAGGAAAGTAATGTTAAAACTTTACAATACATTAGTAAGACCTCACCTAGAATATTGTGTTCAGTTCTGGTCACCTCGTTACAAAAAGGATATTGCTGCTTTAGAAAGAGTGCAGAAGAGCAACCAGAATTATCCCAGGTTTAAAAGGCATGTCGTATGCAGACAGGCTAAAATAATTGAATCTATTCAGTCTTGATCAAAGAAGACTATGCGGTGATCTTATTCAAGCATTCAAAATCCTAAAAGGTATTAACAATGTCGACCCAGGGGACTTTTTTGACCAGAAAAAAGAAACAAGGACCAGGGGTCACAAATGGAGATTAGATAAAGGGGCATTCAGATTCACAATTCAGAGAATTGTGAGGGTCTGGAACCAACTCCTCAGTAATGTTGTTGAAGCCGACACCCTGAGATCATTCAAGAAGCTGCTTGATGAGATTCTGGGATCAATAAGCTACTAACAACCAAACGAGCAAGATGGGCTGAATGGCCTCCTCTCGTTTGGAAACTTTCTTATATTCTTATGTTCTTAATTACTATTGCAAGTGCTTTAAGAGAATCATACGTGCTCTCTTTAACTGAAACGCAAGTGGTTTGAGAAACTCAACTCAAGTCTAGTTGTCACTGGGGTAAAGTTCAGGATGGTCTGTTTTTTACTGTTTTTTGTTTAATGAGCATTGCTAAAATCTGTCAAGTCTCGGTTTGTAGGTCTTGTTTTTCTGGATTTGTGATTCTGTTGCATAGAGATGGGTTTGGCAATTTAAAACGTTGTGTTTTACATGAATAACCCTTAGGCTGATTTGTCATTATGCAACACATTTGTAACCCTTTTGGAAATGCAGAAACACTGAATGCTATTTTCAAGGATACGGTGCCCATTAACCTGGTGTCTTACTTTCATGTAGCTTTGCCTTTTTATAAGCAAACGCAGGCCTAGTTGAGTAGCGCAGCTTTAGTGGAACATCAGCCATGGTTTAAAGGGTAGCAACGCGTTCCTAAATCCTACCGATTTGTAACGGATTGTAAAGCTCAAGGGAGCTTTCGGTTCAGCAATGTAAAGCAGATATCCCGGTGCTTAGCCTGGCAGTTGATAGACTCAATCAAGTATATAACCAGTCGTGAATCTACCTTAGCAGGACAAGCACTGTGAATCTCGAGGAACTCTCAGGACACTTAACTGGATAAGGTCGTAGCTGTTAGCTACTTTTTTGGATCATGAATTTAAGGTGGTTGTGGGAGATAAATCCTAAGCAGTTTAAATTCATGCTCATTTGGGTTCACCTTAAATTCTTGATCCAAAAAAGCAGTTAATAGATTAGCTACGTTACTGTATGCTGTTGAAACCACACAATCCTGGCCTTGTTTCCAGGGAGAGGGGCCTGCGCTGCCTGTTTCAACATCTGGACAGACTGTATTAGTGGATAATAAGCTTGCTTGTTTAACATGAGAATGATTGAAAAAGCTATCTTTGCCTCTGTGTAGTGCAGTGAACAGATCTCTGTTTACAGAGCAGTAGCTACATTATATCCATAGTTTTAATCCCAGCAACGTAGCTTCATATTGTAGCTTCAGCCATCACATGAGTCCAGCTGCAGCCAATTATTCCAGTGCTCCTGTGTTACAAAGTATCATCGTTTGAGTCAACAGTTGAACCACGGCTAACTGCTGCTTCTGCTGTATTGGTTGCAAAACCTTTTGGCAGGGTCTGTAGGAGGGCAGAGGGTAAGGGGACCCTTTCTGTTCACAGCAAACACATTCTTCTCAGCGTCCCAGTGCTTCTGTATGTTGTTCTTTACGTTCCTGCTGAGTGCAGTCGGTCCAATGTCATGTTTTCTGCACAGGATTGATTGCCAGGGCTGTCACAATCGCCTCTTTGAGTTTGTCCATGCCGGCTGTGCAGTGGACTTTGTGCCTGCGTCTATTTTAAATATTTACATAGACTGAAATGCTCTAGCTTGTACTCTGAGTGGTCCAGTGAACCTCTCCACATTAGATAAAAAAAATAAAATAAAAAAAGCTATGAAAAGTGATTTGTATCTCAGGGATTTATTTTTAAATATATACAGTATCTGAGATATTGAGCTTCTTCAGTCAGTAGAATGGAGTTGCAGAATTCATAGACCCCACAGTAATCTTTGAAGTGAGATGATCGTGAATTAAAATGTAATGTGTTTATTGTCCAGCAGGTGGCTGGGATACGGGTGTAAGGTGCGTGTCGACAGCAGTATTGGATGATGTTACAAAAGTGCAAATATATGATGAAAGAAAAAGGGTTTTAAACAGTGGCCTAGCATGTTCTCTCTCGGTTCCTTCCTCAGACTGCGTGTGTGTGTGTGCTCTCTGTGCTCCTAAACCTTCCAGTATCAGCTAGTCCAATTCACTGGGCTTACTGTATGTTTGATAGGTTACACAGTCAAACAGAAGCCAGTGAAGCTAAAGCTTCTTTTAACTGGTTTTCTATTGAGACACGTGCTGTTAAGGTCTAGAGTGGATGGTATTAAGAAGAAGGCCTTGCCAGTTTGATATCGACTGTGTTCAATGACTTTGCAGTAGCCACTGTCTGGAGAAATTACTGTTAATAAATGATAATGATTAAATAAAGCTTAGTGAAGCCACTGCAGCACCTCATGCTGGAATCTCTTTCTCATTACTACTTTTCCGACGATTCCTTCATATGATCTCAGCAAAAAAATGTAATACTAATAAATCCTCATCTACAACTCACAGGTCTATTATCACAGGTCTATTATCTCTTTGCTGTAGATTAGAGGGCATTGGTAAGATACAGAGAGTTTCCAAGACTTTATCTTCCCTATGTAATGCTAATAAGAGGTAGGAATGGTTTTTTAAGCCATGGCTGTTACCAACTCAGAGCCCTGTGACTGTATTCTCAGGGCTGCAGGAGGTTTTGGTGTCCATTTCCCCTCAAATCAGTACTCAGTGTCTCAGCGTCCCATCATGAGTTCCTGCTGCGGTCGTCGTTCAGGTGAGGTATTATACACTGAGTTCCTGTTTATTTTGTGGACAGATCCCATGTGTGAACAGAGCCAGGATCTCTACGCTGTTCAAATTATTCTTGCCGTCTGACGACATTTTCCATTGTTTAATAATCGGATTGCAGAAATGTTTATGTAAATATACTTGCATTACAGACTGCCCCAGAGATTTTGCCCTATGGCTGAGTCAACCTTTTCCAGGCACTAAATCTGTTTTTTTCATGGAAGAGAACCCTATGTTGACACAAGGTCCACTCATTTGGTCGATTTAGCAGCTCTAAGCTAATTGGCAGCTTGGCCTCACTCCAGTGTTTGCTTTGAGAATGGAGGAGTGATGCCATGAGCAAACAGACGTGTGCCTGATTTCTGAGCAAACAGCAGCAGGGCTCGGAGGCACAGAGCTGCGTCTTTGAGGCACAGGGCAAGTGTCACAAGCCCCCAGCCAGCCTGCCTGAGCCTGAGCCTGCCCGGAAAACAGACCGTTCCCTCCCTGAACACCTGGTAGCGGAAACTAGCTGGGGACTCGAAGATCATGCCCAAACCTGTCAAGAACTGAGCAGGAGTTTGCTTTCTACACCGTCTGTATTTTCCCTTGTTACATTGCTTTGAAATTCGCTCTACTATAATTAATTATGTATCTCCACTTCTCTTTTCAGTTTTTTTTAAAAACATTTTTTTACTTTATTTGCTTGCATCTTTTTTAAACAAACAAAGAATAAATTGTACTTTCCCCAAAAATAAGCAATTCATATCAGATGGATTATTCATTCTGCTTTCCAACCAAACAATGTTTTTGAGAATTTTTGAACAAGCTGCGTTTGCAGAACTGGCAATACCTACACCTTATTTGAAAGAATAATACTGAATTCACAAGCACTAAGGCAGTGGTTCTCAATCTGTGGTCCCTTCAGGTGGTCCGTGGAAAGGTTACATTATGGAAGGAAAGCAGCAGCATAGTTTATAGATCCCAAAATTTGAGACCTTAAACTTAGCTACAGAAACAGGAAGAAAATGCATACATGGAGAATATCTCCAAGTTAAAAAAGGTCTAAACTCTCCATCATATATAGTTTTGGAGTGTCTAAATGTATTCTTTACTTGGGAGTTTTCGTGTATTGCGCTCACAGCGTGCGTTGTGTTGCATTAACATACAGCTGTAGTTGGGTTGGAGGCACAAAGTGAAGCTGGAATGCCCTTCAACCAACAAAGCCATATGTACAAACCCTGGAGTGCGTTAACCCGCTTATAAAAATCCATTGATCGTAATTAATTAAAATGAATGTAGCCTCCGTGCTGATCTCAATCGCTTTGTAAACAGAGCTGACATACCACGCAATGTTTGCCTTGTTAGTGACCAAGCATTTAAAAATGCTAATCATGTATTTTTGTTGATAATAAAGATACAGAAAAGGAAGCAAAGACAAAGTTCACTATCCACGCATTACAAAAATACATTATTGACATTGTAAATGCTTGCACTAACAGGCTATCATTGCGGTTTATGTCAGTACTGTTTTACGGAGCGATTGATACCAGCACGGAGACTAACATAACAAAACTGAGTAGCCTCCTCTTGGCCAGCCGAATTACACACTGAAGCATAGAATCTGTTTTTTTTTTCCTCTCGGTAAATTTGTTATGAAAAGTAAACTAGAAACGTTCTTTAAAACTCCAATTTTAAAATAACTTTGCTTACAGAAACCTACCCATCGCATTATCACAAAGAAAGGTAAGTCTACAGTTATTCTTAATATTATAGTGATTTTTTGTATGTGTTTATTTTTCAGTAGGCTATGCTTTTTATTGTGTGGTCCGCCGAGATAAAAAAAAAATGTAGATGGTCTGTGAGCAAAAAAGAACCACTGCACTAAGGGAAATGCCTCCCAGGTCTTTGTTCCAACCATGTTCATAAAACTTCCACCCAGCTCTTAAAACAGGTTCATTATTGAATTATACCTGTTATACCAGGTGTAGAGTGGTCTTCCAGGACCAGAGATGCTGACCCCTGTCCTAGTGATTATTCTGAGATGTTATCTCTTTAATTCCTGGATTGACGTGTATGACACACTGGTAACCCATACTGTTTGAACTGGAGGCTTACAGTGATTCTAGGGGCGAGGCTCAGCCTGCTACGCTAAGCCTATTGACTACCCAATACTGCATAGACCCAGCTAACATTTCACTAAATATTCTACAAGTCTTTCTCCCCCTCCTCCCCACCGCCTCCTTTGAAACTGGCTCTCCCTTCTGGGGGGGTCGGTGGTCCTCCATCATCCAGCCTTGGCGGACCTCTGACCGACGTCGAAGGTCACACCTCAATTGAGGGCAGCTCCTGCTGGACCAGCAGGTGAGATGCTGGCCAAACAGTCTAATCACCCCGCACTACATTTCATACTACATGTGTCAAAGCTGTGCCTCGATCTTTGAATGGTAGTTGTAATATGGACTAATATATGGGTTTTAACTATGCTATTATATTAGCATTTCAATACAATGTATGGGTAGTAAAATAACAGATCTCAAACTGGTACTCTGTAATCAAATCATTAATCTGACGCAGTTAGCATCATTAAAGAATTTGTTGCTCGTGAAGGTAACATCAGTTGATCAGCCTTTAAAGTGATACGAATCAAAGTTAAAAAATGCATGAAATGTATGAAACAAAACAAACATTGGACAGCAGAATCCATTTCAGATAATCATTGCTGAATTATATTTACTGGGGAAACTCTCTGTAAACAGATGTAATAAAGTTGGGCATGAAAAGGGGAGTAGTGTATGCCATGGCTAGCTCTATGGCAGAGGTGTATCTGGAGCCAGTGTTTATTGTAGTAGTGGCTCCATCACAAAGGGCTCCAGATGCCCCTAGATGGCTCTGGCAGTGCTGGCAGGAGCTGTTATAAATACTGACTACATTCCTGGGATAAGTCCCATGCTCCATGTGAACTATCTGCTGTATTACAATGGGTGATAGGAACCTCACTGAGCCGACTGTGCACAGTGCCTGAAGTCACACTGCAGCACCTCTGGACAGGAGGCTCCACAGGACACAAACCCAACACTCACCAGCTTCAGACAGAGCTAGTCCGTATTCTTAAACTGGATGACAGTGACCATTAACACAGTTGTAACGCAGTCAATTTGCAATGTAAATTTTGACACCTTGCCATGCTTTTCCCATACTTTTAATATGCTTTACCACACTTTACTATGCTTTGACCATCATGTACTGAGCTTTGGCAGCTATAACCATAGCTGCAATCAGAGTGGCTGATACACTCCCCCCCCCCCCCAATCTCCCAAATGCTCGCTAACTCACTGATCATTTCAAAGTGATGCTAGCAATGGACCTGCTACACTTCTTCTGGCTTTGCTAAGTTATTCATTCCAATCACAAACCAGCTTGTAGTCGGATAGTGGGACTGTACCCTGTGTACACTGCATAGATATTGTCAATAACTGATGGAAAACTCACCAGCTTCCTGGGTCTGTTTCTAACAGGTATGGGCGATGGGGTTTCATAAAATGGGGTAATATGTTATAAGGGTTTAAGATTCTGGGGAAAAAGAATTGCTTGAACAAATTATGCTGACTCTCGTCTGAGCTTTACAAACCCAACCCAACCCAGGCATTTATTCTGCAAGAATGTCTCTGGACAGCACCCAGCTCAGACAGCCAGACTGGGCAGCACTGCGGTCACTTCATTCTCATCACAATGGAATTGAAGCTGCTTTGGCCAGCTCTGAATCAGCCTGGTATGCAAGCTGTGCCAGAGGGTTAAAGCTCAGGATGTTCACAGGCTTCAGAAATGGCTGAAAAATGCAGATTACAAAACGAGTGAGTTTTGTATTCCCCTCATCCTGCTTCTTAGTAGACAGTGTGGGGTTCATTGGGACGCTTGCATAGTAACCCCCCTGCCTCCCTCAGACAGGCACAGTTAGTTAAGCTCTCTAAGATGATTATACTGTATTCACAATTTGAGACCAGCAGTAACAATACACAAAGGCCTGTGATAAATGTACGGCAGGGGTTTGGTGGTCTCATGGTAAATAAAGTGCCAGTAAATTATTTATGACTAGCATCTTGGCTGGGGTACGGAGAGTTGTTGGGTTTGTGAATTCCCAGTTTGCTTGCTCTCGTTCATTAGCACATGGATTAAATCGGTGGTTTAAGAATAATCAATATGTAAGGCCAAAGCACGTTGGATAAATGCTATTTGATAACTGTCCACTGTCCTGCAGTTAATAAAGCATCTATTTCGGATATCTGCAGTTGCTCAAATCTCACAGAAAGTAAACAAGTGGGACCGCTGTGTGTTTCACGAACACTCCTTTCAGTCCCTGGAGTCCCGAGTCGCTGTCCGCTGCCAGAAATACCAGCGAGTTTCAAAAAGGGAGCTTTTCCTCTCCCTGCTGCCAAACCCTCAATGATTTAGCATGGGCATTTAAAACCCAAAGCCGCTCCAAAGAGGCTCTTTATTATGTGCAATGAAACGCTGCAGCTGGAGTGTGGGAGTGTTTTCATTTCATTGCAGGGGCAGGACAACAGCCTGGTTCACTCACTGGGGTCTTCAATCTGATCATGCCGCCGGATCTCAATACACCCACTTGTTTAAAATGAGGTAGTGCTGAGACAAAGAGCGGAATATTCAAACTAACGAGGCTTGAAATGTATTCGGTGGCAAAAAATGGCCGTGTTCGTAATCTGTCATATAACTGAATTTATAAACGACTGGATCCAAAATGTATCCTGCAAAAGAAACCAATGCATCGGTGAGGTCTGGAATAAAGAACCCACATTCTACTGTACAGAAGAGTTTCTCTCCTTTCTTCACAATAGTCCAGCATTCCCGTATACAAGTTTGCTTTGATACGTCTGCATGGCTGTTTTGCAGTTTCCCGGGATTATATTACTGTATGTATTCACTTTGCTTTGCTGTGCTCTGGGATAGGAGAGTAGGGGTATTGAAACCAGACAAGTATGTCTTGAGGCAGGGAGTGTAATATAATATAATATAATAGAGTGGCAAGTAAAAAAGGAGCACCTTAGGAAGGGTAAGATGGTACGATGTCACCATTTACCTTTGCTTCAATTATTAAATGGACATTATTTTTATTGATTTATTTTCTTTAATTGTCCAGTAATTGCACTGTCAACTTTGAATAGGAAATCTTAGAAATGTAAAAATAACAAGAACAAAAAAAAAAAAACGTGTGGAAAGGTGGTGAGCAATTCACTGACACACGGGAGACAGAAGTTTTATTTGAAAACACCGCACTGGTGCCCAGTTTTGCTATTTTAGATGTTTGTCTTATTTGCCCGCAGAGGGCGCTGTTGTCCGTGGCCTGAGTACCGACAACGGTACACAGGACCACAGAAATACCAATACTGGTAAAACAGTGAGAAACTGGCACACTCACAGGTGCTCAAAATAATAATGAAAATAAAAGGCGAAATGAAAAGGGAAAATAAAACACAGTAATAAAACTACAATATAAAGGTGCTGCTTACGAAGTGTCTCCACTGCCGCTAAGCCGGTCAGCTTGGGATCTCCGTCCTATGCTGTTATGCACTATACACTGGGGTGGCCAAGGTTCTCCTATCACTACACACGTCCCCTCGGGCACGTAACAATAGATTTTAATAAATTGTTTATTTATTGCTGGCTGTCTTCCTCAGCCGTGCTTGTCTGTTTTGATCGCTCGCTCCAACCACTGGCCTTCTCAGCCAGTGTCTCTGTGTGTTTCCAATCACGGCCACCCGAATACATAACCCAGCGCAGTACTTATGGGCCGAGCAATCCTCCAAGACCCGCCTCTCAGCCACTCAGGGAGAGGGAAAGCAAACACACCCTCTTCCCCTCTCTGTGTCACTGCCATAACTGACAGGCAGATCTTTTACAAACGAGAGGAGGCCATTCGGCCCATCTTGCTCGTTTGGTTGTTAGTAGCTTATTGATCCCAGAATCTCATCAAGCAGCTTCTTGAAGTATCCCAGGATGACAGCTTCAACAACATTACTGGGAAGTTGGTTCCAGAACCTCACAATTTTCTGTGTAAAAAAGTGCCTCCTATTTTCTGTTTTGAATGCCCCTTTATCTAATCTCCATTTGTGACCCCTGGTCCTTGTTTCTTTTTTCAGGTCGAAAAAGTCCCCTGGGTCGACATTGTCAATACCTTTTAGAATTCTGAATGCTTGAATCAGAATAGATTCAATTATTTTAGCCTGTCTGCATACAACATGCCTTTTAAACCTGGGATAATTCTGGTCGCTCTTCTTTGCACTCTTTCTAGAGCAGCAATATCCTTTTTGTAACGAGGTGACCAGAACCGAACGCAATATTCTAGATGAGGTCTTACTAATGCATTGTAAAGTTTTAACATTACTTCCCTTGATTTTAATTCAACACTTTTCACTATATATTCGAGCATCTTGTTGGTCTTTTTTATAGCTTCCCTGCATTGTCTAGATGAAGACATTTCTGAGTCAACATAAACTCCTAGGTCTTTTTCATAGATTCCTTCTTCAATTTCAGTATCTCCCATATGATATTTATAATGCACATTTTTATTGCCTGCGTGCAGTACCTTACAATTTTTCTCTATTAAATGTAATTTGCCATGTGTCTGCCCAGTTCTGAATGCTGTCTAGATCATTTTGAATGTCCTTTGCTGCTGCAACAGTGTTTTGCCACTCCTCCTATTTTTGTGTCGTCTGCAAATTTAACAAGTTTGCTTATAACACACAACACACACATTCTCCCCATTCACCAACGGCGTGACCTGTCCTGTTCCCCTTACAATACATGTAACATATATAAAAGACAGACAAGACAAACTTAACAGACAGCAAGTCCTGCAACAAAGCAATTGTCCGGGTTGTTAATATCTTTTCATTTGAAAGTAAAAATATATAAGAAAGCATGACAACCTTTACGTACAAAAATCTTCACTAATATATAATTGAACAAGAACTGTTGAATATTTATTTTCATTTCATTCAGTATTAAATATCATTGTTTATATGCTAGTGAAAAATAAATAAATAAATATAAAGATGAATAAATAAATACATAAATGTCTATGTATTCATTTCTATTCATTTATTTCAATATTGATATTAATGTATTTATTTATTTATGTTTTACTTTTACCAAATATATAGGCTATCCTTCAGCACAGCTAATTCTCAGAAATTATTTCCTTTTTGTCCAGTGGGGACCACAAACAGCGTTACTCTCATCAACCAGTACAGAGAGAGGAAACCGTACTTCCTTGTGCCTATAGGGACCACAATGAGCGTTACACTCAGTGGAAACCACACATTTTAGAGCTCAAGGTCAAAATCTGAGTATGATGATGATGAATGATGGCTCTAAAAATCTAAAAAATAGGAGACCTTCGGAGAATTCTCAGGTGGCTGGCTTCATCTTTCAAAATACTCAACTAATTTCAACTAATTGTATAGCACTGACAGTTACAACACATCATGCTTGCAAACTGAAGGTTGTAGGTTTAAGTCCCACGTGTACCAGTCTTTTCTATATTCATATGAAGAAAGATTTTTTTTGCAGGCAAATGTTCCATTTTAAAACAGAAATAAATCATTTAATGTAAATGATATAGACATCACAATAAGTGCGTTCCCTAGTATATTTCCATGTTGACAAAACAAGTCAATTGTTATTAAAATCGGATGTCCTGTAATATACATATGTGTGAATAAAAGTGCCTGGGGGCAGTATATTTCCTCTAGAGGAATTATCACTTTTTTGACGTCAGTACTGCGGTATCATACCTTTTTTTTCGAATGGCTCAGGATGCAAATATAGCCTTCATCCATATATATATATATATATATATATATATATATATATATATATATATATATATATATATATATATATATACATATATATAATACATATATGTAAACTGCAGTGTACAATATTGAAGGCATATGAAAAAAAGGTTTTTTTTAAATGTACACAAAAAGTTTAAAAAATATTTTATTTTCAGGACGTTTCCGGCAAAAGCCCTTCTTCAGCTGTTTAAAAGTAAACACAGTGCAGTAAACTTGTTATTCACACACACAGTCACACTCTCTCACACATTCACGATCTTACTATCCCATTGTTATAATAACAACAAGTTTACTGCACTGGCTTTACTTTTCTTTTTTACAGCTGAAGGGCTTTTGCCCGAAACGTCGTGAAAATAAAAAAGATTTTTAATCTTTTAAACTTTTTGTGTACATTTAAAAAAAAAAAAAAACTTTTTTCCATATACAGTATATATATATATATATATATATATATATATATATATATATATATATATATATATACAGTATATAAAAATAAGCCACACATGCTTTGACACAATGAAGATTGTGCTGAGAGTTAGGGGCATTGTTCTATCTTTTCCAGGGCGGAGTTAAGGGAGGGTCCTGGCAACTCATTGGCTCGCCTTTATGGGGGCGGGGGTTGACAGCACACCGCCTTTTCTGGGCTGCGCCGGGGGGGGGGCGTGATTCTGTCTGTTTCCTTGTTTGCTGATCAACTGGGAAAATTATAACACAGGCAGCAAAGAAGCAGATTGCAATGCTGGCAAACGCTGGCTGGACTATAGGAAAAAATGAAGAGTGCAGAAATATCGAGAGAACACGCCAGCCCTCGTTCTTAAAGGGACAGAGCTCTCTGTTCTGAAAAAAAAGATACTGCTGCTCTCAGACAAAAGCTGGTTGCCCTTTTAGCTGCGTCGGGAGTGCTTAAAAGTTTACAGTGGCTCAAAGACAGGATGCAGTGAGATGTTTAGTAAGGGTTTCAAGCACCAAAGATACAACTCAAGGGAGAGTTGTGCCCAAGGAGGGGATATATGCTAGCTGGATGAAGGGAGCACTGGGGAATGTGGCTGAGCCCTGTAGCAATCACAAGGTATGGAGACGCGTGTGCTTGTTTGTATATACAGGGTGATTAGAAAGTAAAAGTATAATGTACTTTATGCATGTGACTGTATGCGTGTCTCTGTCTGTGTGCGGGGGTGGGGGGTAGGATGGTGTATGATCTTTTATGCTTCTGCTGAAAACCCTTGTGTGTCGTGACAACCCCAGTCCAATCAAAATGTTTTATACATAAGAATATAAGAAATGTTTGAGAACGTTCTGCCCACGGATGCTCGTTTATCCAGCTAACAATCGAATTCCACAATTTATTTTGACAGATCCTAGTGTTTTTACAGTCACTTTCTACCTGTTAACGTTTCAACTCTCTTGGTCGTTTTCATAGCCCTTCTAGTAGCATTATCCCTGGACTACCTAATACTACCATTAGGTAAGGTAGCCCACAGTTCGTGCTCCTCAGCCCTCTGGGTAATTAATTAAGGGTTATGAACTTACTTTTGCTCGGCTTCCATTTGTGCCCCCTCATACTTCTTTGAACACTTCTTTGAGAATTAAAATGTTGCCTATCCACTTTTTTTCTGGGCTATTTCCTTCGTCTGTGATTGCCTTAAACTCTGTACCTTCTTAAGAGCAATAATGCCTTTTTTGTACTGCTGTGGCCAGAAATGGTGACAGTATTCTAGCTGGAGTAACTGTCTTTGCATCCTTTCCTCAGACTTTGTATTCCTGAGCTCAGTAACATTTATTTTTATTTTTAATAATGTCTCCTATTGGCCTAGAAAACAGCAAACAATAAAATAAATTCCCATTTAGCACACGTTTCAATATGAATATGGCTGGGATAGTAAGATAGTGTGTGTGAGTGTGTCACTGTGTGTGTGCGTGAGTGAGTGTGTGTGTGTCACTGTGTGTGTGCGTGAGTGAGTGTGTGAGTGTGTCACTGTGTGCGTGCGTCACTGTGTGCTTGCGTGAGTGAGTGTGTGTGTGTGTGAGTGTGTCACTGTGTGCGTGAGTGTGTGTGTGTGTGTGTGTCACTGTGTGCGTGCGTGAGTGTGTGTGTGAGTGTGTCACTGTGTGCGTGCGTGAGTGAGTGAGTGTGTGTGAGTGTGTCACTGTGTGCGTGCGTGAGTGTGTGTGAGAGTGTCACTGTGTGCGTGCGTGAGTGAGTGTGTCACTGTGTGTGTGCGTGAGTGAGTGTGTGTGTGTGTCACTGTGTGCGTGCGTGCGTGAGTGTGTGTGTGTGTCACTGTGCGTGCATGAGTGAGTGTGTGTGTCACTGTGCGTGCGTGAGTGTGTGTGTGTCACTGTGTGTGTGCGTGAGTGAGTGAGTGTGTGTGAGTGTGTCACTGTGTGCGTGCGTGAGTGAGTGTGTGTGTGTGTCACTGTGCGTGCGTGAGTGTGTGTGTGTGTGTCACTGTGTGCGTGCGTGAGTGTGTGTGTGTCACTGTGTGTGTGCGTGAGTGAGTGTGTGTGTGTGTCACTGTGAGCGTGCGTGAGTGAGTGTGTGTGTGTCACTGTGTGCGTGTGTGAGTGAGTGTGTGTGTGTGTCACTGTGTGCGTGTGTGTCACTGTGTGCGTGCGTGAGTGAGTGTGTGTGTGTGTCACTGTGTGCGTGCGTGAGTGAGTGTGTGTGTGAGTGTGTCACTGTGCGTGCGTGAGTGTGTGTGTGTGTGTCACTGTGTGCGTGTGTGAGTGAGTGTGTGTGTGTCACTGTGTGCGTGAGTGAGTGTGTGTGTGTGTCATTGTGTGCGTGCGTGAGAGTGTGTGTGTGTGTCACTGTGTCGTGCGTGAGTGAGTGTGTGTGTGTGTGTCACTGTGTGCGTGCGTGAGTGTGTGTGTGTGTCACTGTGTGCGTGCGTGAGTGAGTGTGTGTGTGAGTGTGTCACTGTGTGCGTGCGTGAGTGAGTGTGTGTGTGTGTGTCACTGTGTGCGTGCGTGAGTGAGTGTGTGTGTGAGTGTGTCACTGTGTGCGTGCGTGAGTGTGTGTGTCACTGTGTGCGTGCGTGAGTGAGTGTGTGTGTTTGTGTGTGTGTCACTGTGTGCGTGCGTGAGTGTGTGTGTGTGTGTCACTGTGTGCGTGCGTGAGTGTGTGTGTGTGTCACTGTGTGCGTGAGTGAGTGTGTGTGTGTGTGTCACTGTGTGCGTTTGTGAGTGTGTGTGAGTGTGTGAGAGTGAGTGTGTGTGTGTGTCACTGTGTGCGTGCATGAGTGAGTGTGTCACTGTGTGCGTGAGTGAGTGAGTGTGTGTCACTGTGTGCGTGCGTGAGTGAGTGTGTGTGTGTGTCGCTGTGTGTGTGTGCGTGTGTGTGTGCGTGCGCCTGTGTGTGTGAGAGAAAGGGCAAGGTTTACTACAGTCAGACCTTTGTTGTATCTCTCATGCATAATTGATAACACCTTACTGTAACACCTTAAAATATGATTCAATGGCTTACTTTTCTATATTTTCTATTTCTTTTTTTTAAATTCCAGTTTTACTACAGACATGAATTCCAATCACATACTATTGGGCTATCCATATTATCTGTTAGGCAGAAACCTAGATTCTGTGATTAATAAATACAATGTTTATATCCAGTGTGGAGCTGGAAAAATTATGAATGTTCAACAGAAGCATCAACAGTAATAAACCACGATGGGACAGTTATAGAAAGGTGGTGTCATGTATTAAGCCTCCAGCAGGTGGCTAGAACGAATATCACACCTGGGGTCATTTATAATTACAATTACAGCACAATTGTTAGCTGAAATTACAATTAGAATTACAATGCTGTTACTGTATGTTTAATTACAATTACAATGCTATTACTGTATGTTTAATTACAATTACAATGCTGTTACTGTATGTTTAATTACAATTACAATGTTACTGTATGTTTAATTACAATTACAATGCTGTTACTGTATGTTGAATTAAATGGCATAATTATAATTACGCAGGTGTGCCAAGGTTCCACTACAATTCCAATTAGAAATGACATTGTAATTGGAATGAATTAGAAATTACACAATAATAATTTTAATTGACCCCGGGGCTGGTACTAATATAGACAGCAGATGTAAGATGTACCCATCTAGGTAGGTGCCTAGGAATGGTGTTGCAGACTATATCTCAGAGATACTCTCCAGCACTCTGTCAGTTAGTTTGTTTCAGGGGAATGTGTTGTAGCTGCAGGTGTGTAGTACTGCAGTTCCAGTTTCAGCTACAGTACACTGCTGGCTGTACACATGTTTTACAGTCTCTCCTTCCTGTCCTATAGTTTCATTCAATTCCAAACCTGGAAAGATATACTTCTCTGCATTAGTTCTATGTTATAGTGCAGTACAGGTACTTAGCTTACTGAAGGTGCAGTCCTGCTCATAACATGTTTTGATAATTCAGAAATCTTTGTGTTGCTGCTGTTAGTTTTTGTTTAACTATGATGTGTCCTGGTGCAAGCCTCACCCCCCAGGCTTGCCTCTGTGTGTTAACACGACCTCTACCGTTACTGTGAGCTGTGTAAAGCAGCACAATTCCACAGCACATCGGTCTCCAGAGCCAGCAGCCTGGGGTGCAAGCCTCCGTCACGCCCACCAGGAAGCTGGCATAACGTCTCCTTACAACTTAAAACTTACAAGGCCATTAGACTGACCTTGAGGGACTCCTCCAAGAGGAGTGAGGCTGGAGGTTACTAAACCAGGTTACCTGGTAAGTGCGGTTGGAGAGGTAGGAGGAGAACCAGGCCAGAGCAGTGCCAGAGATCACCCAGGTCAGCAAGAGATGATAGTAGAATAGAGTGATCAACAGTGTCAAAGGCAGCAGAGAGGTCGAGGAGAACTAGGACAGAGGAGAGAGAGGCAGCCTCGGGCAGACTTAAGTGAGTTGGTGACAGACAGGAGGGCGGTTTCAGTGGAGTGAGCAGAGCGGAAGCCAGATTGGAGAGGGTCGAGCAGAGAGTGGTTGGACAGGAGCAGGAGCTGGCAGAACCAGTAGGGGATGAGAGGAAGGGTGTAGGAGTCAGAGCTGGAGGAGGCGAGGAGGAGTGGAGAGGCTTGAAGGAGAGGAAAGAGATATTAGCAACAGCGGGAGGGAGGACAGGGAGGACTGGAGGGAGGAGGAAGGAAAGGTGAGGGGAAGGTGAAGGTGGAGAGAGTGGTGCGTGGGTTGAGCAGGAGGAGTGGAGGGAGGAAAGAGGAAATACTGAGATCTTAGAAGTAGAAAGAAGGAGGCAAAGTCATCAGGGGGAGAGGAGGAGGAGGAGGGGGGAGTGGTTTAGAGGAGGAGAGGAGCAGATGCATGATTGGAAGTAAGTCCTGTCCCCATTAGAACCTATTTGTAGCACCTAGACACTTGTAATGTCCCTCGGAGCACTCACAATTTCAATAAGGAAGCATTCGAAGCATTTCAACCTCAACAGGTTCTATAGAAACAGATTAAGTGCATTAAAATCAGGTCTGTCATTTGTTTTTTATTTAGAGTTCATGAATTTTTATGAGTGTTCGGTGGCTCCTCTAATCAAGTTGAGAGAGTACTGCACTCTTTGTATGTCTGATACAGCATCTGGACAATTGTAATGTTATAAAACCGGCAAGAAAGTACTTGGTTTCTGTATTCCTCAGGTTATTTACCTGGCACTTCAAAAGTCTACCAAGGGTCCTAATAGTTCCTAATAAAGTGACCACACCCAGGGTTTGAATGAATAGTTTAGAAGCAGGTGAAGAAAAGTGGAGATAGAGGAGACCTCAAAACTGTGGCTCGAAACCTGTATACAAGGTTCCCATAATAATAGCACATCAAAGTGTAATAAATCATGGTAAAGTATAGGCAAGCATTGTAAATCCCAGAGAGATGTGGTAAAGCATATTAAACAGCGTGGCAAACCAGGGGAAATGCATAGTATAACCATGAGAGAAAGCATGGGAAAAGCTGCTTTATTACAAACACATTTTTACAAAGGGAAGCTCCAGGGACTGCTTTATTACAAACACATTTTTACAAAGGGAAGCTCCAGGGACTGCTTTATTACAAACACATTTTTACAAAGGGAAGCTCCAGGGACTGCTTTATTACAAACACATTTTTACAAAGGGAAGCTCCAGGGACTGCTTTATTACAAACACATTTTTACAAAGGGAAGCTCCAGGGACTGCTTTATTACAAACACATTTTTACAAAGGGAAGCTCCAGGGACTGCTTTATTACAAACACATTTTTACAAAGGGAAGCTCCAGGGACTGCTTTATTACAAACACATTTTTACAAAGGGAAGCTCCAGGGACTGCTTTATTACAAACACATTTTTACAAAGGGAAGCTCCAGGGACTGCTTTATTACAAACACATTTTTACAAAGGGAAGCTCCAGGGACTGCTTTATTACAAACACATTTTTACAAAGGGAAGCTCCAGGGACTGCTTTATTACAAACACATTTTTACAAAGGGAAGCTCCAGGGACTGCTTTATTACAAACACATTTTTACAAAGGGAAGCTCCAGGGACTGCTTTATTACAAACACATTTTTACAAAGGGAAGCTCCAGGGACTGCTTTATTACAAACACATTTTTACAAAGGGAAGCTCCAGGGACTGCTTTATTACAAACACATTTTTACAAAGGGAAGCTCCAGGGACTGCTTTATTACAAACACATTTTTACAAAGGGAAGCTCCAGGGACTGCTTTATTACAAACACATTTTTACAAAGGGAAGCTCCAGGGACTGCTTTATTACAAACACATTTTTACAAAGGGAAGCTCCAGGGACTGCTTTATTACAAACACATTTTTACAAAGGGAAGCTCCAGGGACTGCTTTATTACAAACACATTTTTACAAAGGGAAGCTCCAGGGACTGCTTTATTACAAACATATTTTTACTAAGGGAAGCTCCAGGGACTGCTTTATTACAAACACATTTTTACAAAGGGAAGCTCCAGGGACTGCTTTATTACAAACACATTTTTTCAGATTTCCTTCCGACCGCTTTCCTGCTGTCCCTGCAGCTCATGTCTGTGTGTGGCCGCAGGACATTTTGTAATTATTCAGCCAGACTGTGGAGACCCCTGCCTCCAGAGAGCTGGGAGTGTGACTCGCTGCTCTCTAACGCGACTCTGAACCCACGAGCTGTACGACCTGACCTGCTCGTGACTGTCTGAATCGTAGCTCAGCCTCCGAGATGCCCCGTCATGCAACACGATGTGGGTCTGCAGTATTGTGAGATAAAATGAATACAGATCACAGTACAGTTTGTAAAGCACAGTGCAGTACCTGGTAGGGATGTGAAGGATTGCCCTGAGGGCTGGCACTGTTCCTTACTTGTAGGAGGAAGCATTTCTATTTGCTTCACCATCAGGGCTCTATTGAAAAGGCTATGTGGTCCCAGCGTGTTTTCTAAAGTGCAGTTAGTCAATGAATACATATGTACAGTTTAGGAATAAGCGGTGCTGTTACCTAGTTCATGAGATGGTAATGATAGTGATGATGCTAATAATATCTCTTTTTAATCTTAAATATGTGGCTCCCCCAGTGACTTACCTAGTACAGGCAAGACTGCGTGGTGTGCAGGGCGAGTCATCCTAACTGAGCAGAGTTTCATTACCTTGAACAGAGTAAGTGAACTTTACCTGAAAGTGAAAATATAAAAGGACCAGCTGTTTCTTATCTAAATCAGTGACATAGATCAGGGATAGATAGCAAGGACTTAAAGGATTGAGCTTCAATAATAAGCCCCTTCACACTGGCACTCCTGCCCGGGTCCGGACCTGGGTCCTGGCTGACCGGGTCACAATCCTGCTTGGTGTGAAACCACGTACCTGGGTCGGACCCGGGTTAACCCGGTTCCCAGTGACCCACCCCAGGATGTGAGTTGAGCGAGACAAAATGCTTGACGGCCGTTGGTGAGCCGACACAATAACAAACAGCCACTCCTGCGTGAAAGTTTCATTTCCGCAAGGAACGTTTCTGTTTATTCTGTTTAGCCATATTTTTGTTGATTGAGACACAGCATGAGTCAGATTGCAGCAGGGATGTAGTAACATGTGCTGTGATTAAAAATGTGACCGACGGTTCAGTCCAGAGAGGCTTGGATGGAAGCGTCCATAACAAGCTGCTTCTGGGGCATTGATACATGCATTGTGTACTTGCGTCTGTCACCCAGATCAATGCTTTATCAAAAGCAGTGTGAAATCACATAGCCGACCCGCATGACATCGGGTCCTGCCAGGTAGGTTCTGACCCAGGTAGAGCATGCCAGTGTGAAAGGGGCTATAGGTTGACAAAGCTAACCCTAACTAATGCTTCAAGCACACACAGAAACCTGGACCAGAGGACAGTTGGAAATGAAGTGGAGATGGACTTCGGACAGAGGGAAGGAGACACGTTTTTACACAGAAAGTGGTGAGGGGTTGGAATGGGTTCCCGAGTTGTTGATGCTAATCACTGAGCTTCTGCCTTGCCCAACTTGCCAAACAACTGCATGTCATTTCAATGTTTTCAATGTTGGCATCAAGTCCACCACGAGTGAAGATAAGAAAACGAGCAGGAGGATTCAGAGACGTCCTACACTGCGAGAAAGAAAGTTGCACAGTTTATTTCCATCTGAAAACCTCTAAATAATGGACGAAGCAAAGCATCTTTATTGTTTTAAATTCTGTTTTTCAAATCCAAATGGAGAACAGTCTCGATTTGAAAGCTGACATTATAAATCACGTACGAGAAATCAACCAGTCGCTTCAAAGGATAATAGGTTTGTCAAAATTCTAGAACATCTTACTCTGTGTACAGATGTTATTCCATGCAAAGTACATTGTCAGTTGTGTTTCATTAATAACAATAAAACAAAGCTACCTTTTTTAAAAGTGCACTATAGCAAAAGCACAGCAAATTGTAATAAAGCACAGTGAAAGCGCAATAAAACATAGGAACGCATTGTAAAGCCCTGAGAGTTATGATAAAGCATATGAAAAAATAAACATGTCAAACTGTGGTAAATGCATAGTATAACCATGAGGAAAAGCATGGGAAAACTGCTAAATTACTGTCCATACTGTGGTAAACTTTTATAATGTACGTTAAAATATGTTTTATTCTCAACTATAAGACTGTACAACTTTGTTATCACTGTCTGCTTTTTCATTCGGTCTAATCAAAGTGTGTAACAGCTCATTCAAGGCTAGCAGAGAGACATTATAAATATATAAGATTTAACATTGTATAACACAGATGGTTTCTGCAAGTTAGTAATGAGTGGAAATTGTATTTCATGGAAAAAGGAAATCTTGTGTCGGGAGGCTGTTAGTGTAGGAATTATTGTGCTGCTGCTGCTGTGAATGGGGGAGGAGGTTGCCAGCTGTGTGACAGAGCTCCTCCAGTATTCTACAGTAACTGCATCTGCCTGCTGGGGCTTCAGTTTCATTCTGCTACACTGTCTTGCACTGCTGTGCCTGTTATATAACAGTGCAACAAAATGAAAACACACACAGAGCTCGGGATGCTGGGAAATCTCTCCCCGCACATGCAGGAGAGCGAGCCGAGGAGAGGAGCTCATCTGTCCCCATCTCAATCAGACACAGGGAGCCGCTCACCCCTGTCACCCCCCCTCCTCCATCCTCCTCTGGATATGGGCAGCTCAGGGGCTGCTGCACTGTGAACTGACTGGGGGGGAAGGTGCTGTACGTATAAATTGACTTTTCCACAGGAGAATGAGCCGGGGGACAAGTCCAGGCCTGTCCAATAAAGCACTAAGCTTTTAGGGATCAGGAGCTTTGCGAGAAGAAAGCAGAGACTTCAATTTAACCTATGATTGCTGCTGGAATAAACACTACACTTGGTATGAAGCTGTGGTGAATATACAGTCTAAAAAAACACACCTTGGAAGTAGCATCTTTAGACTTTAATGAGGTTGCTATAGAAACTAGTTTTATCCGAGGTTGAGTTTCTGTGAAGTGGTGATAATGGGATCAGGTCCTTCCATGGTACTCAGAGTCATAAAACACAGCAAGAGACACAGTGGAGTGGAGTGGAGTGCACTGTTTAGCCTGAGGGACTGGAAGTTTGTGGGTTTCATTCTTGCCCAAATGGTATTCAGTGGCAATGCAGATAGACAGTGGTAATGTCAACTCATGGCTGCATTGGTACCATAGTGGTCTGACCAATGGTGGCTTCACAATAGTATGAACTGGACCAACACCCACTGCTGTGCCATATCCATACCATAACATTATGTCTACACAGTTGATGCATAACGTACTTGATGTGCATTCTGGTGACACATCAAAGCTCATTGAAGGTCTGTGCTGGAATAGGGTTTATTTTAATTGTGTTGGTAAACACAGTGCCTTTGCTGCTTGCATATTTTGGATCCATGTTTTCAAATCCAAAGTTTCTGTTGTAATCCCTGAGTGATGTAGGGAGCCTGAGGTTAGGTTGTATGACTGCGAGTGAAGCACTCAGTGGGTAGAACACTCACAGGTTCGGTCTCCTCTGTCGGTGAGATGACATGAGGTTAAAAGCTCTATAACCACGAATGAAGACCAGCCGGGCTCTTTTTGCACAGTGGTTAAGACCTGTGCTTCTTGTGTAGCACAGCAGAGGCTGGGTGTGAACCAGCCCCCAAGCGCACCACAAGCAAGTGCCTTAGCCACTATGCAAAAGAGTCAGCCTCGTGCGTTGTTGGTAGCTCGGATGGGTAGCACTTGCAGCGTAGTGACCCCTATACTAACACCATGATCGGGCATTGGTTGAGCACATGCTCAGATGGAAGAGTCCCCCCTATCAAGCCTGATTTTCTGTAGATCTAACCTGGCCTGGTACAGTACCACTGACTGCTCCGGCCCATCCTTGCTTAGATTCTTATATAGCTGATGAGATCGGACTGCAGGTTCTGTGAACTCTGATCTCCTTGACAAAAGAATAAAGAATGTATTATTTATGAAATCGGTGCATTAAAGAGAAAATGCCTGGATTCTTGAACTGTTTGGCAAATCTCTATCCACTGATTGGTTGAATTTCTTATTCATGTGCTCTCCATAGTTTGTTTTTTTTTCAAAGAAGACTCCTGCCAGTTGGAACTATTTGACAGGTTTCAGGGTGCTCCTGAATCATAAGTATGTCCAGGAATTGTAAAGGTTGTAAAACTGAACGCGAAGAGATTTGGTATGGATGAGGTTTATTCGTAGAAGTCATTCTTTTTATAACTCGCCACTTTCTGAATAGGGTCTGGTTGATCTGCACTCTTCTGTTAAAGGGAAAGACACATTTGAGCTGCACTTCCCTGCTGTTCAGTCACACTGGATTGTTAAATTGTCACAAATCTAGATTCTGTACTTTTGATTTGTAACCTCGACTGATCTCAGTTCACAAGTACTAACAAGAGGATTCATTAAAGACTGTCCCCAAATAACCCAATAATCAGAAATGTTCTAAAGTGACATGGAAATACAAGCGGTTCAGCCTTCTCTTTAAGGTTAAGCCATGTTCTGCATGGGGTCTGGGAGAAGTTAAGGACGGGAGATTGGTGAGTCTCCAGTAATACCCATGGATAAATGTCAAGTGGGATAATGCTTATTTAAGTGTGTGGCCTTTAAAACTCTCAGAGCACTACATTCTGACAAATCACTGTGTGGTTTGCCAGTCCTTGAAAAGATGTTGATAGATTGAGAAAGGGATCTTTTACAGCTCTGCAGGTTGTATATCTGCACTACAAAAAAAATCTTATTCAGGTAAACTGCTACAGTAAACGTGATAATCTTGATGTTGTTTAGGTTGCACTGAGGTTATATGCAGTACAGTGGAGGATGTGTGTTTGGAGGTGATTATGTAGTTATGTAAATTGTAGCTCTGTAAGATTATTATTGTTTTTGCATTCCTTGTCCTAGTTATAATTAGCTCTAATTAACTACATTGCTAATTGGACCCTGCTTTGAGATCCTGTCACGATGATGCCAGCAGACCCGTTGCTCACAGAGGCGCGTCTGCATCTCTTTACAACAGGGTTTCTTATCCTGGCATTCAGGGACTCCAGGGGGACCCCAGGACGATCTGGATACTTCTCTCTTTGTAAAACCACACACACATTTCATTTACAGTAAAAGTTTAGTCCCCTGTTGTGATGAGATGTTATTCTTCAGGACAGTACATACAGTGGCTGCGCGTCTGCATTGCTTCCTTTTCCTCAGTTTTCACTTGAATGTTACATAGCTTTTTTTTCTGTCAAGTTTATAGATCTTGGCAAATGCTATGGCTATTATAAGCTTGCTATATACATTCAGATGTTGTAAATGTATCTTATTATATAGAAAAACATTTCTTTTCATCCAGTTTGGGCAAGTGAATTGTGAGGCGAAGCTTGCAGGTTTTGACTGCTCAAACCGCACGGAATGTCGTCACCCTGTACACAACATATTAACTTATTGTAAATCACATAGATTTATTAAACAGTATTTTATTTATAAAGCATGTATAATGTATACCAGTGTGGGACATGTATTCAGACCTCTTCTATTATTCCTAACCCTGACTTTAAAAAGGGAGGGGAAGGGGGGGCAGGACAACATAAATATATAATGACCCAGGGGAGAATTCGGAGGTGACAATGCAGTTCATTTTCAGACCAACCAGAAATCTGTGCAGATTACCTATGAAGTTTAGTGCAAAAGCAAATCCACATGGAGGCTGCAGTTCTAATTATTGGGTTAGGGATAGGGTGCAGGTTAGGCTGTCCCAGGATGGAAGGGTTAAACATGCTCTAATCCCTAAAGGGAAAAGAGCCAGCACTGCATGAATGGGTTTCAAATGCACCCTGGCATAAGCGTTTCATCATTGCTGTGTTAAGAGGTAAAGGCTAGCCTGAGCCCACACTCTTGAATATGGTATATTAGCACATACCTTACAGATCCACGGTTGTAAAAAACAAAAGCACTGTTGGAAACGTTGAGACTTGGGTGCAGTATATCGGCGAGGCAAAGAAGGAAGGTCTGTTTCCCTTTTTTTCAAGGCTGCCGGGATGCTATGTGGTTCAGTGTGTCTCTCTTGCTAACAGATGGTGCTCTCCTTCCCTCCCTCTCTCTCTCTCTCTCTCTCCCCCTCTCCCCCTCTCCCTCCCCAGGGCCCTCTCCATGGATATTGACACAGACTATGAGCGGCCGAACGTCGAGACGATAAAGTGTGTGGTGGTGGGTGACAACGCGGCGGGGAAGACGCGACTGATCTGCGCCAGGGCCTGCAATGCCACGCTCACGCAGTACCAGCTGCTCGCCACGCACGTGCCAACTGTCTGGGCCATCGACCAGTACAGGGTGTGCCAGGAGGTAAGGGGACAGGAACTGGAAGCTCTAGATAACTAACTTTAGATTGTGAAGAACTGTACGCAGGGTGCAATCATCACAGTTGAAAATAATAAATCTGTTTTATTTGTTGGTTTTGATCAGCAAGCACAAGACAATCTCAGTGCAACTTTGCAAACATGACAGAGTCAGAGAGAATACAAATACTTTGTCAATGCAGCGCTGCATGTATTTGTCAGAAAGACACATAATACATAATAATATGCAAATATGACAGTCAGAGAGAATCGGGTGAGACGTAGTTGTAAGTGACTCTGCAGCTGATGTATAGTTCACACACCCTAGTCTCTGTAAGTCGCCTTGGATAAAGGCGTCTGCTAAATAAACAAATAATAATAAAGGACTACACACAAACGGAGACTGATCCTTGTACTCTAAAGCCTCACACACACACACAGCCTAAATGCAGTTTTCAGTAGCAAAAGGCAGTGAAAACCGCACTAGTTAATCCTGTTCAGAACACGTAGCGAGTTCTGTTATTAATTCAGTTTGGTTAGTTAATGTGTATGTGTATTAAAACTGCACAAAAACAACCACAGCAGGTTGAAAGATTAGGAATTGGGTGCACAGTGCCTAGGAGCTGACTTGTCTCAGATGTTGTGATTTTCATACGCTAGATACAGGAAATAAAAAGTTCACAAAGTCATCTAGCCATAAACAACAGGAAATAACCTTTGTGAAAGAACTATCCAGTATCAGTTTTGTGCTTTTCATTTGATTTCAAACTGGGTCATTGTAGATTTTTCAGTAATTTCTGTCTTTATGTACTACAGTATGTGCTTAAAATGTTATGGGCAAATACAGGACAATATGACATTTTGACCTTTTGTTGTAGGCAATTTCTTCATATTATAGTCCCTCGCCCTTAAAGCCAGCATAGTTTGAGGGGGCACTGTCTTATTGGATCAGCCAGTCAACCAATCGGTTCCAATCAATGAAATGTAACCAGACGAGGCAATCTGAGAACAGCTTCTCTAGAGCAGGGAGAGGGGAGGCTAGTTTTATTATCATTATTCAGGACCAGTGCAGAAGTGCACAGGCTGAGAACAGCTTCTCTGGAGCAGGGAGAGGGGAGGCTAGTTTTATTATCATTATTCAGGACCAGTGCAGAAGTGCACAGGCTGAGAACAGCTTCTCTGGAGCAGGGAGAGGGGAGGCTAGTTTTATTATCATTATTCAGGACCAGTGCAGAAGTGCACAGGCTGAGAACAGCTTCTCTGGAGCAGGGAGAGGGGAGGCTAGTTTTATTATTATTATTCAGGACCAGTGCAGAAGTGCACAGGTGCCATTCAGTGATAATCCTGCTCTGAAGGACCATCACCCTCCCTTGATTATTAGTTGATTATCTGCCCTAGGCATATTCATACTGGAGCTGTAGAAGTGAAAGGCTGGTGCATTAAGTGTGTGACTGTGCCTGTGTGGTTAACCCCAGCGTGTCTGCGTGTGCCGTGCAGGTTCTGGAGCGCTCTCGTGATGTGGTGGACGAGGTCAGTGTGTCTCTGCGGCTCTGGGACACCTTTGGGGATCATCACAAGGACCGCCGCTTCGCGTACGGCAGGTATGCACTCGCTCTTAACCCTTTAGAGTCTGTCACAAAACTTTACAGACACTTTTTCCAGGAGGCGGTGGGCTATATGTTCAAAGTGATTCCTCCATTCTTTAATTAACTCCTCTTTTTTGAAAGGAGAACCATTTATCTTAATGCCACAAAGTGAGAAACAAACACCCTGAGAGTGCTTAACAGAACTTGAAATGTATAACTTAGGTGTTTGGTTGTAGTTTTGTAAAATTAACAGGTGTTTTACCTCTTTCAAAAAAAAAGAGTTAATTTATAGACTGGAGTAAATGCTTTGAAAATATTAGCCAGATACCACATGAAGGATTAGTTCTTTCAGACATGGAATTGAAGTAATTCTATGTTTTGTAAGTGATGGTTTAATAAAGTTACTGTTTTTTTGTTTTTAATAATGTGACTGCAACAGGACAGCAGATGGTCAGATAGGCAAGCAGGAATCACAGAAACAGAAAAACAAGGCTGTGCTGTTATTGATAATTAACTAAACAATAGTCACATTTTAAAGAAATAGAAACACTCTTGAGCAGCACTTTGTAAAGCCACAGGCAGCTATGCTTTCACCATGAGTTCACTCCCCAAACTCCGTTGCAAACTGAAACTGATCCAGGTGCTTTTATACAATACATATGGTCAGGTTAAATTAGCAATCCATTTGTAACCCCGTCTCAACCAAAAACATAGAATTATTAGTGTGAAGGGTCATCATCCTTCCACAGTCACCTAAAGCTTGGTCTGTTTTGATAAGTTAAAGCTGGAAGAAATTGTGATAATGCAGTTCTGGAGGGGGCTAGAACTAAATTTGAATGTATTTGAATTGCAAACCTAGCCTTTCCTCAGCATACAATCTAATCAGCTGTAATTATTAAACCACCCAATAGAAATATGCAAAGAAACCAACTTCTGACTATCCTTCTCAATGTCTTCATTGTCAAAGAATTGCAGTTGAAATGTTTGTCAAGTTTCTTTAATATTCACACAATTTAATAATGTCAAAACACCAGAGGTCCACACACACACACACACACACATATATATGTGTGTAAGAAAATGACTTACTTACTTTATTTAAAAACAAATGTTAGAACTGAATTGCTATGAATTATATCCAAATAAATAATTATTTCCTGAATGTGTGAATTCTTTTTTTTCATGAAATGAAATCTGTTCCAGGGGTGAAATTCTGCTGGGTCTTATTTTAATGCCGGTACATCTGCTTTTCATCCAACGCACTTGCATTCCGTTCAGTGACACTAGCGCAGTGTTTCTCCAGTGTGCTTTCATTCAACACACTTCATGCTGCTTGCATTCTGTTTCCTCATACTGCGTCTCTTAGCTGCTATTGGCCACCATTAAAGTCAGTGTAATCACTGCATGTTGATTGGCTGAGCTTTCATTCTGATTAGATTTCATTTTGGCATGCTTCACAAATCTCTGCCCATTTTGCTTTGTGTCAGTGCTCATTGGTTGATCAACGAGAGAAGACTTTAGTAGTGAGATGTGAAAACAGCGGCATTGAGTAATTATTCTTCTCTTAAGTTCGGAGAAACTATCTGAATATTCAAACGACCATTGCTGCGCATTAATTTGAAGGCAAAAATTCACATTAGTGACCACCATAAATGACACAGTTGATAAATATTAGAAATAATGATCACAACGTGCTTTGTCTTGCACCGATTTATAAAATGGAAAGTGACGTGTGGGACAGTAGAGATTAACATAAAAAACAGGATCAACAAAGTGCAGCTTCAGATTTGGCAAGCGAGTCAGAATCGGGATACAGATGCAGGTGTGCTTTTACACTTTCCAAACACGGGCCTAACCTGCAAGGTGAATGTTAAGTACAGTGATCCTAGTATTTTCTGTTATGAGGGCTGTAAATGTACTATGCCCCCTTTTCTGCAGTTTATTTGGGTTAAATTTTGCCCTTGTGTATAAAGTCATACATAAACCACAGTAATGATATGACATTATAAACATATGTCATGTGTCACTTTGTTATTGTGTAGGAACCACAATGCCAGGGATTTAAAACAAAAAAACTAAAACCTGACGTCTGCTTTTATACAGCTTCTGCCTGAAATATACTCCTCTTTATCTGGAATAGATCATGGTATAATTCATCTACACAGAAACACAACAGAGAAGCACACAGAATATATTGTAGGATTACAATATACTCTAATCCAAGGTTATCAGTGTAGCATGGCCAGGTCCTGTTGCAGGTGAGCACACAGGGTCTGGAACATACAGGGAGGGTTTCAGAGAATACATGGAGATTGAAATGGCCAAGTCAGTTTTTTAATAGTAGTGCCTGGTACATTAAAAAATAAAGGGGTATTTCAGCCTGTATTGCGCATTGTTTGTCTTAGACCTTTTTGTATCATTTGTTCATAGCACAGTTGTTTTCTTTATACACATTTTGTATAACATCCCCCCTTTTTTAGGATATCTTGAAACAAAACTCCCTCTCTACAGCAGTTACTGCATAGTGTAATATTTCTTAATACTTGTCATTTAAGGTTTAACTTAAGTGTTCTATTACAGTACATGACTGAGTGATACATGCTGAGGGTACAAAGCTTTGAGTATTTTCAGCTTCTTTGTTTATGATGAATTGGTTATATTTTTTCAGTTTTTTTAAGGCTTATTTTGTATTCATAAATGTATTGTGTACTGCGCATACAAGTACATGCACTTTTTTGTTGAATTTCCCCCCCTGATCTATTCATTCTACAGCATAAAGAATTGCTTTATATATTTGTATGGAGTTTGTGGATGGGAGGCTGGTAAGTGTTATCTCCTTATCCTGCAGTCTTACTGAGTTACACAAACTGGGAGCAGCTGGTTTAGAATGTACTTAACAGCAGCAGAACATGCACCAGAGTTCTGTGAAAGCCACTAGATATTTAGCAGCATCCTAAATATCCAGCTGGTCCTTCTAAAGTTACTGATACCTAGTTTTGTGAAACGGATAGAAGGATGTTAATGAGTTAGGCCCTGCTAGATGCTTCGAAGCGCTTTGTTGAGACAGCTGGGCGTGTGCAGCCGACAGTCCCAGCGGCTCAGTTTTAGAACATGCGGTGTGTTCCGAGCGACTAAGCTGTCTGCCACAAACCGTCCGAAGCTAATACCGCTTCACCCAATCACCTCGCAGAGCTGTAATGAGGCGGCTGTGAACAAGAGCTCTTTAAAATCCCTTAATCCCCCTGAAAATGAACAAGATAATCTGATCATCTCATTGAAGAGGATCATGAGTAAACCATGCCGAGGGATAAAGAGGAGGGGGCGGGACGGAGCGAGGGACATGGGGAGAGAGATGGAACAGAGAGATTGTACAGGGAGGGAGGGACATGGGGAGAGAGATGGAACAGAGAGATTGTACAGGGAGGGAGGGACATGGGGACAGAGATGGAACAGAGAGATTGTACATGGAGGGAGGGACATGGGGAGAGAGATGGAACAGAGAGATTGTACAGGGAGGGAGGGACATGGGGAGAGAGATGGAACAGAGAGATTGTACAGGGAGGGAGGGAGTGAGGGAGGGAGGGACATGGGGAGAGAGATGGAACAGAGAGATTGTACAGGGAGGGAGGGACATGGGGAGAGAGATGGAACAGAGAGATTGTACAGGAAGGGAGAGAGTGAGGGAGGGAGGGACATGGGGAGAGAGATGGAACAGAGAGATTGTACAGGGAGGGAGGGAGTGAGGGAGGGAGGGACATGGGGAGAGAGATGGAACAGAGAGATTGTACAGGGAGGGAGGGACATGGGGAGAGAGATGGAACAGAGAGATTGTACAGGGAGGGAGAGAGTGAGGGAGGGAGGGACATGGGGAGAGAGATGGAACAGAGAGATTGTACAGGGAGGGAGTGAGGGAGGGAGGGACATGGGGAGAGAGATGGAACAGGGAGATTGTACAGGGAGGGAGGGAGTGAGGGAGGGAGGGACATGGGGAGAGATGGAACAGAGAGATTGTACAGGGAGGGAGGGAGTGAGGGAGGGAGGGACAGGAGGGACATGGAGAGAGAGGAATGGGAGAGATGGAACAGAGAGGGAGGGAGAGTATAGGGAGGGATGGAGACAGAGGAGTGGAGAGAGATGGAACAGAGATGTAGAGGGATGGAGGGACATGGAGAGATGGAACAGAGAGTGTAGGAGGGAGGGAGGGACATGGGAAGGGGAGAGAGATGGAACAGAGAGAGTGTCTAGGAGGGAGGAGAGGGAGATGGAGCAGAGAGTGGAGGAGGCAGGGAGGGGAGAGAGATGGAACAGAGAGATGTACAGGGAGGGAGGGACATGGGGAGAGAGATGGAACAGAGAGATGTCTGGGAGGGATGGAACAGGGAGAGTGTACAGGGAGGGAGGGAGTGAGGGAGGGAGGGACATGGGGAGAGATGGAACAGAGAGATTGTACAGGGAGGGAGGGAAGGGAGAGAGATGGAACAGAGAGGACATGGGAGGGAGGAGGGAGGGAGGGACAGAGATGGAACAGAGATTGTACAGGGAGGGAGGGAGTGAGGGAGGGAGGGACATGGGGAGAGACATGGAACAGAGAGATTGTACAGGGAGGGAGGGACATGGGGAGAGATTTGGAACAGTGAGTGTAGAGGGATGGAGGGACATGGGGAAGGGGGGAGGACAGAGATGGAACACAGAGGGTGTCTAGGGAGGGAGGGTCATGGGGAAGGGGGAGAGGGATGGAACAGAGAGATGCCTAGGGAGAGTGGGAAGGGGGGAGAGATGGAACAGAGAGTGTATAGGGAGGGAGATGGAACAGAATGTCTGGGGGAAAGGAGGGACATTGGGAGAGGGAGAAATGGAACAGAGAGTGTCTAGGGAGGGAGGGTGGGTGGGAAGGGGAGAGATGGAACAGAGGAGTGTCTAGGGAGAGTGGGAAGGGGGGGAGATGGAACAGAGAGAGTGTAGGGAGGGAGGGTCATGGGGAAGGGGGAGAGAGATGGAACAGAGAGAGTGTAGGGAGGGGGGACATGGGGAAGGGGAGAGATGGAACAGAGTGTCTAGGGAAGGTGGGAGGGAGAGAGGAGAGAGATGGAACAGAGAAAGTGTCTTGGGAGGGAGGGACGGTGGGTGGGAGAGGGAGAGAGATGGAACAGAGTGTCTAGGGAGGAGAGGGGAGAGAGATGGAAAAGAGATTGGGAGGGAGGGTGTGGGTGGGAGGGAGAGGGGGAGAGAGATGGAACAGAGTGCCAAGGGAGGGAAGGAGGGAGGGTGGGTGAGAGAGATGGAACAGAGATTGTCTAGGGAGGGAGGGAGGGAGAGGGTAGAGAGATGGAACAGAGAGAGTGTCTAGGGAGGGAGGGAGGAGGGTGGGTGAGAGAGATGGAACAGAGATTGTCTAGGGAGCGAGGTAGGGAGGGAGATGGGGAGAGAGATGGAACAGAGTGTCTAGGGAGGGTGGGAGGGAGATGGAACAGAGTGTCTAGGGAGGGTGGGAGGGAGAGGAGAGGGAGAGAGTGTCTAGGGAGGGAGGGACATGGGGAGAGATGGGACAAAGAGACTGTCGAGGGAGGGAGGGAGGGAGGGAGGGATGGTGGGTGGGAGAGGGAGAGAGATGGAACAGCGAGAGTGTCGTGGGATGGAGGGAGGGAGGGAGGGACATGGGGAAAGGGGAAAGGGGGAGAGAGATGGAACAGAGAGAGTGGAGGGGTATAAGAATGAAAGGGAAAGGCAAAGGGAGGGTGGGTGTGTTTTGTCCTCTGGAGAGTGCCGATAGCATAATTACACTGCAGGCTGATTGCAATGATCCAGGATTTAAACCACAATGCAGCCATTGACATGTTTGGTCCAGCAAAGGCGATTACTCTCCCTTACAGTGCAGCCGTACCATCGGCATGCTGGCGATGCCTTTAAACATGCTTTCCAAAAAACTGGGGCTTTTTTAAACTGAACTAGCCTAAGTTCTTTCCAAATGATCTCCAGTGACGAAGCTGTTGCTCTGTGCTGACAGGTAAAGCTACAGTGGTACGGGTCATTGGTGGAATCGTCGATCGGTGCCACATCTTCATATTTCCACATAGCAATAGCATACACGGGTAACCCACTGGAGTTCCATAACAGTACTGGACAGTGTGCTACTATATTAGAGCCATTGTGCAGTATTTCCATTGCTTGTAATGCTGTGGTCTGTGACTGGGTGCACTAGGGCTCCTTCAGCGTATTTCACTGCGATTAGCACGGGATCTGAATGAGACTTTTGTTTTGAAAATGTCCTATTCCTGCCTCTGTGTAACAACCACCTGGATGATGTGTGCGCTCTACAGACTTCCACACACCTCACCAGATCACACCTGGATGATGTGTGTGCTCTAAAGCCTTCCACACACCTCACCAGATCACACCTGGATGATGTGTGAGCTCTAAAGCCTTCCACACACCTCACCAGATCACACCTGGATGATGTGTGCGCTCTACAGACTTCCACACACCTCACCAGATCACACCTGGATGATGTGTGTGCTCTACAGACTTCCACACACCTCACCAGATCACACCTGGATGATGTGTGAGCTCTAAAGCCTTCCACACACCTCACCAGATCACACCTGGATGATGTGTACTACAGACTTCCACACACCTCACCAGATCACACCTGGATGATGTGTGTGCTCTAAAGCCTTCCACACACCTCACCAGATCACACCTGGATGATGTGTGCGCTCTACAGACTTCCACACACCTCACCAGATCACACCTGGATGATGTGTGTGCTCTACAGACTTCCACACACCTCACCAGATCACACCTGGATGATGTGTGTGCTCTACAGACTTCCGCACACCTCACCAGATCACACCAGGATGATGTGTGTGCTCTACAGACTTCCGCACACCTCACCAGATCACACCTGGATGATGTGTGTGCTACAGACTTCCACACACCTCACCAGATCACACCTGGATGATGTGTGTGCTTTACAGACTTCCACACACCTCACCAGATCACACCTGGATGATGTGTGTGCTCTACAGACTTCCGCACACCTCACCAGATCACACCTGGATGATGTGCGCTCTACAGACTTCCGCACACCTCACCAGATCACACCTGGATGATGTGTACTACAGACTTCCACACACCTCACCAGATCACACCTGGATGATGTGTGCTACAGCCTTCCACACACCTCACCAGATCACAGCAGGAGAGGCAGCTGTGGCACACACACACTACAGTAGCTGGGGAAGCTGCATGGGCCTGTCTGCTGATAACTGTTTCTAAATCTGAATTAATGTACTGTTATGGTCAAAAGTTGTGGTCAACATGGCCAAAATCACCTAGAATTTTAGGATTGAGATGTAATAAAAAAAGTATTTTATTCAACATCATGTAATCAAAAAAACTACAAAATGATATTGCAATAGCAGAAAGCCAAATTAGTTAATTCTATAGGGTGATGCAAAACTTAATTTTTTTTACTAAATTAATTGAATTTACAAATAGTTCAAACATTCCAAATGACTTAGTGAAAATGACTTTTATTAAGATAAATAATTTAAATACTAATGTTGATTAAATAAGAATTATTTCCTGAAATACAAATTATTTTATTATGTTAAAGTAACTACAGTATATTCATTATTGAAGTCCTTATGTGTGTGTGTGTAGTTGATTAAAACAAACTCGGAAGTCACACACAACACATCCTGTTTAAATACTGCAGATAAAACGATGACCTTTGTGTTAAGTGTGTTTGCACATGTGTTATAAATGATTAACAGTAGATAATAAATATTTAAACCGGGACAGTATTCAGAGTTTCAGCAGCCTGTCTACTGTAATTCACATTCCCTGTGACTTCATCCACTCCTGTTTAGGCTTGTCATTCCATGGCTTTATAATGAAGTATGCAGCGGTATTGTATCTAACCACGCTACCAGAGCGTTGCTGCAAACATGCAAACAGCTGCAGAGCTATATACAAAAGTCACTTGACCAGCAGACAGATATTCAGGGTAAAAAGTATGCGGTGCAGACTAGAGCACCACCTAATTGTGCTGTAACAGTAAACATGTTGGAATGTTTGTCAAATCAGATTGAGTAGCATCTAAAATAGCTTAACCATATACTCTGCTGCAGCAAGTGTTCAGATTCGGTTTGTTTCCTAGCTTGCACAGACTTTAGCAGCGTTGTTTTTTTCTTGTGTTGCTTTTCTAGTAGTTGTGGGTGCTGGAGTCCAGCAGGGCTCCTAGTGGCCAGTTTGAGTTGTGAGTCGTGGGGCTCTGTCTTGTTAAATAACTCATGATTAGTGACAGGCAGTGAGCAGTCTAAAGATAGCCAGCCGGAGTGTTCTGTGCCTTATTATTATTATTATTATTATTTATTTATTAGCAGACGCCCTTATCCAGGGCAACTTACAATTACAATTGTTACAAGATATCACATTATATTTACATACAATTAGCCATTTATACAGTTGGGTTTTTACTGGAGCAATCTAAGTACCTTGCTCAAGGGTACAGCAGCAGTGTCCCCCCACCTGGGATTGAACCCACGACCCTCCAGTCAAGAGTCCGGAGCCCTAACCACTACTCCACACTGCTGCTGTAGCACACAGTAAACTCTCAGAAAAGGAAACAGCTGTTGGTTTGCTGGCACAGTTTTTCTTTCTTTTTTTAAATTCTATTCATAGCCTCTTTCAGTCATGTGTCTGCCTTTCTGCTGGTTGTCTCAGTGGAGGATGTTAACACAGCCACTCTGTATCTCATGCTAATCCTGCTGGTGTTTAGGTGATGTAATTAAGGGTCAACCCCTATAAAAGTTGTCCACAGTAAAAGCATGGTAAAATGTAATAAAGCACAGAGAGGTATGGTAAAATGTAATAAAGCACAGAGAGGTGTGGTAAAAGCATGGTAAAATGTAATAAAGCACAGAGAGGTGTGGTAAAAGCATGGTAAAATGTAATAAAGCACAGAGAGGTGTGGTAAAAGCATGGTAAAATGTAATAAAGCACAGAGAGGTGTGGTAAAAGCATGGTAAAATGTAATAAAGCACAGAGAGGTATGGTAAAAGCATGGTAAAATGTAATAAAGCACAGAGAGGTGTGGTAAAAGCATGGTAAAATGTAATAAAGCACAGAGAGGTGTGGTAAAAGCATGGTAAAATGTAATGAAGCACAGAGAGGTATGGTAAAAGCATGGTAAAATGTAATAAAGCACAGAGAGATGTGGTAAAAGCATGGTAAAATGTAATGAAGCACAGAGAGGTATGGTAAAAGCATGGTAAAATGTAATAAAGCACAGAGAGATGTGGTAAAAGCATGGATAAAATGTAATAAAGCACAGAGAGGTATGGTAAAAGGATGGTAAAATGTAATAAAGCACAGAGAGGTATGGTAAAAGCATGGCAAAAAGAAGATTGCAAACTGATGAACAGTGGTAACCATGGGAAAACCACAGGGAAACCTGAGAAATGCTGTTTTTCACTAATAAAATGATAAAGTCCAAGACATACAAAGTTAAATATGTATTTCAGTTAGCCAATAAAGCAGAGAATAATTCAAGGACGATCATCTTTGGCTGCAAACAGATGAAGCCGTTGCTTGATTGCGCTGCTGTTTTCTTGTCAGCTGATTGAAAAACTAAGCTGGAAAAACTAAATAATTGTCACTTTCCTATAGTTAGGGGATGCCTCCTGTGAAATCACCTTCAGACCCGGCTTCAAATGATAAATATCACAGGCATTAGACCTGTGCTGCCAGCTAATAGCTACTGAAACTAACTACTGCAGGTGAGGCATCCTGCTTTACCATTGAAGACCATAGGATCTCGTGAGAGACTATATGTAAATCTAGGATATCTGGCCATTAATAAATGCATTTGTTCATTAATATTTATAGAATAGTAGTTATAAAATGGCCGCATTACCACACCCTGTTGTCTGTTATTGCTTACTTGTATATTTATTTATCTGCATGCATTCGGTCTCAAAAAAATGATCCTGGTTGCGCAGATATTCCTCCAGCTGTCCCATTCTCTCTCTCTCTCTTTCTGTCTCTCTCTCTCTCATTGTATGTCTCTCTGTCGGTCTCTCTCTCTCTCACTCTCTCTCGCTCTCGCTCTTGCTCTCTCTCTCTCTCTCTCTCTCTCTCTCTCTCTCTCTCTGTCCGTGGCAGGTCTGACGTGGTGGTCCTGTGCTTCTCCCTCGCCAACCCCAACTCTCTGCGCCACGTGAGGTCCATGTGGTTCCCTGAGATCAAGCACTTCTGTCCTCGCACTCCCATCATCCTGGTGGGCTGCCAGCTGGACCTGCGCTATGCCGACCTCGACGCAGTCAACCGTGCCCGCCGGCCACTCGCCAAGTAAGGAGTGCCTTCACACTGCCCGTCTCCCAGCCGGCTCAGCTCAGCTACCCTACCAGTCCTTCTGCTCTAACTACTGGACCACACTGCTTCCTTCCCAGTCGCTCAGCTCTAATCACTAGGCCACACTACCTCCCTTGTCCGTCAGCTCTAACCACTATACCACACTGCCTCCAAGACCTGCTCTAACCACTTGACCAAAAATGTGGTGCTGTAGTTAAGAGGACTAGGGGGCAAAAAATGCTTCTTTGCCTCCATTCTGGGTTATTTTTTCTTCAAGCAATGGGACGATCAGAACAAAAACAGAACATTATATATATATATATATATATATATATATATATATATATATATATATATATATATATATATATATACAGTACTGTGCAAAAGTTTTAGGCAGGTGTGAAAAAATGCTGTAAAGTAAGAATGCTTTCAAAAATAGACATGTTAATAGATTATATTTATCAATTAACTAAATGCAAAGTGAGTGAACAGAATAAAAATCTAAATCAAATCCATATTTGGTGTGACAACCCTTTACCTTCAAAACAGCATCAATTCTTCTAGGTACACTTGCACAAAGTCAGGGATTTTGTAGGCATATAGTGAGGTGTATGATTAAACAATTATACCAAACAGGTGCTAATGATCATCAATTCAATATGTAGGTTGAAACACAATCATTAACTGAAACAGAAACCGCTGTGTAGGAGGAATAAAACTGGGTGAGGAACAGCCAAACTCAGCTAACAAGATGAAGTTGCTGAAGACAGTTTACTGTCAAAAGTCATACACCATGGCAAGACTGAGCACAGCAACAAGAGACAAGGTAGTTATACTGCATCAGCAAGGTCTCTCCCAGGCAGAAATTTCAAGGCAGACAGGGGTTTCCAGATGTGCTGTCCAAGCTCTTTTGAAGAAGCACAAAGAAACGGGCAACGTTGAGGACCGTGAGCGCAGTGGTCGACCAAGGAAACTTACTGCAGCAGATGAAAGACACATCATGCTTACTTCCCTTCGCAATCGGAAGATGTCCAGCAGTGCCATCAGCTCAGAACTGGCAGAAAACAGTGGGACCCTGGTACACCCTTCTACTGTCCGGAGAAGTCTGGTCAGAAGTGGCCTTCATGGAAGATTTCGCGGCCAAAAGCCATACCTCCGGCGTGGAAACAAGGCCAAGCGACTCAACTATGCACGAAAACACAGGAACTGGGGTGCAGAAAAATGGCAGCAGGTGCTCTGGACTGATGAGTCAAAATTTGAAATATTTGGCTGTAGCAGAAGGCAGTTTGTTCGCCGAAGGGCTGGAGAGCGTACACGAATGAGTGTCTGCAGGCAACAGTGAAGCATGGTGGAGGTTCCTTGCAAGTTTGGGGCTGCATTTCTGCAAATGGAGTTGGGGATTTGGTCAGAATTAATGGTCTCCTCAATGCTGAGAAGTACAGGCAGATACTTATCCATTATGCAATACCATCAGGGAGGCATCTGAATGGCCCCAAATTTATTCTGCAGCATGACAACGACCCCAAACATACAGCGAAAGTCATTAAGAACTATCTTCAGCGTAAAGAAGAACAAGGAGTCCTGGAAGTGATGGTATGGCCCCACAGAGCCCTGATCTCAACATCATCAAGTCTGTCTGGGATTACATGAAGAGAGAGAAGCAACTGAGGCTGCCTAAATCCACAGAAGAACTGTGGTTAGTTCTCCAAGATGTTTGGGCCAACCTACCTGCCGAGTTCCTTCAAAAACTGTGTGCAAGTGTACCTAGAAGAATTGATGCTTGATGCTGTTTTGAAGGCAAAGGGTGGTCACACCAAATATGGATTTGATTTAGATTTTTCTTCTCTTCACTCACTTTGCATTTAGTTAATTGATAAATATAATCTATTAACATGTCTATTTTTGAAAGCATTCTTACTTTACAGCATTTTTTCACACCTGCCTAAAACTTTTGCACAGTACTGATATATATATATATATATATATATATATATATATATATATATATATATATATATATATATATCATTCTGTTAACCTTACTAATGCCCTTATCCACAATGATGGAAAACATCAAGTCAATAAGACATTTACACTACAGACCTGCTCATGAGTATTAGACTTTTAACGGCACATACACAGCTCAACATGTAGTGACATATGTTCAGGGATCATTAATGTTCAAGAAAATGTATTAATTCACTTGGTGTTCATGGTATTTGTAGTCTAATGCTTGCCAACGGAACAAGCCACGTATATTAAACTTATAAAATGCTGTTTGGTCCCGTTCAGGCCCATCAAGCCGACAGACATCCTGCCCCCAGAGAAGGGTCACGAGGTTGCGAAGGAGCTGGGGGTGCCCTACTATGAGACCAGCGTGGTGGCGCAGTTTGGGGTGAAGGACGTCTTTGACAATGCCATCCGTGCCGCCCTCATCTCCCGCCGCCACCTGCAGTTCTGGAAGTCCCACCTGAAGAAGGTGCAGCGCCCCCTGCTGCAAGCCCCCTTCCTTCCGCCGCGGCCCCCTCCTCCTATCATTGTCATCCCCGAGCCGCCCCCCTGTGATGGGGAGGGGCCTGCCACCCTCTTCTCGGTGCCCCTCTGCGCTGACGTCCTCTTCCTCCTGCAGGGCGGCACCACACGTGTCTTCGCTCACAAGGCCTACCTGGCCACTTCCTGCTCCAAATTCTATGACCTCTTCATCATGGAGCTCGACTGGAGGGGAAGGGAGGAGGAGGAGGAGGAAGAGGAAGAGGAAGAAGAAGAAGAAGAAGAAGAAGAAAAGGAGGTGCTGGAGGAGGAGCACAGGGGAGGGAAGGAGCAGGCCAGCCGCACTAAGAGCCTGAACATCGACAAGGACCCTCTGGAGGGAGGAGGCAGTCACCACTTTGTCAGGAGGCATCTCTCACACCAGGGCTCCCTGATGACTTCCAAGAGCGACAACCCCCTCCCGGAGAGGGCCCAGGAGCAGGGTGGGGTGGGTGTCGGCAGGACTCTCTCTGGCTGGGGCCGGGGCTTCCTCAGGATGTATGTGGAGCAGGTGGAAGACCCGGTGACCCAGCGAGAGAGGCTGATGACGGTGGTTTCCGTAGACTGCCTAATCCAGCCCCGGCCCTTCCAGGCCGTGCTGAATTACCTGTACACCGGCAGCCTGGACGAGGGCCGGGGGGACCTCATGCAGGTGGCCTCCATCGCTGAGCTGCTGGAGGTGTTTGACCTGCGCATGATGGTGGCCAACATCCTCAACAAGGAGAGCTTCATGAACCAGGAGATCACCAAGGCCTTCCATGTGCGCCGTGCCAACCGCATCAAGGAGTGCCTGGTCAAGGGCACCTTTGCAGGTCTGTCTGAGTGTCTAATCTGTCTATCAGCCTACATTACCTGTCTGTCTATATCGGTGTTCATCCATCACCCTTAAGTACAGTCCAGAATATGGTTTCAACCAGCTAATTAGCATTGTTTTTCAATGCTAATATCTAGTGTGCAAACAGTAATACCACAATTACAGAGCGTTCTATTAATGATTTGAACAGTAGCATCTCTTAATGCCACCACTCTGTAAACCTGCTATATTATGGGCCTCTCCACCCCTGTATTTTTATTGTATTCCGTCATACCTGTACAATAAAATAAAAAAACAAAACAAAGAACATTAAGATCTTTGTATAGTTTATGTGGGGGCAGTGGTAGTGTGATCAGTGCTAATAAGAGGTAAGGAGATAAAGCCTTGGTTATCAGTCCTTTAAAGCAGCTTACTGTGTGAGCAAAGAGATCATAGTGTAGGGCTAAGCAGAACAGTTCCTTCCTCGGCCACTTATGATGTTTTACAATAAAGGTAATTTTCAGACAGAGCTGCTGAGTAGAGCGGATTGGTTTTACAGTGAGAGGATTTTACTGAAAGAAGTCTGAAGGGAACTAAACAAACCACCCTGGGAGAATAGACCAGGCTCAGCGCTCTGGACACCAAGAGCGGAGGGGGTTGGAAGAGCACTTGAGTGGTTTATTTGTTAATATAATTGCTAGCTAGTTCTGTTTTTACAGACACAATACAAAACAAATGTAGTCTTATTGTATATAGTGCTCTTCATGCCAAGGGATCTCATAGCTAATTAAGAAGCTCCAGCAATGTGAAGTGATGATTGTAACAAATATCTGTATCTGTGTCTGTCTGCCGGTCTGTCTGTCTGTCTGACTCTGTCTGTCTGTCTGTCTGTCTGTTTGTAGTGTCCACACTCGATGACACATGTGGAGACGGTTTTCCCTGTTGTTTTAGATGTTGTCTTCCAATTGGATGACGGACAGTTGCCCGCCCACAAGCCCTTGCTGATCTCCAGCTGTGATTGGATGGCGGCTATGTTCCGGGGTTCCTTTTTGGAAAGCTACATTGAGGAGGTGGGTCTCGTTCATGCAGGGCTTTGGTGCTTCACTGTACCCGTTAGGGTTGGTTTCCTCTTTATATTATCGATAATTTTGTTAAATCATATTATCAGTGATAGTCTAAAGCTAAAAGGATAAGCACCACTGAAGACAACCAGTTTGTCCATAAAGAGATGCTGGCAGAGGGGGGTTAAGTGCCGTGCAGTTAAACTGGGCATCACAAAATGACTTGAGAAATAGATATATTGGAGACGTCTGTATGGTAGGTACATCACACTTTACAGTTTTACACCTACCTAGAGAACCGCTTCTCCAATGGGTGAGACTTGGTTAGGACATTCTCCTGCAAGTTATTGAGAGAATCGCATGGTTTATGGACACGCCCTGTCCACCTGTCTGTATGTCACATGTCTATACATGCCCATAATGCATGCATCAAGTATGTTGTTACTACACCTGCTGTTGCAATCTACAGTAGGTGTAACTTCACAAATGCTGCTTCCTTTATAAACTGTACCATATATAGTTGCCAGCTGCAGTGCTCTAAAGGCTCATGTTCTAGCTGTGCAAAGGTAGAGTTATTCTGAGGGGAAGAACCCGGCGCTCTCAGTTTATGCTGAGGCCTTGGCTCTGGGGAAAGGATATCTCTGTATAGTGTTACATGTTCAGTCCCTGTTGGTGAGCTCACTCAAGAAATAGGACGCCCGTGGATATAATAACAAACCTGGAGCTCTTGCAGTACCGTAGTTTTTCATATTGCTGAGCTGTTTAGAAACAGCCCCTGAAAGACCAGCTCCCTGACAGTGCAGCACACAGTCGCTCTTCAATGAGAGATTTGTTTATAGCTGGTGATTTTGAAATTGAGGAACGGTCCAAGCAGGCCGGCAGAGGTTTGACTCTTTCAGTGCGAATGCCAGGCAATGTTCAATTCATTACGTTACAGAGACTGTTTTTAAGCACCCACCCATTCTCCAAACAGATAACTGGATTGCTTTCACTGCACTGCAGTATTGTGGTATGAAAAATCTCTGGAATTGGAACCCGTTTTTCTTTTTTCTTGTATAACATATCCTGGTAGCTTATTTGATGTGTCTCCTTCAAATGGTAGTAAGTATTTAAAGGCATGCTAATCATCTGCCTGTGAGGGGTATATTCTTGCTGACAGAGAAGTTACACTATAATATACAGTCACCTCCAAAATTATTGGCACCCTTGATAAAGATGAGCAAAAAAGATACCAGTACTGAGCTATATTGTAATTTTCCAACATGTGGAACATATTTGACTTTATTAATGATTCGATGGAATCAACCAAAATTACACATTTCTCAAATTATAAATTTATTTCCAAAAAAATGAAGTGTCACAATTATTGGCACCCTTGTTTTCAGTACTTTGTGCACCCTCCCCTTGCAAGGATAATGGCACTGAGTCATTTTCTGTAATGTTTAATGAGATTGGAGAACACACTGGGAGGGATCTTAGACCATTCCTCCGTACAGAATATTTCCAGATCCTTGATATCCTTCGGTCTGCGCTTATGGACTGCCCTGTTCAATTGAAACCACAGGTTTTCAATGGGGTTCAAGTCTGGAGACTGAGCTGGCCATTGCAAAATGTTGATTTTGTGGTCAATTAACCATTTCTTTGTGGATTTTGATGTGTGCTTGGGGTCATTGTCTTGCTGGAAGATCCACTTGCGGCCAAGTTTCAGCCTCCTGGCAGAAGCAACCAGGTTTTTGAGAAAAAAATGTATTGCTTGTTAATAAAAAACTTTTTTCTCTGAGCAATTGTAGAATAACAGAATATGGTTTTCCCATATAATTGAGCATAAAATATAGCTCATTACCTGTGTTGTTTATTTTATACCTTTTTTGCTCATCTTTATCAAGGGTGCCAGTAATTTTGGAGGTGACTGTGTATGAGTCAGAATACACTACCTCACAAAAATCTGTTTCAAGTTGGTTTTGAGCCGTAGTGCATGAGTGACGCAGCCACGACTACACTATGGCTCAGAACCAGCCGAGATATATTTGTCTGGTACATATTTGTCCGAGATATATTTGTCTGACCCACATTAGTATTTTATAAATGATGTGTTTCTTAAACCTTCAATAGTGATTAGAACATAAGTATTGATTGATTGATTTTCACCTGTTTTACACATCTCATAGAGAAACAATAAATGCAACATGTTGCATTGTTTATTTCTGTTGTTTCTATTATTTTGTAGAAATGAAATTAATAAACTGATTAAATGATGCATATTTTCTTAAGTTGTTTGTACGACTGGTTGCCTTTCCCTTTTATTCTTCAGGTGTTGCTGTTTGGCTCAGTGTGACCGAGTGCAGGGTGCAGATTACCAAAATATCAGATTTGGGAGACGGTGATTGCAGTTTGCGATAATAAAAACAAATCCTATCTTCTTACGAAGACCCTAACTAAACTGTTGACAGACATTTCCCTAACTAAATGTCAGGACTCTGAGTGTGTTGGCAGTCTGATGGTATATTTCAGAAAGGTTTATTTGTAGCTTTTATTGCTGTTGTAGACTATTTGGCTGTCACTATAGTTGCTGTTCTGTCTCGATGGCAGCACGCTGTGTTTATTCATTTTTAGAAAGGGAAACAGTGATGCAATTTGATATTAGTTTTTAATGCAACAGTGTAGGTGCTGTGAAACTCAGGAAAGAACAAAAATGCAGCACTCTGATTGGCTGAAACACTTAACAGCATGGTGATGCAGAGTCGTTATGGGATGAGAAGGGATGTTGGTGTGGTTGTGCGTACCATGTGAAAGATGCCTGGGGGCCCTCCTGTACATGGATACGTTCACAGACAGAGAGACAGATCAACAGATAGATTTTTGTACCGGCCATTCTTTTTTAAAACTAGGTGAATTAATTAGGTGAAACCTTCGCTTTGCAATTATTACATTAGCAGTAACACTGCGTAATGCTGTAATCTTGTAGTAGTTTGGGGTCTGTTTAAAGAAGCACGTCCCTCGCTGTGTAAATGTAACTCTTACTGTAGAGGGTTCCATCCCCCGCAAAGGTTAATATCTATGTGAAGAGGAGGCACCTGTCATTGTATCTTGAGAATCGCTCATTTAATTGTAATGATGGAATTTGGTGTCGCTCTTGATTGGGTTAGAATGTAGGCCATGGTGACCTGCTTTTGCTAGAGCTCTAATTGGTTTGGGTAAAAAAAAAAGAAACACTCACCACATACACCACTCGTGAAAATATTAGTACTGCACGCACATGAAATATCAGTACTGCACGCACATGAACTATCAGGGCAAGCCTGCCAACCACCACCACCCCCACTCCCCCCCTCCACTCGGAGAGACGCTGGCTACTGCAGTGTCAGGCTAGCTGCCTCAATGTGGAGCAAAGGGTGTAGCATCAGATAGCAAACAGAACTGACAGCGAGGCCCCCGCAGTGAAACTCCATCCCAGCCCCACTGCCTGCTCCAGCTGGGATTTAAAGGGATAGCATCCTGATCCGAGTGCTCCCTGGAACAAACACACACAGGGGCTGTACATAAGAACACAAGAACATGCAGTAAGAAAGTGGGTAGACCATTCAGGACGGGTCTTAAAGGATCCTAGTGACTCGGCATCAATACCAGGGCTGGGTCATCCATTCCATGCCCTCACTGCTCCCTGTGCGGTGAAGAAGCGTCTCCTGCCATCTGTCCTAAGTGTGCATCCACTTCATTTCCAACTGTCTGTCCTCTGATGTACTGCTTTAAACAGCTGCAGATCCAAGTAACAGCACCTATAAACCTTCTCTAACATGGTACCCCGGGTGTGGTATTTAGTGTTGTTAGTAAGGAGGTCAGTAAATCACTAGCATGATTAAAATAGATTCCACACTCTCAGGTGAATACTGATCCAGTTCTCTCCTCTTCCCGACACACACACACACACACACACACGCACACACAGCGAGTGTCTGGCCTTGTAGCCTATCAGATACCAGAGTGCTCAGAATTCTGCACATTCCTACACCCATGTGTGTGTCTGTGCCAGACAAGCAGGGCACTCAGCTGAAATGTTCTCGTCTCATCTGACCTAAATGGCCGACAGATAGATAGATGTTGCTATAACTGCAGTATATACCTCTGCATAGTATCACCTAGGGCTGCAGTATTCAGTGCTGCCTTCAGACTGCAGATTCTACTCCCATCAAGGACTTCTATCATTCAAGCATTAATTCAGAGATACAAAAAAACAAAAGCATGAAGCAGAAAAGCAGAAAAATGTTTTGGCTATGGCAGTTTTTTTAAATTTTTTTATTTATTTTTTTTAAATTTTTTTTAAAAGACAAGGTTCACGGCAGCACAGGTGACTGTCGTGACATTTAGACTGGCCTCTGTTTTCACTGGCCTGAGAGATCAGTAAAATTGATAGGTTCAAAACATAACTTTCAAATCGCTGGCCTGACCTGGTTTTCGACGGCCTGACCTTTTGAACGATAATTAGGGGCTGTGTCGAACTTGACATTCTGCTAATTGGCCCAAAGCGCTGAGGCAGAGCGTGGACACCCCAGAGCCTGTCAAGGACCCCTGCCGACACCCCGGCAGGGGGTAAACAACCCCTGCAGACGAGTGATCTTTATTGAGGCTGCTACCCTGCGGACCAGGGAGGTTAAGAGTTTTATTATCATTCAATAGAAGTGTGAATTAAAAGTACTTATAAACGTTCTCTGTCATATTGCTGTTAAAGTTTAAGACACAACCTAAATAAAATATTAAATAAACAAGCAAACACTGTGTGACAGGGTAGCTGTCTGCCTTGTGGGGGCGTGCATTCGCTGTTTAGTGACAAGCAGAAGATAGAGACGGAGATTGAAGTTGAACAGGTGAACGATTTTATTTACATAGACCAGAAGTGTCCAATCCATAGCTTGTGAGCCACATGTCGCCAGGCTAAAATGTAGTTTGGCCCTGACAATTTATTCACTGATTTTAAAATGCGCATCAGCTTGGAACCCCCCCCCCCCCAAAAAAAAACTCTTCATCTCGCCATGTTCCTGCTATGGGAGCACATCCTGCTCATGTACAGACGGTGTCTATGGAAGGCCATCTTAGTACGCTTTCCAAATATTTAGTACACGTATTGATTTGGACCAATACATAAAATACTATGTGCTCTAAATCACCTTCAGGATAACATCTTTTTAATTTCAGACATGAAATATGCTTAAAAAAATCAAGAATAAGGAAAATTACAAATCATGGTGGCGAGAGGCAGTGTGGTCCAGTGGTTAAAGTCCCGGGCTTGTAACCAGAAGGTCACTGTTTTTTTAAATCCCACCTCTGTCACTGTGTATTTCGTTCTCTGTGTCCGGGTAGCATGGACGATCTTCAGCCCGTTGGCTTATGGCTTTGCAGCCGTCATGAGGTGAATACATGGGTCCTTTTTATACCTGATGCCCTCACTGGAGCACACCTAGCTGCTGATTAGATTCCACACCTGGTAATCGCACACAGCAGGCAGGTTCTCCCAGGAGCGTCAGGTACTTCATAATTTATTTACAATAAATGTACACACATTTTACAAAACACTGTTTACAATATTTACACACAAAACCCACTCTTTATGTGCAGGGCTCCTGTCCTGCCACACACACTGGTATCAACATGGGGAGAAGATCACAGAGCAGCAAAACAAAACCACTGGAAATAAACGCCCATCAGTCCTCTGAGTCCTCTGCCAGAAGGGATATCAAACTCTGTGCCACGTTCAGTAATGCTGGGTGGCACAGCATATGTTACTGTAGCTATTAATGGAAACACACTTACTACTGCTGTTCAGCAAAGAAGCCATAGTGTACTTACTCTGTCTATGTACAGAATAAACAGGAGAGACCAAGACACTTAGGGACAATGTAATGGGCAGTGTTATGTGATATGCTGCTGTTATGGATTATGTCCCCTGCCGGTGAAATGAGATAAGGTTAGTCGCTGTAAAATCACGAAGCATGGGAAGCAACTGATTTCACCCATGGACAATTTGGGGAGTGGAGACTTCACACACGGACTGAAAGAACCAAGGAAGTGCAACACTATCTGAAAGCATGACTTGCAAACAGAGATGTCTTTAACCTGGTCTGGTTCCAGATAGCCTGTTTTCTGTTTCTTTCAAATCTGCACATGTGAGACCTCTATATTGAATGGAAGTGCACGACAGGTAAGATTTGTGAAATGATCTAGTTAGCTGCCATTACTGTAAATAAGCAGTCTCTCTTTAATCTAACACGCTGTGGTAGCTGAGTGGCCAGTGTGTTGCCTTGCTGTTTATATATCAGTTCTATAGTGGGAGAGAAGGAGGCCAGAGGAACAGAGGCTGTGTTGTGTTCAGGGAAGCCGGTGGGAGAGAGAGAGAGAGGAGGTAGAGGAATAGCTGCGGTGCAATCTGCAACGGCAGCACTTTCCATTCCCTCCTTAATGAACCTTTTAGTCCTTCCGCCAACGTGTTTGGCTCAAACAATAAGTATGCTGTTTGCATTGCTGTTGCACTAAGTAGTATTTTTTTATAACTATTAATAGCTCGGTGGTAAATGTTTGGTAGGAAGCGGGGCTGGAAAGGAGGGCAGTTGGTAAGTAAAACAAATCCATCTTAAGGGGGAGGTTTAAAGACTGTCCCAGTCTCAGAGTCTTTGATAAGCTGCAGCAGGGTATTCCAGAGAGTAGGAGCACAGCAGTTAAAAGTCCTCCTGGTCCTCAGCTCCAGGGCTGAGAGATGCGATGAGGTTAAAAGCTCTATATCCATGAATGCAGAGGAGCCCGGCTCTTTTGCACTGTGATTAAGATGCTTGCGTGCACTGTGTGGGGTCGCAGGTTCACACCCAGCCTGCGCCCTGTTACAGGTGCATCACGTTCAGCTCAGGACTCCTAACTGTCTCCATGCTCAATTATCTAGCTGGACTGACCAGCGGACATAGGTGCTTCAGTACAGAACCATTGCATTGTCAATAAAGTGGCGCTGCATTGCCATGGAGGACCATGTGGTTGGGGTGGATGCTGTCCTAGGTATCAGGGAGCTTTGATGTTTATTTTCCAGCAGCCCTGACATTTAAGCAGCACCAGCTCTTTCATCTGAAGAGGCTACAAGGGCTTGGCACTTTGAAACCTGATCTTTTCAGTGCGCTGTTGCATCGCTGAGTGTTGTGATGCCCACTGGGAGGGGTACCTTAAGACAGATCAAAGCTTTCAAAAACGCTAAGATAAATCAGGGCTCGTCTCCGATCTGAATCAATAAGATGTTGTGGCCCGACCCTTTGAAAGTGCAGCGCGTCGGTGTAGCAATATCATGTTGTTGGCCAGCACTATACAGTACCTGCGCTGCAACCCTAACACTACCACACAAGAACCGCAGCTAAGTGACATGCCATTTTACAGTTGAGTTTCTTGGTTACTCACATTTTCTGTATTATTGCTGCAGGTTTGCCATGGTATTTTTGCAGTTTCCTATGGTTATACTTTACTGAATATGGCCAGGTCAAGGACGTTCCCCCTGGTTTGCCATGTTTATTTATATGCTTTGCCTTATCTCATTATTCTTTAACATGCTTACCTTTGCTTTACCATGCTTTCATTGTGCTTTATTATTATTTTTTTGCATTTCCCTCCCTCTCCCTGACCTGAGATCCACTCCTGGAGGGGCAGTGCTTTGAGAGGTGTGATTAGACTGCAGATGGAAGGGGTTTGTAATGTTTCCTCTCTCTTCCCCAGGTCTCCATTCCCAACACAAACTGTGCCTGCATGCGCGCCGTGCTGGAGTACCTCTACACTGGCCTGCTGACCCCCACCCCGGACCTGGACCCCATGGAGCTGGTCATGCTGGCCAACCGGCTGTGCCTGCCGCGCCTTGTCGCACTCACAGGTCAGAGCGGGGCCAGCGTGTGCGTGTGCGGTGGGGAGGGGGTCCTGACATTGTGCTGACTGCAGGGGATCATACACAAGACATTTAGAATAACTTTCCCTATCAGGTCTTATTGTTTGCGTGAATTGTGCACTGTTGTTTCTTCATCTTCTTCATCTTCTCTTCGTCTTCTTCTTCTTCTTTTAGATGAGAAAAAAAAATATTTAGCACCCTCAACCAGAGGGAGCTAACAAGGACGGATATTGAACTAAATATAACGAAAAACAAATTAAAAAAGGGACTATGAATGAAATGTTGAGGTGTGAAAGTAGTAGTTATTTTTAATACCTGTGTGAAGGAATGTACCAGCTGATACTGATTAGGCTGTCCAGCTGTCCCCTGACCAAGCTTCTTTCAGAAAGAAAAATAATACATTCTGAACAGCTGCAGTATTCCGTAGACAGGGAGAATTTAGCAAGAGAGTGACATGTGGGAAGAGGTGTGAGCATCTGCAATCCTTGATGCATCGTGGACTGGGGGGGGGGTCTAAGACAGTGCTTCAAACAACTTACCACCTCAAACACAGACAGTTTCTTGATTCTTTCGAGCAAGCTGTCCTCTCTGATTTTGGCTGCTCTCATCACTTTTCATCCTTGGCCTGGCCAAATTCAGTTTGTTGTTTTGTTGGTATACCTCTCATGGCTTACATACACCGTATTTGATGATTATTATACAGTAGGTTGTACTGTGTTAAAAATCCCAGGGTGTTTTTGTGCACGATTGACAATCTTTAGTTCTTCCTGGTTGGTTCATGCAGGGTTACCTGTATGCTGTTCACAGTGAGCTGTGCCTCAGAGTCTGTCTCCAGCTCTCTGCCACGGCTACTGAGGAGCGAGACAGAGAGCGTCTCTCCAAGTGAACTGACATCCTGTATTAGCATGTTGCCATGGCAACCGCTTGCCCTAACTAAAGAAAATAAAGTCTGTTTGTATCTCAAGGGCTCTCTGTTACTCTCTCCTAAGTTGAAGTGCTCATCCAATTGGTATTGAGCTTGCCATTGATATTTCTTGGTTCTTGTCGGTGTCAGAATCTATGTCACACAGGAGTAGCTCTGGCCTTTGATTCGCTGGATACTAACACGATATATCTTTTAAATTGCTTGCCTGAAATTGATGAAAGTTGGTTACGAAGTTCCTTGCCATGCTGTAAATGCAGACGAGGTGATTGCAGGGGATCAGGGTATTGACTGCTTATGCTGAGCTGTGCTGAGCCGCCCCCTGTGTCCCCCCCACAGAACAGCACGCGGTGGACGAGCTGCAGAGAGCTGGAGAGGACGCAGACCAGAAGGTGCTGCTCTATCTGGAGATGGCTCAGGTAAGCTCCCTTATAAAAGTTTACCACAGTAGTTTTGCAGTATTTTTGCACTTTTCCCCCATGCTTTTCCTGTGGTTATACTGTGCATTTACCACTGGTTTCCCTAGGAGGTGGGGTGTTAAGATGAATCTCTTAGTAACTTTTTTCTCCTCCCAGCTTTATTAATAGTATTACTGCCCCCCTTTTATGGTGCTGAGAATCTTGCCTTACCTTGGTCGTTTTACATTAATTCAGGACATATTTAAAATACAAATGAAAACTTTTACATGAACTGCTGCATCCTGGTACCTGTGCTGTTGGTCACATGGTCTGATTGCTGCTTTACAATTGGATTGAAGTTGAACTATAGCACAGGAAGTGACTGGGTACCAATAAGCAGCTTTTGATCTATAGCCTTGTCTTTGAAATACCTGCATGTTCCAAATTGTAGTATAACGTACAAGCAAATAACTGCTAGATCTTCAGCAGAAGTAAGTAAGTGGAGTTTAAGCCATGGTTAGGGCTAGTTCAGTGAATGTCTACAGGGGAACAGGGCAGATTGTGGAAAGTAGCAGCAGTGTGTTCTCAGCAGGGCTACCCTGTATGAAAACCGTTCCTTGAGTCTCCCCTCTTATTTCTTTTCAGTTTCATAATGCAAAACAGCTGTCCACGTGGTGTCTGCATCACATCTGCACAAACTACAACAGCATCTGCCGCAGGTTCCGCAAGGAGATGAAAGCCATGTCTCCAGGTGAGAGCCCCACACCCTGCATCTCCGGACTGTGCCCTGGTGTGAAGAAACAGGAAAATAAATAACAGGGTGTAAAAGCAATACTGGTAGAAAAACAGCGAGAAGAAAAACTCCAGGAAGGAGCAGCTCACTGATTGTTCTCTCCTGTTTCTTGGTAGTTTTATTCCTGCCTTTGTCCTTGAACTAGCTTCCAACCGCAGCCCTGCGTGACGGACGCTAGTTTAAAAGTGCAATTGGGAAACCCCATCAGAACCACTAGCAGGTTTGGAACACGCATCTCAGAGTGGTCCGGTTGCCAAACAGGCTCTGAGGCTTTGATTGAGTTTTACAGTAAAATCCATTAGGACGGAAGTGCTTTTGGAAGCAGACATTAGGGGAAATGTAGTCGTGTCGGCTGCTAGATTGTTTTCCCATTGTTATTATTTATTTCTTAGCAGAGAAAGCATTTCTTTCCCATGACGGTTCTTTGTCCCTCCCCATCCTGCACAGTTAAAACACCAGGCTGCCTCTCAGCAGCTCGAGTCATTGTGGTTTTATCAGATAAAAAATGCCATGCAGTTGGAACAATATTACAGTGAAATCCTGTACAAAAAATAATTTGGGGTCATGCAACATTCCTAGACTATACAGAGGTTAATGTGAAAGTTAAGCAAAGTGCCTTTTGCATTTAATAAAGAGAGGTTGAGTCCTGTTCTAGCTGTTGCATTCCTCTCTGAAGATGTGCACCTGCTTCTAAAGAGTGTGACGCTGAATGAGCCGAGCTGAGACACTGCTCAATTGGGTCTTTTGTTCTCCTGTTCCACTGGCCTATGTTTTTGCTTCCTTTCTTGAATTCTTTATTGTGTGGTTTTGAATTAGCTGCTGCATCATCTCATTTTTCACCGCATGGTGTTTTTTGTGTGTATGTTCACACATTCTTTCTCCTATACAATGCCTTGCAATACAGGTCAAGAATACTGCAAAATCCTGCAGTCAGCTCACTATAGCAAGCATGCTTGTGTGTAGGACAGTTTCACAAACTTTTATCACAAACAATATCCTTTTAGAAATGTGATTGAGCAGTGCTGCTCACACTGAATATCAGCTGAGCAAAGATCCGAGAAATACTGATTGTAGTAGTAGCTCAGATTGAAAAGATTATTATTTATTATTATTATTATTTGTTTATTTAGCAGACGCCTTTATCCAAGGTGACTTACAGAGACTAGGGTGTGTGAACTATGCATTAGCTGCAGAGTCACTTACAATTACGTCTCACCCGAAAGACGGAGCACAAGGAGGTTAAGTGACTTGCTCAGGGTCACACAATGAGTCAGTGGTTGAGGTGGGATTTGAACCGGGGACCTCCTGGTTAGAAGCCCATTTCTTTAACCACTGGACCACACAGCCTCCTAGATACGTCTTAGTTTATAATGTATTGTATTCAGTTTATAATGTATTCAATTGAAAGGCTACGAGAAATGTTCTTGTTTATTAAACATGTTGAAAAATGTGTGTAATTATTAGTTTATTTACAGTTTTCAGTAGACGTACACCATATAACCATTTATATAACCATTTGTTGCCATAACTGTTAAACCTTCAATAGGGCTACATTTAGAAACACTAAAAGAAACTTAAGTTCAATGTCAAACGTTTTGACAAGAAGTCTTTTTCAGTGTCTTCAATATTATTTTTCCTCAGGGTGACATTGAAAAAGTCATTGAACTCTTTAACTATTTCTAAATTTAGCCCAGTTAAGTGTTTAATATTCCTAGTATTTCTAAAGGCTTGCTCTCACGAATACCCAGACGCATCCCGTTTGACAGTAGTTGCAGGTTCCGTGCTGTTGCGGAAGTACAAATGTAAAGCATGTCTCGTTGGGCAGCGGGTCCTCACGGCTCTCTCATGTTCTGTCTCTGCAGAGAACCAGAGGCACTTTGAGAAGCAGCGCTGGCCGCCAGTCTGGTACCTGAAGGAGGAGGACAGCTATCTGCGCTCCCGGAAGGAGAGGGAGAGGGAGGAGGAGATCCTCCGCAAGCAGCACATCAAGCACGGCTGGTGCTTCTGGCGCCACTCCTCTTCCTCATCCTCCTCCTCCTCCTCCTCCTCCTCCTCCTCCTCCTCCTCGCCCCATGTCTCCTGAGCCGACCCCGACCCCCCTCCAAAACCCACCGGGGAGGGCCGTCCTCTGGGGACAAAACAGACAAGCAGCCCAGGGTCCCATCCACCTCCCGTTCCTGTCCAAACTGGCTACCCGGTGACGTCACACAAGATAAAATGATGAGATTGGCTGGCTGGCTGACTGTGCTGTGTGATTAGTGCTAACTTAGCCTGTGCTTTGTGTGTTTGAGGCTTCAATGAAAGTGTGTGTTGGGAGGGATGTGGGTAGTTGGAGGGGGTGGCCTATTTGGTATGGCCGTGAAGGCATGGGGAAATGGAGCACGTAGTCTTCTTAAACATTCCATGAAAAGGCCACTGATTTTTACATTTATTTTTTTGACTGATAAGCCACGGAAGGTAAGCTAAATTAAATAAGTTGTGAACACTACAAACATGGAAAGAAAAAATATGACTCGCTCAGGGGTCTGGATACCGAGAGAGGTTTTCCAGATGAAGCTCCAGAAAAAGGCCACGGAAATCGATCCAAACACAATTTATTCGGCCACGGAATTTGCGGCATGTCACAGAAAATCTACTCGGATTTTTTTTTTTCTTTCAGACTGTTGTTGAGTCATCCAAAGTAGTTGTGGAAATGACAAGAGACAGATTGCCACGGACTACATGCCTGTAAACTTCAGGGACAGGAAGGTGCAGACAGTACGGTTTGGAAATCGAATTAGTGGATTTAAAAGGGTGTTTGATACCATCCTTTCTAAACCTCCGTCCTGCAGCTGATTCCCACACTCCCACTGTGTCTCCGGGGGAATTTCGACAGCAGGGAGCTGGAGTGGCTTCTTCTGAGACAGGAACCCTTCTTCTCTGCGTGACTGGGCAGACAGGAACTAGAGGAGGGCTCAGGGAGAAAAATTGGAACTGGTACCTGCCTTTTACAATGGGCTGGTACCACGGTTCTTGGGTACCTGTGCCTTCCTCACTGGAAACTAAAGGTCCCTCACCTTCCTGCCATAGATTAGACTTGGGGTGAATACAACCCGTCATGCAATCTTCCTGCCTCGCGATGCCCGACTCAAAAAAACCTCCTTCAGGTATCTTCTAGACTAGCATGTTCTTGCATTCGAAATGAAGCTGTGAAGAATCTTACTCAAGCACAATGTAACTCCTGACTTCCACAGGACAGTACCCCGTTATTTTTTAAAATCCTGGAATGGTGAGAAAAAGGAGAAGATGACAATGTAATGATGACTTGGAAGCAAATATGCTAAAAATATGTGTTGGTGCACTTCAGCTATAAAATGAGTGACACAGTAGCTTTAGTCGGTGTAGCGTCTCTATATGTGTATGCATATATAGAACCCCTATTGGAATTATAAGGGCTAAACCTACATTATGCTATACTGATTACCAGCCAGCAGTTCAACTATTAAGTTTACATGTATTGATTACTTTCCTTGACCTACAGTTGCACTGCGCTGTCAAATGTTGCAGTTTTACTGCAAGTAGCACTTAACATAATACAGATGTTTTGTATGAACTCTCGCTCTCGCTCTCGCTCTCGCTCGCTCTCTCTCTCTCTCTCTCTCTCTCTCTCTCTCTCTCTCTCTCTCTCTCTCTCTATATATATATATATACACACACATGGATGAAGGCTATATTTGCATCCTGAGCCATTCTAAAAAAAAAAAAAAAGGCACCAGTAGTTGTGTCAAAAAGTGATAATTCCTCTAGAGGGAAATATACTTCAACTTTGACCCATTCAACTCCTCGAAACCGTCACTGTCAATTCAAACAAAAATGTCTTGGACAACACCCACAGTACAGAAATGTTCATTAATGATCAACAAAATGAGAATACGTTTTTAAAAAAAAAAAAGCGAAGCTGGTACATTCGTATCTCGGAGAAACAGATAACGACAGAACGTCTGTACGGCACTGAAACACTATGTTTAAAAAAACCCAAGTGTACTGCTGAACCTCGTCTTCTTTAATATTAGCATCACAAGAGTAGCCATGTATTATAAAAAATAATGATAGATGGGCCTCTTCAGTGAATTACAGGAAAACAATTCCATCACACACACACATATATATATAACACACACACACACACACACACACACACACACACACACACATATATATAGTACAGTGTTGTCTTATAAAAGTTTACTACAGTAAAAGCACAGTGTTGTATTTACTGTAGATAAGCATTGTAAAGAATAGCAAGGATTAATAAAGCATATTAACACACATGTCAAACCAAGGTCAACGATGGTCAAATCATGGGGAAACTGCACAGATACCATGGTAAACTTTTCATAAGGGCTGTAACACATATTTAAGTTTCAGAGAGCAATAACATGTCTGCTGATGTAAGAGAGACTGTAGGCTGTACATGCGGAGCTGGCAGGCATGTTTTTATTCATTACTGCGACTGTCTGCAGGGTTCATTCTGCCTGTGTGGAGCTGCTTTCAAGGAGCCTGCTGATTAGAGAGCTGGGTTTCACAAATAGAGTGTTGTGGTTGCAGTCAAGGGTGTGGGTTTAAAAAAGTGCAGTAGCTGGGCTGCACCAAAAGACAGTGTAGTGCAGTGCTCAGTCTAAACTATTATTAGTACTAGAAATATAGATTTTCTTCTGCTAAAAATATGTCCAGCTGGTTGGGTTCTCTATGAAGCACAAAACATGCATTTTTTTTTTTTACAGGGTTTAAACAATTAATCCCTCAACATTGATTTTTTGAATGCAGGATTCTAGAATGCAGTTTTAGCGATACAGAAGCAGAATGCAGCGTTCTAGAATGCAGTATTAGCCCTACAGAACGTATGCGCATTTGAGTGAAACAGGATAGCTTCCCCTTGGACTTAGAGCGTAGGACTAGGAGTTAGGAGTGGGTCAGTGTTAGGTGTGACGGACTGAGCTGGGGTTAGGGTTAGTATTAAAGTGAGGTTTAAGTGAAGAGCTGTTTTTTTAGGGGGTTACAGACAGACTGCGTGTGGTCCAGGTGGTTAGGGATAAGGATTGAGTTAGAATATGAGCTGCGATTTAGGTTCACAGGACAACATCATTGCTGTTGTCATTTCTTTGCTGTTAACATACCCTGCCACCATTTAGTTTGAGATTTTTTGGTGATTGTTATTTTCTTGCAGTTAATTTGCTTGGGCTGGTGGTGATGCAATCTGCTTAATGTTGATGCTTTACTTTACTTATCTTGATTTGCACTAACGTTTTAAATGAACTGACAGTGTTTTGATACCTTTTTGTTATTGTTGTGGAATTTTTGCTAAGGAAATGCAACTGCAGTGACTTACAGTTACAGACCGGGGGTGCAGAGTAGCCTCAAGAAAGGAATGTTTTGCTTACAGGCACGGTATTATTATTATTATTATTATTATTATTATTATTATTATTATTATTACTATAAGTATTATTATATCGCTAATACTAGTCTAGATACAGTATAGGTTTAGCGTTTACATCATGCTTCAGATGCAAGACTCAAGCATTTCACTTTTCTTTACCCTCAAGCGGTTTTGTTTGTGTAATGGACAGTTTTTGCTCGTGTTTGTTTGTTTTTTGTGTGTGTTTTTGGTGGGGTTTTAAAAGCACTTTATATACTCTCTTCAGTATGTGGGATGTATCTCGAGCCAAGCATCTTATAGGTATACAGCCTGGCCATGCCTAGTTTACACACGTATAGATCACAGGCAGCCCGATTCAATGAAGAATACAATCATTGAACTACTATTTCATACTCACCCAAATTACATTACATTTAAAGGGGTAATAACCAAGGTTTTAGACATTTTCACAAGTCACTTAGATTGCTGAGTTCAGCAGGATAAGAGGCTTCGCCCGATTTCAAAGTGAAAATACGATCTTCACAACTATAAAAGATATACAGGAAAATGCTAAGAGAAGGACGCACTTGCAAGGAAGTTGTCATGCTAGTGAGAAGAGCGAATTTCTTTTGTAAAGACTTGGTTATTACAATGAGCTATTCATTGTCTTAACACTGCTGGCTTATTTGAATAACAGTGCAGTGCTTCTTAAATAGCTCATGAGTTCAGTCCTTGTGAATAAACACATGTATATGAAATGGAAAGTATAAACAAGGAATGTCTCTGGAACTTCATTTTGATTTCCCACCACAGACTTTACGGCAACAAATGTTTGCATATATTATTTTAAGTATACATATACTGGATATAAACTCAATATAGTAATTACGCAAATTCTGCGCCATGTACATTTTGCAGATTTTGCTAACGCTAATTTCAAGTCTTACAGTATAAAAATCTATATGTAACGATAACATATATTACAATATGCATCTGTTGTAATCCACAGTATTTTATAAAACATCCCTCATATACATGTATGAAAGTATATGACATGCATTCGAAATACAAGCACTTCCCTTACAAATACTCTTGTAATTGTATAGGAAACTATGGCTTATGAAGTAACGGGTAGGTTTAATGCAAATACTGTTGTATTGCAGGTTTTAGTAAGCGGCCCACAGACAGTGTTAATATCTGATTTCCTTGGCAATAAGGCGGTGATCTTGAGTCCTGCTCTGTAGTCAGTCCTGAATTGTAGATTTCTTAGCAGTATTAATCCTGTGCACAGGGACACAGGGTCGCAGGGATAGGCTCTAATAAGCTAGCAATAGGAAAGCACTAGTCTTTGCTGATCTGTATGAAGCTTTCTTGGCAGTTCTTACACAGGTGTACTGCTTTTGATTTTAGCAAAGCAGTAGTTCTGAAATACTTTAGTTTTAAACAGGTAGCTCTTTGCTGCCTTTATTAGGATGTGATCAGTTCGCTCATGAGACTGTACATCATAATAATAAAGTTAGGAAAACCCACAGATCCTGAGCTTTCCACTTCCATGCAATGGAAACCAGAGAAGCAGAACTGTCTAGTTAGAAAAGGGATGCTGTATGTCCAGGTGCCCCTCTCTGTCTCTCTCAACGAATGGAGACCGAACTCCCTGTCCACTGTCGTATATGACGTTGCTTGTGCCTTCTCACACACTGTTGCCTGTTTTGTTGTAATCCACCCTTGTTCAGCCCGATAGCCGATGGGACAGTGAAGAGACAGAGCATGTCGGTGTGAGCAGGGCGATGTCATGGCTCCTGGGGTTTAAAAACCTGAGCTCTTATAATTCCAAAAGCTATTTATCATAGCAGTGCACTTAGCATGGCATGCTTTTCAAATAGCACAAGGTAGTATGAATTCTGCTCTGGCACCAGAGCGATTTCCCCAAGTATCTACCATACATACAATGTTTTTTTTATTTATTTTTTTTATAATCCTCAGTTAATTTTTCTCTTCCTTTTAAAGGCAATGGGAGACCAGTTCTAACCCTAAGGAGTTGTTCAAAGCTATTCTTTATCACTTTGTTTTTTAAAATACATATTAGACTTAGATACGCCAGGCCCCTATTTGACACTGCTTGATGCTGTATGCAGCTCGTATGAAACCGATGTGCTCATAACTGGCCCTGTCCTGACCGTGTGTTGTTTCATTTCATGAATGTCCAGGTTCTGTTCCTCTGTGCTATTTTGTACTGTTGATGTGACAATTAAGTAAACTCTTGCACTTTTTTAAAATTAAATAATTTAGAGCTTCTCTGTGCATAATAATGAAAAAAAAGTAACTACAACAAAACACTTTAAAGGGCTTTTTTTAACAATCAGAATGTTTTGCTGCTTTAAAAAAAAAAAAAAAATCCTTTGTAATAATTTTTTGAACCACTGCGATTTGTACAAAAAAAAAAAAAGTTTTGCCGTTTTCAGTATTTTAATGTTTGACTTGACTTATTAAAACTTTGCTAAAATGTGGACGTTGTGTGCGTGTGTTTTATTGGAATATAAATGAACAGCAATTTGGACAAACATTTCTGTCTTTATAATGCTGAGATTCCAGCCCCATCACAGACCACCTCATTGCTATTGTAAAACTGAAGGATTTTAAAGACTTTGTATTGAATCTCCTCCTAGCTGCTGAGGAGATAATAATACTGACATCAGCATGGGACCTGTACTCGCCACTCAAATACAGAGCTTGCTCTTTTGTTTAATGGTGAGACTTTGTCTTTGAACCGGATGGTTTACGGTCCAGCCCTTGCCTTTCCACTCAGTCACTGGGCTGAGATGCCAAATTCATTACAACTTCATCCCAACATGAACATGCTGGGAATGTTTTTCTTTTTTATGCAGTAAGATCTGTTAGGGTTTTCATTTTAGCCACTGAAAACATGAAGTGAGTAAGAAATGAAAAAGTGTGATTTTACAGCAATATGTATCCAGATACATCCACTAGAGGGTGCCGGTGACAAGGCTAGTGCAACAATAGCATTATTTTTGTTTGGATTATATCATTTATTAATTGTTATAATTCTACACAAGGGAATACTTGCTTGAGAAGCATTGGCCCTAGTTTACAAGGCAGGCCTGTTAGGTACAATTAACTTCAGATAGAAAGCACATTTAATTGAAAACAAGAACAGAGCTTAGTCAGCAAAAACAAGAGCACAAGCACTTTCCCGTGGAAACTGAACTGGCTAACACAGTTTATGAGGCTTGAGTTTAAAATACATGATGCAGCAGATGTTTGGGTGTAAAATCAAGCTTCTGCACATAATATATTTTCATATACTGTGGCCAGGGTTAGACACTCACACTAGTCCCACACCCAGTCACTCAATCAAATATTTTTTTTTATATAGCACTATTCATAGCAAAGCCAACTCAAAGTGCTTCACAATCAAAAAAAAAAAAGTAAAAGAATAAAAGTAAAATAACACAAAATAAAAACATAAAATATAGTCATACTGGAAAGGCTTGAGAGAACACATAGGCCTTCAGGAAGGACTTAAACTCTGGAATGAGCATTTCTGATGATCCTGGGCAAAGAATTCCAAAGAGCCAGACCATGGCAGGAAAAACTGTGACCTCCTAATGTGACATACCTAGACACTGGTGAAACCAGCAGCCCTGAATTTGTCAATCACAACTGACGCCCCAGTCCTGGGTTTCAGAACTGACCAGGTAAGTACAGTAAGTAGGTTCCTGAAATGTGAGTAATCAAGTCCTTGATGAATCTGCTCTGAAGTAACACCACTTATCACAGCAAGAGTAGGTTTGTTCAAGTTGCTCATGTAGCTATAAGGGAGAAACAACTAACACTGACCTGATTGCTCTGGCTAGTGATCAGTTAGTAACATACTTACATGAGGGGAGTTACAGAACCCAGGACTATGTTTCTAACCCTGCTTAAAGCCTATTTCTAATTGCACAACAATATAATTATAATACTAAATAAGAAAATGTATGCCAACTCACAAAGGAACATGAATACATTTGTGACAACTCACTGTATTGTAACTGTACACTTCCCATATTGAACAGGGGTTTCCATCATGTACCTGCAAGAACAATACGATACATCAAATACAAGGAACACAATCAAACTTCCAGTTTGGAAAACAGTGATTACTAATAATAGTTTATTAAACAGATCCCTACAGTAAATACATAGGTGTTCTCTGCACAGTAAAATAGCACATTGTCATTCAATATCCACAATCGTCTTTGCATTTAAAATCTACAGTGAACATTTAAAACGGTCCCTTACAGTTACAAAGTTAAATATGTATCTGGTGTACAGGGTAGTAAAAGGTGACACAAAACTGCCCTCTACTGGTCAAGCTAATTTTGTAGCCGCTGTTTTCTGGCCAGACATGTTCTGTGGTAGCAAGTCAAAGTCACACAGAAAGCATTCCTAGCATTTCAGTTATCGCTGCAAAGGGCAACATCACCAAGACTTTGGACCTATATATGGACATGACATAAATGATGTAAAGTTTGTAGTATTAGAACAGCTAAAATTAGACAATGCGACATACAGAAGAATAAAAGAAAGTAAATGGATAAATAGACTGAACATAATTATGCCAGTGGGACTCAAAAAAAAAAAGAATGAACCAATTAACTCCAATAAATACATAACATTTAAATAAATAAATAAATAAACAAAATTCATTCTAAAGTTGTGCATGCTGATGCGCTGGGGAGGCCAAATCAAGGCTGATCCTCTGGCCAGCATTGCATGATAATATAAATATAAGTTTATATAAAATAATGTTAATTAGAATTAACACAGATTTAAAAGATAGAAGTAAAAATGATGTCACAATATATAGAACACCATTACATCATGCAAGAAAAAATCATGGATTTGATAAAGATATGTACAACATATCGAAACGTCGGGCAGCTGGCTTTTTGAGCTAAATTATATATATATTAGATGGTTATGTTTACATTATATGGGCATGTACAATGTCCTCATAAGGTAGGTTTTGTCAGGTCTTCCCAACTTTTTTGACCCCATAAGCAATATAAATGAACCCACACACACAATGTGGAGGTAGCAGATGATCTGTGTGTTGTGGGCTCGTGCTCCTTCCTCACTCCCAGGCCCTACACCACAGTGTAGCGGATGATCTCGCTCAGGTCGTATCCGGTGACAGCGAAGGCGCTCCCCTCTGGGTCACAGAACTTTGCTCCACAGATCTGGACGTCGGTGACGCACTCAGTGTGCTGGTGCTCTATCTGCAGGGAGGGAGAGTCAGTGGGGAAACGGAGGGTTACACTGGAGAAACTTTTCTGTAACTGGAATAAATTCCATGGCCCGGGCTAACAACAACAACAAAAAAAAACAACTTTTCTACAAGCTCTCCACAACGACTTCAGAAACTATACTGGCTTGTACTCTAAGGTTTCACATGAACTGCTAATAACACCCTGTTCATTGGAATTTGGGAGTTCTGTTTAGCCCTTTGATGTGTCCCCTAATTCCTTCTCGTGGGTCGTACCCAGTATCACAATATAAGATGCTTACAGGTGCAGGCAATCAGGGAAGAGCTGAAAGTGATTGTAGCTAACAAAATAGTTCCACAAATGTTCCCTGCGACACACATCCATTCATTATATACTGTAAGTCTCAAATGTGCAGCTTTGAAAGAAACCCACATTTTAGCAGTACCAGATATCATGTTTTAAAATGAAAATACAACATGTGCTTCTTTCAAAACTGCACATTGAGCAAACTAATGGAAGTACAAAACAGGTAAGATTTGTGGCAACAGTTCTCAAGACGTTTTCAAACAATAACCCATTAATCCTTTAGCCAAGTCCCTTGATTGTGTGTGCAGTCCCACCACATGTCTGGTGCAGCCAGTGTAATAACAGTAACAGTGTTTCACAGGAGATGCGGCAGAACGTTACCTCGACAGTGTGCGACTCAGGGGACTTGCTCAGCTTCCAGATTCGTACCAGCGAGTCCTCTGCTCCGGACAGCAGCTATGTGTGACAGTTACAAAGTGATTGTCAGAGGTGAAGGGATCAGTTAGCTACCGGAAGGGTTGATAACCAAGCCTTTATAAGAAAGCTCAACAAAAGAAGTACGTTGCAATACTAAATATGAAATGACAAACGTTTAGACTATTGAGTGTTTTTGAGAATGATGGATAATGGCAGAATGTAGTAAACAGACAGCAAAGTATTACAGCTCCAGTTTTCAATCACTGCTCACTGTGCTGGCTCTTGCTGTTGTGGACAGGCACTCAGTCTGCCTACCTTGCCCGAGTCAGGTGCGATATCCAGTGCGTAGATCCAGCGCGCGTGTGCGTTCACCTCCGCATACACCACGCCTGACAGGGCATCGTAGAGCCGGATCTGCCCACTGCCGTACCCCGCGATAACAATCCCACACCACAGCTTTACCGAGGAGCAGGAGCACCTGGACACACACAGAAGAGACTGAGCACTTAACTGCCAGCACCATCTGTTTTACTGTTCTAGTTTTGCTTGTTATACAGTAAAGTGCTTTTGTCAGATATTGATATGTTGCTATAGTCCTGTTGCAACAGTCAGAACAGATGCAGATTGAGTGTCTCGTTGACAGCTTAGAGCACAGTTTGATGATGTCAACACTCTCAAGTAAATGTAATTCCACCAGAAGGCAAGTACACATTAAAAGATCTAAACCAGCTCTGGACATTTCATAATAAACCAATACTGTAACCAGTGGCTCCCTTACCAATGCAGTTTCAATACTATGAGAATGCCTAAAACCAGACTGAAATTCCCAATGGGTCCAGCAACTTATTCACAACACTCGTTCCAAGATTTTAGGTAGAAATTATACATCTGGAATTTGACTGGGCTTTCCTGGTCCACATAGAAGATTTACAATAAAGGTTTTAGGAGGGTCAAGAGGCTGTACAGCTCTCTTCTCCACATGAGAAGTGGAAGTCCAAACTTTCCTGGAACCCAGGTGATACAAATTGACTGAATACTGAGTGCAAAGGGATCTGTCTCACCCATAAGCAGGGATCTTGTTCAGCAGTTTGAAATCTTCTCCTGCTTTCCAGATACAAAGCAATCCGGAGTCGTCTGCACTGACTATATCAGCAATATATTCCTGGGGACGCACAGAGACACATGCAGATCAGTGCCACAGCCCACAGTGGGACAACAAGTACGTTGCACGCAATATCATAAAATCCATTGCTTATATTATTCTTCAATTGCTTATATTCTTTTTCATGTTATATTGTTAATAATGTATTTTTATTTTATTATTCTAATTTAAATCATGGGATATTCCTTTGAACAGTCTCTCAGGTGCCCTTTACAAAAGCTTACCACGGTAAATTTGCTTGTTAATTTAGCAGTTTTCCCATTGCTGTAATTTTTTTTTTCATTTACTGTAGTTTATCCTGGTTTGCCTTGCTTTTTTAATATGCTTTACCATAACTCTCTGGGCTTGACACTGCTCACCTATGCTTTACCATGATTCCACTTTGCTGTACTTTTACTATGATAACTTGACGGGGGCATCTATAAACCCAAATAAAAATACAAAAAGGTCTACTGAATGACCTTGCTGCTGGAGGTCTCTGTGGCGATGTCTGTGATGGGATCCCTGTGCTCCTCCAGCACCTCGGATAGGATGATGTTGGCCCCCTTGTCCGGTATTTTAAACACCAGAACAGAGCCAGAGGAGGTGCCTGAGGAGAGACACACAGCATGAGAGACTGAGATTGACTGTAGAGAGGGCAATGCAATGTGAGTACCACTGAGCTGAAAAGAAAACTAAGATCCAAAACAGAAGCCTTTGAAATAAAGAAATAAACCTCTCCCTTTAACACCAGAATCGAACAGAGTTAAACAAAACTAAACATAATGATTCAGGGAGCAGTCTCCAGATGACATGTAAGTTTTCTTTTGAAATAACTCACCCACACAGATGTAGTGTCCGAGCGTAGTGGCTGCTGCAATTCCACGAGCAAACACTGCCTCGGCTACAAAGTAAAGGGAAATCAGGGATTCATTTCTTACTTACTCTCATTCTTATTCTTCTTATTATTTAGTAGTAGTAGTATTTTATATTAATTGCAAAGAAAGATACAGGACAATGACACCTGTTTTTTATTTTTATAAATGTAGTCGTTGCCAATAATTTTTATTATTTTCTCCCAATTTGGAATGGACAACTATTTTTTTTAGGCTCAGCTCACCGCTACCACCCCTGCGCTGACTCGGGAGGGCGAAGACGAACACACGCTGTCCTCCGAAGCATGTGCCGTCAGCCGACCGCTTTTTTTCACACTGCGGACTCACCATGCAGCCACCCAAGAGCTACAGCGTCGCAGGACAGCACAGCTCTCGGGCAGCTTACAGGCAATAACTCCTTTACAGTTGGCCCCTTGTGACTTGTGCGTCCTCCCTTATAGTTGTCGAACACAGATCAGAAGGGTAAATGTCACTGTTCATGCTAATCACAACGTGGTGTCCCTAGTAACACGGGTGTCCCGTCCCCAGTGACAGTGTAGTACCTGAAGGGGTCTCAGGGATGTCCAGGGCATGCCAGTACACCATGATGGAGCCATCCGACTCGTACATCTTCAAAAGACAAGCACATCTATTTAATAGCTCCAGTCAATGCAACACCACCTGCAGCTGTTTAAACCTCCAATGTTAAGAATACAATCCAAATACAAAACTCTTTTCAAAGTGAACAGTGTCCTTAGTTACCCGTATAAAAGTTTGCCATGGTCAATTCTGCAGTTTTCCCATGGTTATACGATGTATTTAACAGTTTTAGCCTACAATGCTTACCTGTGCTTTACCATGCTCTCACTATGCTTCGTTCCACTTTGTAATGCTATGCTTTTACTACTATACCATATTTTTTATGAGAGTATGGTAAAAGCAAAACTCTGTAGTTTAGTCTTGGCCTCCTGGAGTTAGTGATAGAGCTGTCTATTCCTATTGTGTTACAGTAGTTATGAGTAAAAACCTGAAGATGCTTAACTCCAGGACCCATTGGGCTCTATTTTAATGATCTAAACAAGGCCGCCACTCTTTAACTGTATTAAACCACCAGGGCTTTTCCCCCGGGGTGATCTATAGACCAAAAATTACTACATACAATAAAAAAGGTAAATGAGGATGCAAAAATAAGGTGTTTAGATCATTAAAACACAACCCTATTGTTGCAGGTCTTGAAGGGTTTAATAATACAGCAGGACTTAATTCAGCAGTAAAGGGCCCTCACCTGGATTCCCTTCTGTGACGTGAGAACCAGCAGAACTCGGGACGGCAGCACACACCAGGACGCCTGGAACACAGAAACACTTTTTATGTTATTCCACTGTGGAAAGAAAAACAGGTGCAAACTTTTTATTGGTACAAGACCCTTTACAAATGTGACCAGCTGTCTATACCAGTAGAATTCTGGCTTTTCACAAACGCAGCTTTGTACTTTGTGTCATGAACATCTTTTTTTTTTTGTTTTGGTACGGAGAGCCAAGAACAATCTCATTCCTCTGAACCAGAGCCAGGAGTGTTATTTAAAGGGGGCTCTGTATTGGTCTGCCTTCTTCATGAAAACCCCTAAGCACTTATCCAAATAAGAGACCTGTGTATTAAGCCAAACGGCTTGGCTAAATCTCCTCCCCCTCCTCTTTCCAGTAATGAAAGACCCCAGTACAGCAGCACCTGTATGATGAGGGAGGAGCTGGTGGCGATGCTGCCCTCCTTGGACTGCAGCTGGCGGTGTGAGAAGTTGAGTCCGTCCCCCGAGGCGCTCACCATGTTCACCACATTGCAGTGCACCACTGTGAAGTAGGTGAGGGACTTCTCTGCGATGGGCAGCACGCTCAGGTTGTTGTAGAGCGCCGAGGCGCTGCTCTTGATCTGTATGCTCTTCTCCCTGCGATACATCCTGCAGCAGCAGCTGCAGGGCAGACACACAGGGGACAGGCATGCAAGGGTTAGACGGCCTGGGAGGGTGTGTACGGCACTTAACCCTACCAAGACAAATCACTGTGATTTATTTATTAACAGTAATATGGCCCAAACATTGAAACCAACATATGGGACATGTTGCAGTAAAAAAAGAATGTTGCCTGAAAACAGTTCTTGACAGTAAAGGGTTTCATTGCATGAATCGCAAATTGTTTTTTGTTTTATCTTTTGCATACAACTGCTTTATAATGAATCAAAGGCAACATTTGTAAGCATCTGTGTGTGACGGGATTAAGAGCCGTCACTCTTTACATAATGAAAACAGACCCCCATTATTCCATGACATTTTTGGGTCAAGAACAAGAAGCAGCCAAGATTATTCTGCCTACTGTATGATCGAAACCTGAGCCTGGCTGGGCGGATAGCTTTACAGTACAGCAAGCAGTAGGTCTCTTGTGCTAGCAGCATACACACATTATTGTGTGACGCGATGTACGTTTCTTATACATAGGTATTCCTCCTGAGGCTGTAGCAAAATGACAACACGGAATACCATCTGAACAGCAAGGATGCTGTGTAGCCAAGTACGAATCCGCATCCCGGCCCTATATATATATATATATATATATATATATATATATATATATATATATAATATACACACACACACACACACACACACACACACACTCACATGTATAGCTCAAAGAACCAGCTAATCATTGTATGCAACTTTGGTAATACAAATAAAACAGTACTATTTGCTTTGTTTTCATGTTTAATAATTGTTGTAGATATTGACGTGTTCGTTTATTGTTGGTCTGGTGCTTTGCTTTGGAGAAGCATTCTGTGTGTTGCAGTCAATAACACTTTATAGTAATTATTTTTCTGCCAATGATTGTGGTGTTATCCTTTTGTTTTGTTGTTTTTATAACACCGGTCTACGCATAAGAACATAAGAAAGTTTACAAACGAGAGGAGGCCATTCGGCCCATCTTGCTCGTTTGGTTGTAATATATATACACCTGTACGCATATAATTTATACAGGTTCAGGTAGAACATATAAATTCGTCTGGTTAACTTACCTTTTAACAGCAGTCTATACTGATGCTTTCCTCGACAGGTTATCTAATCAATATAACACAAACAGCTTTCTGTAAATCAATCAGCCGTGTCTTTTACTGCGATAATAATTGCTGTTTCTGTAATTGCGTGTGTTTAAGTATGTTGCATTCTTTCTTCATCTGCAGCTGAAATACATTCTGCATCGTCTGCAGCCATAGTGACAGCGCAGCTTTCGATGACGTCATCCAAAGCAGGGCACAAACTGTGCGAAACGTCATTATTAGCCGCGCGTTTGGTGAGTTGCTGAGCAACCATTGACAACGTCGGAGTCTGCTCTTAAATTGTAACCAGAACAGCGAAGGGGCGAAACAGATATAAATACATTGAAAAAAAACACCAAAATAGAGGATATTTGACTCTGGTAAGCACCTGGAATTGGAGTGGGATTTCTCTTGGAAACAATATTTAGGTACGTTAAATAGAGTAACTGTAGTTTGGGTTGGGTATTTATTTCCAATACATTTAATTCGATTTTTTATATCACTGTATGAAGACATAAATGTTTTTTCATTGATTTTTAACACTGTCAAATACTTTTTTCCCTTATAAAACACATTATACCAGGGGAAATGTATTGTTATTGTAAACAGTTTTACGATAAATGTTTATCAGTGTTTTCTAACATATACTGTATATTAGTAAATTGTAAAGCAGTTCTAATTCAAAGGAAAGACTAATGGAGACGACTGCTTTATTATTTTTCAGAGATACCCCCCCGTGTCCCTGTCTGGCTTGCTTTCCAGCTAGACATCATGTCCCGCGCAGCGATGTCCAAATCACGGGCGGAGAAATCCCGCACCACCTCTGTGTCTGTTTCCCAAGTTGTTGGTCAAACAGCGCCCCCTGATGTTGTCCAGGGCAGACTCACGGAGGCCGACTGGGTCTCCATGGTAGCGCAGGAGGAGGGGGAGGAGGCGGTGGCGGAAGTCTTTGATGTCTTAATGACCCGAGTGATGGAGGAGTGTTACAGAGCCTACCTAAAGAAGCAAGTGAGGAGGCACACATTTAATTACTGTCTGATACACAATGCAGCGGCACAGTATTCGATACCTGCTTACCGACTGCCCTGCACCTGAAACCTGTGAACAGAGATGTGTCACCAAGTAGATCAGATCAAACAAGTTCAGTAGGTTGCAAAGTTTCAAAGCCTGAGTGAATAACAGTCAGAGGTAAAACTTACAAGTCAAGACAACAAACGTTTCAGTGTTAGTGAACTTCACGTTACATCTGACACATGTGGTCTAATAATAACATGAATAGCGGAAGATGTAAGTGCTGCTTCTTTCTGCCTTATTATTATTTAAGTAGTTGTTGGTGTAAATAATTGGCCTTCCTTATCATTAAATTCAAAATGCACTGAAAAAGTTTTGCACTTTGGAACAAGTTTAAAGATGTAAGACCTCAGCTGTTCATTTAAGTTTTGTACATCAGGAACAGTTTTTTTGGTTGGTTTGTTTTTTAATCCCTGCTAGACCACAGACAGAGCCAGTGCCAATTGGCAAGGATTCAAAGTTATGAACAATGTTTTTCTGCAAACCATTGTTGAAGTAATCCCATTTTTTCAGGAGACACAAAGAGCACCTATTTTAATGTGAAATTCTAAATGTGCCTCGCTCTTTTCTCCTTTCCTCCAGCTGATACCCTTCACGGTGATGCAGGCAAGAGATGCAATGGTTCAGATTGTGGAGTGGCGCTTCCTGGCCCGAGATAAGGGGGAAGAGTCTGTGCAGTGCGACCCCATCTGGCAGGAAGATGAGGAGCCCTCGCCATGTGGCACAGATTCCTGGGCGCAAGGGTCCGTTCCAGTTGTGCACACAGGACTGACACCACGTGGGACAGGCAAACAGGTGCACTGCTCTTCATGTCTTAACTGTAGTTATTACAGTAGTGTAAGGCCTTACCTTATTGATTACATTATTTGACAATGTCCTTATTCCTGTTCCTATAAGATATAACAACTTTGTAAGATCTCTGCAAGCTATTGGAATAGAACTGACATTTATGTAGCACATTCCCACACAGTCAAAAATGTATTTTACAGAAACCAATTGTACAGCTGATTTATGTAGCCACTACTGAAGTGCAGCCCCCTGTAGTGTGTAAAGCAGTAGTCATTTTGTGCTTGCGTGCTACACAACGGTTTCTTTATCTTCTTTCCGAACTGTTATTGTTGTTGGTTATTCCAAAAAGTGATAGGGTATACCTGTTAATGAATTTACACAGTAAGGGTATACGTACAGAGAATTTACAAAGAAATTGAAAATTTGAAAGCTAAACAATTGTCATTGTACTGGTGTTGAGCTGTAAATTAAAATGAAACATCATTTAACCTTCTCTGCAGAAGCTGGCTGAGCCTCCTACTAAAGAGAACACACAACCTACGGCACACCAGCCAGAAACTGACACACAGCAGGAACAGAGTAAATCCAGACAGAAAGAAATCAAGGATTTGGATCTGACATCAAGAAAACAGACCTCTGAGATCAAAAGAGAGAAAAAAGAACCACCTGTACCCAAAAAAACTAATCTCCCCCGTAACCCCACCCCCCCTCCCAAAGAGCAGAAAGCAAAAGGCAGTACAAGCCCCACCGGGGGGCTCTGCCGTCGGCCGGCCTGCGTAACTTCACCAAACCTCTGGAGGACTCTGAGAGGGATCTGCTGATCCAGCAACTCTCCCAATCACTCCCCTCTGAGCAAGACTCACCCAAACTGATCCCTGCTGCCTTTCACAACCTTCTGAAGATCCAGGGGAGCCGGCCGGCGCAGAGTAATAACATCACCTACGATGAGTCCGGCAACATCACCGCAGTGCGCAGGCTGGAGCCGGCACGGCTACCCAGGCACCTTGTGAGGCCGAGGGTTGAGCTGGTGGACCCCGAGGTGGAGGCCGAGCAAGTAAGGCTGGCAGCTATCAAGGCTGGGTGGGGAGCGCTGCGCAGGACCGTTCGGGGGAAAGACAAATCAGAGGCGCAGAGAGCCAGAGAAGCTGGGGTGCGACCAGATCGGACAGTGACCAAAAGCACCAGAAAGCAAATTCCCCTTTGTGGGTTGGATGAGTCCCAGGCCTCTAAGTCTTTATATAAGGAGGAACGGCAGGTTCCACATGCCCCCTTGTCCACAGTGGCCAGTCTGCTCTTAGAGAGCATGGAGCTGTCCCCGGGAGTGGTGCTTCGAGAGCCCAATGGTGCCAGACGAGGCTCGTGGAAAGGGTCCACACAGGAAGGCAGAGACTACCAAGAAAATGTTCTGAGGCCCATCCTCCCCAATGTGCCTCGACCTTTAATCTCTGTGGACCAGCTGCTGGAAGGCCACAGTCTTCAAGTGATCCACACTGTCCCCTGTCATTCACTTCAGACTCCACTCGTGGGGCGCTAGAATTGTATTGAGTTTTTTTGTATAATATTTGATAAAATAAAAATCACAGTTGTTTTTTTCTTAAAGCATATACAGTAGAATCAAAAATAAAAAGTGATTTAAAATAGAAAAATGTAATGAAAATGTGCTACTGAGTGTTTCCAATCTGTGTTAGAAGTGTGGTCAGCAGTGTTGGGGTGATTCACCTGCATTTGTTGACATGTAACTTTTATAACATGCTCTCAGCTTTAGATGCTGATGTTCGTTTGGTGACCATTGTCCCCCTGGTCAGACACATGGAACACTGAGACCAACTGTAATGCAGAAATGTCCACTGCATCCTGTTGCAAAATACAAGAACATGCAATTTTAGGAACAAGAGAAAGCCATTATGCTCAACATACTTGCTTCCTACATGCAGTACTTTTTGCTTGAACTGTTTATACACTTAATGTACATGGTAAATGATCACATAAGTTTATTACCCGCTCTGTTGAATCTTAATATTCCTTGCACAACGCTGGAGGAAGCAAGTACTCCTGTTCAAGCTCCTGTTAAATCTGCTAAAAAACATTTTATTTGTCTTAGAAATTTGCCCTTGTCTTGCATTTGCTTCAGAATAAGATCCCATGCATTTAGTGATGAAGTCTTCTTGCCCTGTTCACTTTATTTAGAGCAGCAATGCAATAGACATCCAATTGACACAACATAGAGTCAGCATTGAGTCTGATTGTGCAGCTTGCTGGGTTTTAGCACCTACAGCACAGGAAGTGAGTATGGACAGGGAACCAGGTGGTTACCATTAACAAATAGTTCTGTGCCAGGCAAAACAGCTTTCAGAGTCAATGTGAAAATAAAGTCTGGAAAACTAAAAGATAAAGCTCTTTTGTGAATATTGTTATGCTCATGATTGAGAAATGTTACTATTGATTTAATTTGTTTATTTTTATATTCACATCCAATGCTGGGGTAATTGCAGTATATTTCTATATTGCACTGAGAAATGTAAAATCCATGCAGTGTAAATAAAGTTCAAGAAGCGTGCTGTACTGTGCATCTTTTTGTCTTGATTCTGTACCATGGCACTGGATTTATAACCACTGCATTGCAATGGCATTAGCCTGGAGACCATCAGGTTCCACAAAGACAGAAAGGCCAACAGCACAGCTGCATGGCCAAATGACCAGTGTGCCAAAGCACATGATGGAGGGGAGAGTGAGTAGCTTTCTGTCTATGCAATTCTGTTTGATTGTTCTTGTTTGGCATTCCCCAGGTCCATTTATAAATTGATTCTCATGATTCTGTGTCTGAATGCCATCTCAAAATAAAATGCATGTTCATGTGATAAACCTGTCACCAGCAGTATGTGTTAAAGTGCTTTCCCTAAGTAAGAGCCATCACCAATAACAGCTGTGATGGGTATTGCCAGTAAAACAACGGGAAACATGAGCCAAAGTGGTAGATCACTCTTGCTTCTATAAAGGCTCTTTGGCTGATGTAGAGTAAAGTTACTTGGCAGGCAACTGCAACTAAAAACATATACAGCTGGTTTCACAGAACTCGATTAGTGCTAGTCTTACCTGACATAACTAAGTGCTAATCTGGGTCTGTGAAACCAGCCAATAGTGACTCAAGCACCTTAATACATACTTAACACACAGGCCATCACTTAAAAGCACAGTATGTGAGTGATTGCAAGAAATACCCAGGGTACCTGCATGCTTACTGTGTATCATAAAACCTCAAGGGGACAGTCAGAATAAATCAAAATAAAATGTGCGCAGACTGCTGTTTAAATTTCAAGCTGAACGGGAAACAGCTGATTTAACATGCTGTAGTCAATAAGCATCGATCCTTTACAATGTTTTATCATTTTGATTTGCCATTCCAGGTGTTCCACACATGTTCCCTACTTTACTATTCTGTACTTTCTTATGTTTTGTCGTATTGTGCCACAGTCTTGTAAAATACGTTGTTCTGGAGACTAGATTGTTGAATAAATGTTTTATTAATATTTGCTGTTTTTGCTTTAATCAGAATCTTGCAGTATAGATACTGTACATTAAAGCACAATCCGAACTCCCTACCCTGTAACGCTGCCCAGCGCAGTGCCCAGTCAGCAGTTACTTTTACAAACACAAAATTCTACCAGCCAAAGTAAATGATGCAAGTAACCACTCTAGTGCTATTTTGATTTCTACGTCTCCCCTCCATCCAAAACAAAAAACTGCGATGCGATGAACCGCCCACGTTATTGGCTGACGGTATTCCAAAGGAGGACTTGATTGGCTAACCTCCTCGTCAGTCTGGGGGGGCGGGTCAGTGTGAGGCGTTTTTTACGGAAGGAGAGATAACTCTGTTTTGTTGTATGTATGCAGCGTCTCTCAGTTTAAATTATTTTCTGTACTTTTACTTTGTTCATATATTTATTTCCCTGAAAAGTCGTATACAGTCTAAAGAGGTGAACAGGTGGAAAGCAAGACTCGAAGATAAATAAAAGCGACAGAGCCGAGGCGAGTACGGTAAGGAACAGGCACAGTTACGTCAGTACAGTACTACACTAGTCCTGTGATTCAGACACGGCTTGAGTGTCACTGAGTTGTATGGTTGTCTTATTTTTGTACTGCATACTACTATTACGGTATCCAGGACACCATTTAAACTATGATAGGCCGAATGGCCTCCTCTCGTTTGTAACCTTCTTATATGACGTAAGAAGTGTCAAAGAACCGACTATAGTGATGTTGTTATCGATTTTAATGGCGATATTTCTGTAGGTGTATGTTGGTGCCGTTACTTTACTGAACTGCAGTGCACTGATGGCTGCCACTGTATACCTTTATCTAAAAATAATATATTCCAAAATTAATTTTACTGTATCTGCAGTATCCACAAGCTTACTGTGCATTTAAGAAACTGCAAAATAAATGCTGTTCTTCCTTCTTTCCAAACTCCCAACACCCTTTGTCAAATTGTTTTCTCAAAACATGTTTCGTTGTAATGTCACCTGCTTCAGAAACCTGCCTGGCCTTTAATGATGTTAATATATGAATCCACAGTGATTATCCATTCTCAAAAACCACACTTAAATGTTAGTGTTCACTGAAGTGTGCTTTTCTTATGCAGTCATCAAAATTAACAAAAAGTGTGGTTTCTGAATATCACCTTATAAGTCTTATATTCAATTTGCTTCCCGAACCAAAACACCTTGACTTGTCTCTTGTAGTAATGTCACACATATACTGTACTACCTCAATAAGGTGTCCCAATACATGCTGCAGGGTAGTGTGCAACACACCACACAGTACAGCATCAAAGGAACAAATTCCCACTGTGTATTTTCCCAGTTGTAAGAATGTCTGTCTCATTTATCCCCACACAGGTTCTGAAGAGGAAATGGTTTAGCATCGCATGAAGGACGTTTCCGAGATGGAATCTTTTTATATCAAACAGGAGTCCAGGGAGCCGCCATCCGCACCCTTGAAGTGTGTTGTTTCAGAGGACTGGAGTGTTCAGATCAAGGAAGAGGTGACCGGGGTGGCTGACAGTCCTGGGTACATAACAACCGAGAGCACTGGAGACTACGAAGGCGATATTAAACAAGAGGAAACATCACAGACCAGTAGCACTGTGACGCGTAAGTAAAACGACGTTAGCCTTATTGGGATTCAAATCTCTTTAAATATTTTTCAAATACAAAGTGGTGTGTATGTATTGCTAGTCTTATTCCCATACATTATAAAATGTAACTATTGGTTTTATAAGGCAAGCCCGAGCTTTGTTACCTCTGCACTGTGGCTATCCAGGCTCATTTTAAAACTTCGAAAGGGGGGAAACGGCTCTGCAATAGGAGTCTTATTCCATAAGTATTTAATGTTGGTTGCTGATTTAATATTGGTCACACCCTGTTCATTTCCAGTGTAAATGTGAGCTAAACTGAACGTGCTGTAACATTTATTTTTCTCCCTCTCTTTCTCGCTCTATCATCTATCCTGAAGTGGATGTTAAATCAGAATATGGATCGTATCCTTGCCCTCACTGCAACTTCTCTTTTACTGGTGCGCAGTATCTGGAGAAGCACACAAAGATGGCACACAGAGAAGAATACGTGAAGATACTGAGAAACCAGGCCTCTTTGCACAGCACTGAATATGATAAGATTTTCAATGACTTGGAAAGCCTCAAGAAAAACAAGAGATTGCGCTTAGGAGGACCACCCTATTACTGTATTGAATGCGGGAATAGTTTCACTCAGTTGGGAGCCCTTAAAATACACAAGCGAATTCACACAGGAGAAGCCCCTTTCCTGTGTACCGAATGTGGGAAAAGCTTCAAGGCTTCAGGAGACCTGAAAATACACCAGCGAATTCACACAGGAGAGACACCATATCACTGTGCTGACTGTGGGAAAAGGTTCAGCCAGCTAGGGAGCTTCAGAAGCCACCAGAGGACTCACACAGGAGAAGCACCGTATTATTGTTACGATTGTGGGAAGAGTTTCAAGCAGCCAGGAAATCTTAAAAAACACCAGCGAACCCACACAGGAGAGAGGCCGTATCGCTGTTTTCAATGTGGGAAAAGTTTCAAGCAGTCAGGAGACCTAAAAATACACCAGAGAATTCACACAGGCGAGAGCCCATACTGGTGTGCTGAATGTGGGAAAAGATACAAGGCCTCCAGGGACCTGAAAGTGCACCAGCTCGTTCACGCAGGAGAGAAACCGTATCACTGCTCTGAATGTGGGAAGAACTTCAGTCGGTGTAGGAGCCTTAAAATCCATCAGCGAATTCACACTGGAGAAAACCCATATGACTGTACTGATTGTGGGAAGAGTTTCCGGGTTTACATGCAACTGAAGAAACACCAGCGAATTCACACAGGAGAGACAAAAACCTTATGACTGTTGTGAGTGTGGGAGAAGCTTCAAGCAGTCCCAACCCCTTAAAGCACACCAGAGGACACACACAGAAGAAACGTGTACATCTGTACTGGACGTGAGAGAATTTTAAGCAGCTAGGATCCTTTAAAAGACATCAGAGAACTCACAAAGGAGATAATCTCTTAACATATACACTATATGGCAGTGGTACTCAATTATGGCCCTTGAGATCCATTCCAGTCCAGGTTTATACTCCAAGAAGGTTCTGAAACAGTTAATTGAGCCTTCTAAGAGGCAATTATCGAATTTAGGACCCGATTGAAATAAAACCTGGATTTGAATGGATCTCAAGGGCCAGATCTGAGTACCACTGCTGTACGGAACACTTCTGCACCCTATAAATAAATTTATTTTAAAAATGCACATGCATGGAGAAAGTATTCAGTATACTTGAATAGATATTATAAGTGTGTGAAACACTTCATATATTAACGTCTGGTTTCACAGACCGCAAATACACTTGTCTTGGTGCTTACATAAGGTGTTATCTGAGGCCCAGGAAATCTAGTACTGTGTAGTTAGAGACAGATTCATTTTTAATTGTATTTATGTTTTGTATTGTTTTAAAGTAATATTCTTACTGGAAACACTAAAATAATTTGGAATTATTACACCAAAGACACAAAGCCATTAGGCAATAATCCACTTTATTATAACATTCAAATAAGTGACAAACCAAACTTGCCATCATAGTAAATATTACAACAAATGTCCACTCACAAGTTGTTTAACATATTGCAGTTTCTTAATTTAAACCAACATACAATATACCATTCTTACTATAAGAAACTGGATTTAAAGATTTTATATATATATATATATATATATATATATATATATATATATATATATATATATATATATATATACTGTATATCTATATATATATATACTGTATATCTATATATCTATATATATATATATATACATAAATTAGGGGTGTTCCCGAATACGAATTCGTATTAAGATACACACGAATAATGTTCTTCTTCCTAATATTAGTAATGGTCAAATAGTGTCTTTCATTTTTATGAATATTAGGCCGTATTCGTTGCAAATGAAGTGTTTGAAATCAATGAGAATTGAGAGTCTCTCATTTCAACCACGCCTCACTCTGCGGTCTGTGACACTGGAAGCCAATCGGTGTGGGGAAGAAGGGTACAGAGTCAGTGCTTCAGTTCTTTCGATTCGAGAGGGCTGTATAGGGAAAAGTAAAGTGGAATTGTGCTTAAATTTATTTCACTGTGTCAAGAAAAAAGACTTGTGTTGTCATAATTTAAATAAAATAGTTTTTTTGGAGGGGGTAAGAGATTTGAAGTTTTTTTAAACGTTATGAAAATATAATTAAATATTTTTGTAACCAGCAAGACGATTGTCTCTGTGTATCGTGCTAAACAAAGGAATTTAAATGCAATACATAGAACAGAGGAAATTCCATTCTGAATCAGCAAAAAAGTCCTGTAAAAGCTTACGTATTTTAACAAGGGACAAACTTCCATTTACAAGCGCCCCCCCCCCCTCAATGTTACACATTGCCCCTTTTCTGCAGTTAGGAGCTGCACTGCAGGCTGTGTGAAAGAGGTAAAACGCTGTCTTACTGAGGGTTGGGATTTTAGAAAAATGTTTATTCGATTTTAAAGAACTTTAAGGGGCATTACGTCATCAAAAATACAAAAAGAAAACGAAGAGCCCTACTTATAGTAGAGCTTTGTTACAAAATACAGCACAGGACTGGACTGCACAGTATATATTATACACAGTAGAAGTGAAGTTTGCATGTGTGTTGCATAGAAAACTGCACATTGTTGCATTGTTTTGTCACTCAGGAAATTTTTACAGTGTAAATAAGTGTAAATAAACAAGTTTTAAACAACTTCCGGGTTTGCCCCTGCCCACTTCCAGTTTGACAAACACAAACATGAGTACTAATAGTATGGGCACGAATACAGATACAGATAATGGCTCTATGTACCACCCCTAACATATATATATACACACATACATACATACAGTGCTCACCCGTTATAACGTGCCTTGTTATAGTGCGGAATTGGTTTTAACACGGTAGGGTCGTGGCTCCCTTTTAGAACATAAGAAAGTTTACAAACGAGAGGAGGCCATTCGGCCCATCTTGGTCATTTGGATGTTGGTAGCTTATTGATCCCAGAATCTCATCAAGCAGCTTCTTGAAGGATCCCAGGGTGTCAGCTTCAACAACATTACTGGGGAGTTGGTTCCAGACCCTCACAATTCTCTGTGTAAAAAAGTGCCTCCTATTTTCTGTTCTGAATGCCCCTTTATCTAATCTCAATTTGTAACCCCTGGTCCTTGTTTATTTTTTCAGGTCAAAAAAAATAAAATAAATATATATATATGTGCCCTTAAGTATTGAGAATGTAGACTCATAACTAGTAGTATATACTCTGGGTTATGGATTAAGTACCTTAGGTGTACACCCACATGAAAATAAAATGTCTAAATGTCTTGCTATTTAGGGGAATTGTTTGGAAAATGAGTAATTTTTATTTTTCTGCCCCCTTGCAAATTAATTTGCAACCATTGTAAGCAGTTCTTAAAACCTTTTCCAACATTTAAAAAATAATAGTAATAATCTTGGACTAGCTACAGTAATGTTAACCAAGGTAAGGTAGTCCAAGAGACGTGCTAATTGGGGTCTATGAAACAAGCCGCAATGGCAGAAACCCTACCCTGTGTTCTGAAGCTGTCTTCACTCACCCTCCACATGTGTCCTCTGGTCCTGGTCTTTGTGCTTGAAGCAGTGACTGGGGTTGCCTACAGTCAAGTCTTCCCTAACCCTTCTGTTTTCTAAGCTCCGCGGGTTCACCTCCCTCAGACTCCTCCTAGCTCATACCTTTTAGACCTGGGTTCAGTCTAGTTGCTCTTCTCTGACCAAAACTGAACGGCGGTGCGGTCTCACCAGTGCATTGCACAACCTCTTCATAAACTCCATCGACTTCCACGCTATACCCAAGGAGGCTGTGTGGTCCAGCGGTTAAAGAAAGGAGCTTGTAACCAGGAGGTCCCCGGTTCAAATCCCACCTCAGCCACTGACTCATTGTGTGACCCTGAGCAAGTCACTTAACCTCCTTGTGCTCTGTCTTTCAGGTGAGACGTAATTGTAAGTGACTCTGCAGCTGATGCATAGTTCACACACCCTAGTCTCTGTAAGTTGCTTTGGATAAAGGTGTCTGCTAAATAATAATAAACAAATATACTTGTTACTATAAAAAGAGCCTTATGTTCTTTTATTGCCTCCCCACATTACCTGTATGCTGACAGGGAAGAGTGATATGTTCTTTTACTGCCTCCCCACATTACCTGTATGCTGACAGTGAAGAGCGATATGTTCTTTTACTGCCTCCCCACATTACCTGTATGCTGACAGTGAAGAGCGATATGTTCTTTTACTGCCTCCCCACATTACCTGTATGCTGACAGTGAAGAGCGATATGTTCTTTTATTGCCTCCCCACATTACCTGTATGCTGACAGTGAAGAGCGATATGTTCTTTTACTGCCTCCCCACATTACCTGTATGCTGACAGTGAAGAGCGATATGTTCTTTTACTGCCTCCCACATTACCTGTATGCTGACAGTGAAGAGCGATATGTTCTTTTACTGCCTCCCACATTACCTGTATGCTGACAGTGAAGAGCGATATGTTCTTTTACTGCCTCCCACATTACCTGTATGCTGACAGTGAAGAGCGATATGTTCTTTTACTGCCTCCCACATTACCTGTATGCTGACAGTGAAGAGCGATATGTTCTTTTACTGCCTCCCACATTACCTGTATGCTGACAGTGAAGAGCGATATGTTCTTTTACTGCCTCCCACATTACCTGTATGCTGACAGTGAAGAGCGATATGTTCTTTTACTGCCTCCCACATTACCTGTATGCTGACAGTGAAGAGCGATATGTTCTTTTACTGCCTCCCACATTACCTGTATGCTGACAGTGAAGAGCGATATGTTCTTTTACTGCCTCCCACATTACCTGTATGCTGACAGTGAAGAGCGATATGTTCTTTTACTGCCTCCCACATTACCTGTATGCTGACAGTGAAGAGCGATATGTTCTTTTACTGCCTCCCACATTACCTGTATGCTGACAGTGAAGAGCGATATGTTCTTTTACTGCCTCCCACATTACCTGTATGCTGACAGTGAAGAGCGATATGTTCTTTTACTGCCTCCCACATTACCTGTATGCTGACAGTGAAGAGCGATATGTTCTTTTACTGCCTCCCCACATTACCTGTATGCTGACAGTGAAGAGCGATATGTTCTTTTACTGCCTCCCACATTACCTGTATGCTGACAGTGAAGAGCGATATGTTCTTTTACTGCCTCCCACATTACCTGTATGCTGACAGTGAAGAGCGATATGTTCTTTTACTGCCTCCCACATTACCTGTATGCTGACAGTGAAGAGCGATATGTTCTTTTACTGCCTCCCCACATTACCTGTATGCTGACAGTGAAGAGCGATATGTTCTTTTACTGCCTCCCCACATTACCTGTATGCTGACAGTGAAGAGCGATATGTTCTTTTACTGCCTCCCCAAATTACCTGTATGCTGACAGTGAAGAGCGATATGTTCTTTTACTGCCTCCCCACGTTACCTGTATGCTGACAGTGAAGAGCGATATGTTCTTTTACTGCCTCCCCACATTACCTGTAAGTTGACAGTGATGAGCGATATGTTCTTTTATTGCCTCCCCACATTACCTGTATGCTGACAGTGATGAGTATGCAAGCATGCCTTCTTAGCTCCATAATTGCAAAGCCAACGAGCTCTGAATGCTTATTTATATTTGCTGATTCAAATTAAATAGATAGAACCTGGGATGTTGTGTTGAGAAGTTCAGGTAGACAGCTGACCCTGCCTCTCTTATTGTATAAGAGTTTCTTCTCGTGAGCGCTTTGGATGGGCAAAAGGACAGCGATCAGAAAAATGGGACACGAAAAGACTTATACTATAGAACACTGTAGATATTACCTTATTATACATCATGTTTAATTAATTAATTTAAAAAAAATGTAACATGATGATCCTGAAGTAGGTATCTGATGTTAACTGGCCTTTTTTATTTGTTTATAAACAGGTTACTTACTATATTAACTAAATATATACACCAAAAAAAAAAATACCAGTCAAACTAAGTAGGTGTCCCTCTAAAATAAAGTTTAATCTGCGCTACATCAGTTGGTCTCAGCTCTGTTGATAGAGTTTGGCTCAGCAGTAACACTGCAATTTTATTCATATTAGACCACTGCCATTTCCGGGAATCTGGCAGGAGACAGAAATAAGCAGACCGTCCACTAGGTGGTGCTAAAGCCACACACAAGCAGGATACTTACATCCTGGGTACATGGCACCAGTCCACTAAGCATTCCACAACAAAGAGGTCCTATTTTAAAGTCTAATTTTCTAGTCAAGCTGTCACATTCTTAAAGTGGAAGTGCAAAATACAGCGGTAAATCTTGCCTTGACCTATTCTTTCAGTTGGCACTAGTTTCTCTCTCATACACGCATGTGGTACACACACACACACTGGAAGCTCATATGGAAACTGATACACGCATGTGGTACACACACACTGGAAGCTCATATGGAAGCTCTCTCATACACGCATGTGGTACACGATGTCCTACCAAGATATTATTCTGTGTTAAAAAAAACACTTGCTAACATCTCAAATAGTTTAGCAATAACTGGGAGGACAGATATAGGCCTATAATAGATCTGAGTGTTCGCCTCCCTTAAAAACAGGGACAACATATACTGATTTCCATATTGATGGAATTGAGTTGGTGATTAGAGAAAGATTAAATAATTCAAGTTAGTGAGGAATAATCCTAGCTGCTATATTTAAGAAATATGGCTCCAGATTATCGGGTCCAGCAGACTTTCTTTGATCAAGGTTCATTAGTAATTTAACTACCTCCTTTGTTTTTATAGTTTGAATCAATGTGTGACTCAGTATTGGCACCAAGCAAATCCGTTGACAAATGTGTTACAAAGTTTTCAAATGCTTGACCGTCCCTAATAAAATGCTTATTAAAACAATCAATACTATCTTTTATTATTATTGTTGTTTGTTTATTTAGCAGACACCTTTATCCAAGGCGACTTACAGAGACTAGGGTGTGTGAACTATGCATCAGCTGCAGAGTCACTTACAATTATGTCTCACCCGAAAGACAGAGCACAAGGAGGTTAAGTGAGTTGCTCAGGGTCACACAATTAGTCAGTGGCTGAGGTGGGATTTGAACCGGGGACCCCCTGGTTACAAGCCCTTTTCTTTAACCACTGGACCACACAGCCTCCTTTAAAATACAAATAGCATTTTATATTTTTTTCATTTCAACTGCAAGGTACAAACAAGTAACAAATAGTGTTTTAAAGACAGCAACAAGGTACAGACGGGGATTGAACCCGTGATCTTCGGTTTACGAGACCGACGCCTTACCACTTGGCCACCGCACCCTTTACTTTAAAAGCATTCAAAATCCTAAAAGGTACAGACAGTGTCGACCCAGGAGAGAGACACAACCTGAAAAAAGAAACAAGGTCCAGAGGTCACAAATGGAGATTAGATAAAGGGGCATTCAGAACAGAAAATAGGAGGCACTTTTTTACACAGAGAATTGTGAGGGTCAGGAACCAACTCCCCAGTAATGTTGTTGAAGCTGACACCCTGGGATCCTTCAAGAAGCTGCTTGATGAGATTCTGGGATCAATAAGCTACAAACAACCAAACGAAAAAGATGGGCTGAATGGCCTCCTCTCGTTTGTAAACTTTCTTATGTTCTTACTCCAAGTATAACTACAGTCATTAAATGTAACCTGATGAGGGAGAGCTGATGATATCGTAGTGCATTGTATGTTTTTCACAATGTTCCAGAATTTACATGGGTCATTCATATTATCAGTAGTTAGTCTCAGGAAATAATCAGATTTAGTTTTCTTGATTAAATTCTGGTGCTCAAAAATAATAATGAAAACCATGACTGACAGGCGGATCCTACGAGAGTGCTGCCCTCTTCCTGCAGTATCATGCATGTGCCAGATAGTCAGTCCAGATCTCCCCTGTTACAAACCTATGTTAAACATTCTAGATTGAACAGTGTCCGAGATGGAACACAGATTTTCTCAGAAGAATCTGGATTTAATGAAGTCTTGGTCTTGCCTTGTACTCCACTCGAGTACATGTCTTGATGCTACCATGCTAGAGCCTCTTCAGATGATACCTGCTGTTGTTCACAAAAATGACATGGCCAGTGAAATTGTTGTAGTTAAACCTATGTTGCTTAAAAACACAAATATGCAGATGCATTTCCCTTGCTGCATAAGGAATTGCCTATAAGCCTATATTATTACTGCAATGAAAAATTCCTATGTTTAAAAGTATGTGTCTAAATGGTGGCCCCTCTAAGAGGTCTACTGGCCCCCCACCCCCATCCTAAAGGAGCTGGAGCTGGAGCCGGGCCTGTTACACATGCTATATAACCACTTATACCGGATACCCAAACTAAACTGCAGATTTACAATCTTTGCTGCTACACTCCACAGCGAGCTTGACATCACAGAGACACAGCATTCAGACAGACAGACATGATAATGTTAATGGTTAGATAAACTTGCTTTACTCCTGGAATGCATTAGATGGCAGTGTCAGTGGATGTCAGGTGAGGAGTCGCAGCTGCACAGGAAGCCCTGAACGCAGGCATAAAGGAATGGCAGGAATCTGTGGGCTAAGCAGGAATGTGATCAGCCCAGAAGCTGTGTGCTGTCTTTCTACCTGCCTTCCTACAGCCCAGGTGCTCTGCCAGCTGAGCTCCCCAGCCAGCCTTTCTGTCTCTCTGCTCTGTCTGGAGCTGAGCTCCCCAGCCAGCCTTTCTGACTCTGCTCTGTCTGGAGCTGATGCGCGCTGGTCAGTGCAGCTTTCAGATGGAGCTGCAGTGTACAGGCGTCGGGGCTCCCACACATCACTGTGCACCAGCTGTTTAACCCTTCACCTTCCTCGCACATGACCTCACAGCTACTGCTGGCAGGGAGCAGCTTAAGAGTGTAGTCGATTTAGACAGCCATCAAACCCATCCCTCCAAGTCCCCTGGCGTTACAAAGCAGACTGCAGAGGAAAGAGGACTTCTGCCGCAGCGCCAGTGAGCTCATTGAAAATGTTGTTGCTTTCCAGACTTTATTTTGACTGCCACAACACTTCAAGTTATTTTCCTGTGTAACAGGTTATAAAACCCCTGACTCTCAGGTAACACAGGAGCTGAATGGGGAGAAGAAACCAAGAAGTTCCTTCAAAGGTAGTTAATAATATAATATGTTTTCAAATAAGTTAAAGGGCTACTCTCAAATCAAATCAAAAGCTCTGAGAATATTGAATTCCTCCCTTTAATGTCCTGTTGTGTGTGTTTTGTATGATTCTCTATTATTGTTTTGGCTTCATTCTTTCACTGGCTTACTAAGTAATGTACTTTTTTAAACCACAGGGACTGCTTCTGAAAAACTTTTGAAAGCTTTGTAAAGAGATTTTACATGTACTCACAGTTGCCACTGTTGCAGAGGGGGCAGACTTTACAGTTGCACGCCCCCAAGTGGTCTTTTCTAGAAAATGAACTTTTATGAGTCTTTTCAGAAGCTGGGATTGAAAAATTCTTAGTAGAATCAGCAGTAAAGAATGATAAAGAAACGGGTACGAAATTAATTCCTATGAAAACATATATAATTTAAAGTATCCCTTTAACTTGCAAGTAAGCCATTGCGATGAATCTTCAGTGGTGTTCTGCATAGGTGTATCAACTTTAACTATTGTTCTCCATCAAATTACTATAATACAATTTGACAAACATTTGATGAGAAATCTCTAGCAACGCTATAGATAGATATTGACAAAGACTTCAGTCTTTCAATCGTTTGTCTAAAAGCAATGCTATAATGTTTCATGATGTTTCAGTTTGACATTGTTGGTTGTTTCATTTCTTTAAAGAGCTGAGGAAGGCTTCTAACACACAGCTTGGGTAGAACAGCTCCCCAGCAACCACCGCTATCTCTGCATGTGCTGTTTAGACAGTCATGTGACAGCACAAAAGTGATTGGCTGCAGGTCGGCGACTGATGCTGCATAATGCTATTTTGATTGGGTGCACTTGTCAAATGTACCCTTCTGATTGGCTGAATGGACTACAGGAATTCAATATACAGTATGTGAGTAGAGGTTAGGACTTCCTCAAGCCTGTGGAGTAGGTGGGGTGTTACACAATCATGGAACATGACAGGATGGGATATTATGACACCATTTAAAATATATATATATATATATATATATATATATATATATATATATATATATATATATATATATATATATATATATATTTAAAAAGGATATGTAAAGCCCTGGTGAGCAACCATTTGATTGCTATCAATGTGTTTATTTTTTGTGAACTACAAAACATATCAAACAGGAAACATAACCCACAGGAGCGAGAGTGATGTCATATTTCAAGACATGCTGTGCATCTGTTTTCAGGGATTCGAATCCCTCGTTTGCAGTTAGCTTTGAACACTGCTGTTTATGGGCCCACTGGTTCCAGTGCTGTAATCTGCATCCCTCTGGCTTTGTTTGTGTCTTCAGGGTGCTGTTAGCCATTCCTGCGCATCGTTTTGTCAATTGGATTTCCTGTCATGGGGGGTGTGGAAAGCTTCCTTGAATTGTCTTTCAAATTGTTCTCATTACAGCCCTGTGGTTTCAGAGGGATTGATTGCGTTGCCTGTCGATGTTCTGCATCTCCGCTTCTCATACTTCATGTGTGTTTTATTATTATCCTTGCATGCAACACCAGTATTTCTGGCACTGCAATAATCGTACATCCACACTCATCAGTTATCAGTGAGTTACGGGGAGACATTTCTGAAGATGTGGAAGATGAATAAGATGTATTATTGTTTTTATTTCTTTACTGCATCTGATAAATACGCTGTTACCTGTGAGTTGTGTGTCTTGTATGCTTATCTCTCTCACCTATTTCCTCAATAATAAACTTTGTTTGTTAACCAATTATTTTAGAAATACTAAAATAAACTTAATAAGCTCAATGTCAAACATTTTGTCTAAAAGTCTTTCCTAATGTCTTGGATGTAATTGAATTCTTTAAGGTATTTTTATTTAGTTTCTCTTTCAGCACTTTTTAGATTGCTCAGTCTGCTTTGATAACGTCAGGGCGCACTGAGCTAGTAACTAGGAAGCTGACTGACTGTGTATTTGTATTAAGGCACTGGAGTTGCATCGCTTCATGTTCTGTTTAGCTCCCCTCCAAAACGAAAGCTTACCAGCTCAGAGAGAATGTGGCCTGTAAGGATTAGACAAAAGCAACCAGGACATCATGCAGCCATTGAAATTGCAATGCTGCTGAGTACTTTTATTCAACAAACATAAAGCAAAACAACAGGCTTTAACATGTGGATACTTTAAGCAGCAACCCACTGGCACTCCTGCATAGGCCCCAGCCTCAACAAGCCTAAACATACAGGCCAGGTGCAGCCTTTTATACACACCTACATCAGTTAAACCAAATTGAATAGTTCATTAATTGATCAGAGCACTAACCAAGGCCTGCAGGTTTCTCTATTCCATCCCCTTCCCTGTGTTCAGGTAATCTACAGCTATGGCCAAATATTTTGCATCACCTGGAATTTTAGGATTGAGACATAATTAAAAAAAAAAATAAAAAAAAAAATGATATGAACATAATTTAGATCTTTTATTTAACATCATGTAAAATAAACTACAAAATGATATCACATAAGTCAACCGGAAGCCATAATAGTAGTACAGTATTTCAAGTTAGATTTTGAAATTGTTACATTTTTGCGAGTTTTTCATTAAGTACAAAGCAGTATGTAATTCAATATATTAACGTAATATTATTCAGTAAGTTTCATTTGAGTTTGGCTGTACACATATAACAACAAAATTAATATTATTGAACATTTATATAATAAATAAAGTAAACACATTTAGGAGTATAAAGACAATACAGTTATTGATGTAGTTGGTGGAATAATTATGCTGTAAATTAATAAATCACGAGTTTTCACCCCATCACATGGCTGGGCTGGGTTAAGTCTGCTAAGAAACAAATAATAATAACAATAACATATTCCAGCCTGTAGGAAGATGGAGTTCTCTTCACTCAGCATGAAGTCTTGGATTAGACATCAGTGGGAATAACTGAAGACTTTGTGTGAAGGCTCCTTTAAGAAGGTCCAGTTTGATGAAGGAACCTGGGGCAGTGCGGCAGGCCGGTGCACATGTGTCTGTGTGGTGTGGGGAATAATGGGTTGGCAGGGAGGGGGTTAAATTTCTCCCTGTCAAAACACGTGGGAATGTGGCTGGAGCTGTGAATTGAATAGATGATTAAATAATCAATTAAGGCTCCAGCTACAGGTGTATAAATGGGGTGATCATGGGTGTTGGGAATAATGATTGAGCATTGATGTTGTTGAGAGGTAGAAGTTTTCCTTGTTCCATGCTGTCTTGTCCCGTCTATTTGTTTACATTTCTGTCAGTGTTTTGTAGACCTTTTGTTTTGGCCTTTGCTTCTGTTATTTTGTTAATGCATTTTGTTAATGTTTTGTTTTGTATTAAACGTGCACATTAGCGCTTCACTGTAACTGGTCCTAACAGCCTGGCCAGTGATGCTGTCTTGACACAGGTGGTGTCAGAGTGGGACAGTGCCCCTAGAGACTCAGACCAGTAGTGCAAGTTTGAAAAGACAGAAGAGAAAGAAAAGAAAATGAAGAAGGAGAAGAATGGCCAGTCCCGGAGGCAAGCGAGAGAGTCCAGAGGAGGAGGGCAGCAGGGACACCTATATCAGTGCTTTTGAGGCCTCAAGCTGGTGCTTCATCTGCGGGGAGTGGGGGCACTGTGCTCAAGGAGGAAGAGGTGGAGGAACAGCTACCGGTCATTCCCGAAGGTGAGCAAAGAAGCTGGTATCAGCTCCAGAGCCACCGTCACCACTGCTGGAATACCCCACACCCTTGCCAACTGCACGGCAGGAGGGCAGCTAGGACGCCTACCTCAGTTCTCTCGAGGTCTCGAGTTGGTGCCCCGCCTGCGGGGAGTGGTCCCAGTCAACTGCCCCCTCCAGGAGGAGGAGAAGGAGGAACAGCTACCAGAGTGCCCTGCACTGATGCCAGCATTGCCGCTGCCAGTGCCACCATTGACGGAGTGCGCAGCGTGACCGCCACTGTTGGAGGGCCCCGTGCTGCTATCAGCCGCACCACTGCAAGAGTGCCCAACCCCGCTGTCTCCAGCACCACAGGGAGAAACCCTGCTGTCTCCAGCACCACAGGGAGAAACCCCGCTGTCTCCAGCGCCACAGGGAGAAGCCCCACTGTCTCCAGCGCCACAGGGAGAAGCCCCGCTGTCTCCAGCGCCACAGGGAGAAACCCCGCTGTCTCCAGCGCCACAGGGAGAAGACCTGCTATCTACAGCACCACAGGGAGAAACCCTGCTGTCTCCAACAGCACAGGGAGAAGCACCATGATTCATGTAGTAAAAATATGAATTACCTCATTAAAACATATTAATATATACAAAACCTCCGGAGGTTTTGCATTCTATCACTCCACTCATCAGGAATGAACTTGTACAACTTCACTGCATGATGCTCAGAGTATGACATTGTCTCCACGACTACAATCTATGCAGTTTTTGAAAGTGATGTGACAACACTAATCTGACTGGCTGTAGTTGGGCTCACATGACTTTGCTGCCTCATGCTGCTGTTATTGGATGTGACTCTCCTGCATAGCACTGATTGTCTGAACAGACTTTTGTATTTCAATATAGTGGGTGTGTGTGTAGAGGATTAGGACTTGTCACCAACCTCAGACCTGTAGTGCTGGCTCTGCGCACTGCACCATGCATTGAAAAATGTCATCTGTAATCTCTACTGTTTAAATATTACCTGGCAATAAAGGGACTGAATGATTGTTTCTGATTCTCGCCTGTCTCCTTTATCTACTTCATTGTTTGGTTACCTTTATTTGTCCTTTACCTGTCAGGCCTGTGACAGTGAGTTATGGCACCTCAATGTGTGAGCCTGGTGAAATGAGTCACTGACAGACAGGGGGACGGGGGCGAGTAGAGAGCATTGCATCTTCACAGGACCTGACAGGTGATCTGAGATCCAATCATATCGAGATGAGTCCACTCTCCTTGCACCCTGATGATGAAAACTCCAGCAAAAATGTCATCTTTCAACCGCTGAGTCTGCTTCTGAAAAGACTAGTAATTTGACTATTGTTGCACCCAAACTGCAAAACGTCCAAAAACCTATCAAGGTCAGGAAATTAAATCCTGGTTACACTATCCATTTACCACAGTTTACCCAGGTCTGCAGTGTTTATTAAAATGCTTTACCATACCTCACAATCCTTTACAATGCTCAACTCTGCTGTAGTATGCTTTCACTATGCTTTATTACACTTTGCAATATTTTTACTATTGGAAACCTTTATAAAGGATAAAAAAACTGTTCCAAATTATAAAATATTTTCTCACGTGGTGAGTAACCAGTTCTTACTTTCCATACAGTTCTTACTTTCCATATGGTGTGGTCCAGTGGTTAAAGAAAAGGGCTTGTAACCAGGAGATCCCTGCTTCAAATCCTGGCTTAACCAATGACTCATTGTGTGACCCAGAGCAAGTCACTTAATCTCCTTGTGCTCTGTCTTTCAGGTGAGACGTTGTTGTAAGTGACTGTGCAACTCATGCATAGTTCAGACACCCTAGTCTCTGCAAGTCGCCATGGATAAAGGTGTCTGCTAAATAAACAAATAATACTAAATCTTTTTGCACGATATAACCCTAACCCTTTTCTGCTAGAATGGTGTACGCAAATTGTGCAAAAAGTTTTGCACATTAAGTACATTGTAACTAGAGACACTTAATATAAAGTGTTATCCTGTTGTTAACTATAATTCACATGACATGAGGCTGTTCAACAGCCTCGCTTTGTCACACTTATCTAGCAGGAATCTGCATTGTTAACTCCTATTCTCCCCCTTTACCATCTGCTGCTGTCAGGTACTCGATTAAAAATGAGGCCCCCTGTGATGAGTCAAAGGGGTTTCGGTCTGTAATTCAGCCTCCCGACAGTAGAAGGCATCAAACCAACTCGGGACTTCCCTTACCAACGTCTCGTGACCATGACGAAAGTCATCTTTATGAGGGGCGGCACCTTGGTGAGGGGCAGAAGTACGAGTATGTAAATTCCAGCCACTGGAGTCAAGTGAGTTATAAGGACACTTGTCAGTTGGGGATTGGTGTTCCACTGACTACAGGGGTGGGGCGTGGCATACTAAAGTTAATGTACTACTGTGTTCGGGGTTGGTCCTAGAAAGCATAGGCGGGGTGAATAGGCGGAGGTAGAGACGAAGAATTTGATTTGTTTGTTTTCATTTTGTCTGCACGGGGGCGGAATATCCACTAACATTTTCTTTTCTGTTTTATCCCCTTTTTATGTCCAGGGATATCGTGAAGAGGACTAAGGAAGTTTCCGAACCCTTCTTTTTACCATTATTCCAGCACCCCCCCCCCCCACTCCAATTTTTTTGTTTTTTTGTTTTATGTTTATCGTGTAACGAATAATATTAATAAAAACTTTTATTTTGTTACACGCAAATTACTGTCTGGACATTCCATTGTTACTCACACGCCTCACACCCCCCAAAAGGATTTACACTGCTCATAATGTCTGACCCTGTAGATTCACACCCCCAAGAGGATTTACACTGCTCATAATGTCTGACCCTGTAGATCCACACCCCCAAGAGGATTTACACTGCTCATAATGTCTGACCCTGTAGATCCACACCCCCAAGAGGATTTACACTGCTCATAATGTCTGACCCTGTAGATCCACACCCCCAAGAGGATTTACACTGCTCATAATGTCTGACCCTGTAGATCCACACCCCCAAGAGGATTTACACTGCTCATAATGTCTGACCCTGTACATCCACTCCCCCAAGAGGATTTACACTGCTCATAATGTCTGACCCTGTAGATCCACTCCCCCAAGAGGATTTACACGGCTCATAATGTCTGACCCTGTACATCCACTCCCCCAAGAGGATTTACACTGCTCATAATGTCTGACCCTGTAGATCCACTCCCCCAAGAGGATTTACACTGCTCATAATGTCTGACCCTGTAGATCCACACCCCCAAGAGGATTTACACTGCTCATAATGTCTGACCCTGTAGATCCACTCCCCCAAGAGGATTTACACTGCTCATAATGTCTGACCCTGTAGATCTACACCCCCAAGAGGATTTACACTGCTCATAATGTCTGACCCTGTAGATCCACTCCCCCAAGAGGATTTACACTGCTCATAATGTCTGACCCTGTAGATCCACTCCCCCAAGAGGATTTACACTGCTCATGTCTAAAGGCCATTGCCCACTGGCTCAGTTCCATCATTTAGCATCCATCCAAAATAATTGTGCGTCAGTCCATTGCACACTAGATAATATCGTACTTCAGAGCGCTGATGTGCAGTGGAGGCGTTGTAGTAAATATACCAAGTTTCAGTATTTTAATAAAAAATAAATACAGTTCTATTGTTAATTCTTACATAACTTTGAACACAAAAAAAATGTTAAATGTAGTATAAACTTAATGATCAGCAAACGCTGATGGAAGTTAAAACGTTTGCTAATTACTATGCTTCCACTAGATCTGCAATAATGTTGTTACGCAATACATAAAAAAAACAACAACAAAAAAAAACATTATATTACATAACACAGTTGTCATAGCATCAGAAACCATATGATCAATATTTAATTTTTCAAATACTCGCTCCTGTAATAAATATATCTAAAAGTTGGGAAGTTAGCAATGAGCTACCAAAATTACTTCACAACAATGACCTTCTACTTTCTGTGTATGGAGCCAGAAATTCCATCCCTTTCAAGTACTGCCCCTCTTTTCTGACTGTTCAGCCCTGACGCTCTTGCCCTGTCACACTTCTTTCTCCCATATGTGTCTCCAGGTTAGGCCATTGTTTCTTTACTTCCTCGACTACAATTGAAATAAAAAAAAAAACTTTCTCCAGGGTCACAATGTTCAGTTAGTGTTGTGTTGTTTATTTATAATTGTGTTACTTTATTGGCAGCTTTTCTCTGTTTTAAGAAACAAACAAAAAATAAGTGGCAATAACAATTTGGAGTAGAAAGCTTTTAAGATATTAACCAAATATGTTCCTACCATAGAAACTAGACTGAGCTACCATACACTTAGAATGACTTCCTCCAATCACATTCAAAAAATCCTTCAGCCTTCATTTGTTTAAATCTTTTACTAAAACTCATGTAATTGTTTCAGTTGGATCATGCTGCTTTCCACAAACTTAATTGCCTTGGGGATGTATTGTTGGACACATAACATAACATGAAATGAAATGTTTGCTGCCTCCTCTGATCTCCAAGGAACACCTTTGAAATGAATTCATTTCAATGCTGTTTTTACAGGTTAAACATTTTAAATAAATTAATTTCTCTGCAACCTGAAGAGCGCTATTGACTGCTACTTCCAGTGCAGGGCAGACAAGAACCACAAAACCAATCCTGCTTAGTTATTAGATAATTGTTCCCCATTCAAACACATAGATGCAGTGCCAAACATGCAATGGATGTCTTATAAGTGTAAGCATGTATGTTTGATTAGAACTGTTCTCTGTATTTGAAAGTTATCCTAGTGAGGATCCATGAGTGTTGTTGGAAACATGCCTTTGTAGTGAACTTCAGGGATTTCTAGGTGTGAGGCAAGCTGAAACAATGAAGATTTCACACACCGGGTTTCCAGCTCTCCTTCGCAATGTGTTGTTCTTTTTGAAACTTGTATATTGAGTTTAACCTCAAATGGAGGTCAACAGCTTTTTTTCTGTTTTACTGCTTGCTCCATAAGTTATCATGTTATAATGAATTTTGTGTTATAATGATTTAATGGGCACTTTTGGGTCATTGCAAAGAAAGATAGAAGAAGGTAGAAGAAATGTATAAAAGTAGAAGGTAAAATAAATTAATAAAGAAAAGTGGGGGTTGTTCAGATTTAAAATGCCTCAATTGGACAATGGATAATTTCAGATGACCTGATGACCTCATGTGACAGGGAGTATCCTGTCGCTGGTTCTTGAGTGCAGGTGTGCCTACATGGAAGCAGCTGGGACGCGCAACAGGAGATACGTTGCTAAGCAACTAATTGAGCAGGTGCGCTCGCCCAGTGCTGAGTTGATCGGGAGGTCCTGATCGGCTAAGGGGCATGCCAGGGGAGGCTGTGCACAGCTCAAAAAGCATCTGCGCCAGGGGCTCCCGAGTGGTGCATCCAGTAAAAGCACTCGCATAGAGTGCAGGATGTGCCCTATAGTCTGGACATCATTGGTTTGAGTCCAGGCTATTCCTTTGCCGACCGAGGACTGGAGCTCCCGGGGGGCGGCACACAATTGGCTGAGCACCACCCAGGGGGAGGGAGGGTTTAGGTCGGCCAGGGTGTTCTCGGCTCACTGCGCACCAGCGACCCCTGTAGTCTGGCCAGGCGTCTGCGGGCTTGCCTGCAAGCTGCCCAAAGCTGCGTTGTCCTCCCACGCTATAGCTCTGGGTGGCTGCATGGTGAGTCTGCAGTGTAAAAAAAAGCGGTCGGCTGACGGCACACAATTCGGAGGAAAGCGTGTGCTCGTCTTTGCCGCTCCCAGCTTGGGGGTGGTAGCTGTGAGCGGAGCTAAACAAAAATAATTGGACACTATTAAATTGGGGAGACAACACAAAAAAACTAATTGGCCACGAATAAATTAAAAAAAAGCGTCTACACCACAGCTCGAGGCTACTGCACGCCATACAGACGGGTGCTGAGCGAAAGCTTGCTATGTTGACATCGAGGAGGAGAGCGTCCGCTCCATGGAGAGAAGTACTACACGAAACCCATCCAATGCAAGATGGTGCTTGTGAAGGCATTGCCCAGTCGAGGCCGTTTGAAAAGGCTGTTTGAAGAGGCAGGAGTCGCCGTGAGAATGCTGGGACTCCGGGAGCCCAGAAGTAGGTCAGTTTAGGGGATGTTGATCCCAAACAATATAGAGAGGGTTTGCATAGTGTAGTGGGAGCAGGACGTTCCTTTTAGTGGGACTAGCATTCGCCCTGTGTGGCAAACATTTATTTTTAGCCTTGTTTTGTTTTTGTTTTTTAAATCTGACACTAGGGCTGCCATTGCTGGTACCCTAGTGGCAGCACCTGTGTGGTAATTAAATCAGCATGCATGTGCGGCGAGTCAACACCCAGTGCTCTGTGTCTGCCTCAGTGCTATTCAGTGACGACCCACGTATGCAACATCACCATGTTACACCTCACTATAGATTCACATGCATGGGAGGTCTTATTTCAGACTGGGCATGTTCATGATTGGGTCACTATATCTCACAGAAAAAAGTACAGGGAATAAAGTAAAAATGATACAGCACACCCACATTCCTTTGCCTTCCATAACGCACCAATATATTGTTCAACATAATACCGCACCTATAGTTTTGATATTTTTTCACATATCATTAGCTGGAAATACATTTCTCCACTTTTTAATGTGGGAGGGTTTGTCAGGAGAAATATACATTCTCTTATGAGCATCGTAGTGTGTTAAGATCATGCTCCCTCATGCGCTTCTTGTAAACAGGGTGATCTGTAACCCTAATGCTAGAATTTACATTAAAAAAAACAGAACTATTTTACCAATATTCCTGGTTTCCCTATTTGTGCATGTACTGCATAGTCTGAAGAAGGTTCAATAAATCAGCCACACTGTCACAAAAAGAAAGAAAGAGAGAAATAAAACAATCAAGCAAATATAAGTAGCCTTCTGAAACTTTGTATTCATTTTTAAAAGAAGAAATGCTTGCAAGAATGAATGGAACTAAATACGCCATCATTCATCCAGGAAACCTACTCCATCTTTGTGATTCATTTTCCGTCTCAACAATTCATAATGTTTATTCAGTAATGATTGCTACAGTACGGAGGCACATCATTTTTCTCCCTGTGGGCACATACAGTAAATGTAAATGTTTTTGCATCCTTTTCAGTGTATACGGTGTAAATCAAAACTGGGTTACAAAGTACAGTTAAATTAGAATGGGGAGTCTTATCATTAGACACTGCAACCTGAGCATCAGATGGCATGGCAGTAAATCTACAAATACTGAAAAAATACAAACAAAACAATTTAAAATTCAATGACAAACGTTTCAAAATGTTTCTCAATTTTAGTGTATCTTGCTTGGCTGCGAGAAGGGCTGTCACCAGCAGTCCAGATTCTATTCACACTCCTGAGACAACGAAGGAGCACCTTTGGGTTTTCTGTCAGGTAACATGTGCCATCCATTTTGACGGAGATCAAAACTGGATAAAATGCCTCTACGTCTACTACCTTGAACAACAGTGTTCCTTATTTTACAGTTTGTAACCCTAGTCCACGGTGTTGATTGGCTGATCTTGCACCCATTGTTCCAGGAATCCATGAGGTGATGTCACTGCTTTGTGAATGTTCCAATGCTATGCCAAGCAACAATTCTATTTGTGATATCAATAATTCTATATCAAGAAAACTATTTTTCACGTCAGTAATTTTGTCACATTTCTTACATCAAAAATAGAATGGTTGATCTCAAAAACAGATTGATATTAAAAATTCAGTTTTTAATATGAAAAAAGAATAGACAATTGTTGCTATAAAATGTTTTATATCAGAAATTGAGGATTCAGTGTTCCAACGGTTTGCCATACAATACAATAGATATTCCACGGGCCTGGTTTAAACCATACTGAATTAGAATGGCACCACAGCTATTAAACAGCATAGCTATCGATTACATTTGGATCTGATCAGGACCAGGTTTAGCAAAGTGACGGTTTCAGGAATCGATAAACTGAGCAGCCTAAATAGAGGGCACTGTGAACATGCATGGATTACTCAGTCATTCCAAGAATGAGGAAGGCCCAATAACTGCTGAGCTCCCAAAGGGATAGAGTGGGGGGCTTTTGGCCATCTCCATGAGTAAAACAAGCACTCCATCAATAGAACTCTGTCAATGTTCATGGTGCTTTTTGTTTATATAAGTACAACGTATGGGAAAAGTATGTCTAAACTGGAATTAAACAGCTGCATTCAGAGAATGACTTTCATGAGACCAGACAGTGGAACAGTGCATTGGATTTTAATGAAAGCAAGCTAGACTCTGAAACGAGAGCCGGGGGAAAAAAAAGATTCTATAGCGTAGCTGGTATTCTAAGGCATGATGAAACGCATGACTATCTAAAGTAAGACACAGTAAATCTATAGTATGAGAATATGAATAGCACAGTAAACCCGTAAACATACCATAGTAATCATCTATATGGATCAGACACAATACTGGAGGGTCAGCACTTCATGTTGTTACCACAGAAACCTTGGGAGTCATTGTTGTTTTTCAAATGATTAACCCTTTCATGGCTTTGGCTTGGAGTCTTTTTTCAAAGTGAGATATTGATGAAAGTGTTGTGGGTTTCAGTCTAGGAAAATTTAGCAGCTTTACAAACTGTATTTTATTCATTAACTCTATAGCTCAATAGTTTAAGCTTTATGAATATGTCCCCGCATACAAATGATATAATTTCCTCCATCTGGCAATACCATCTTAAATCTCTTTTGTTTTGACAAACTCACGCACCTTATTGACAGCTGCTAATAACAGAGTTAAACCTGGGGCTATTTAAGCCTTAAATACTGCTATAAACAATTTTAGCCAATTGTGCTCTTGTCCAGTTGACAATAAAGGCCAATTGAGTTTATTCATCATTATGCATTAATGGTTCAGGAATTTTCAAGCCATTACAAAACAGGCAAGGCTGCTGTTGTGTAAGTTATCTCGTTTTGAAAATGAAGTTTACCCCGTTGACCTATAAACCACATCACGGTAATCCATAACTGAGAGAGAGGCACCTGATTTACAATATGTAATCTGCCTGCTAAGACAATACCTTCAGCTGCATAAAATCAATAATTGAACTTAGACTTGACATATTACATTTTCAATGTGTGCTGAATACTGTAGAGAGGAATCGAAAATAAAAATGAAAACCTGAAAATGTTTCCAGCTCCCACACTCATTAGAACGGAAAATGATTTTGAGAATCTCTCAAGGTAAAGAATAAACCTGGCTGGTGTTTTTTTTTTTTTTAATAACTTTGGTTCAGAAGAAATCAGAGTCTAAGTGCCAGATATACAGTAAATACTGACATTGTTTCAATCATTAAAAAATGTGGACTTGATGATAAACAGCTTCTCTGTCTGTCTGTAAGGGTTTACTTAGTTTATTTTTATCTTTAAAAGCATGTAAAATTTCAGGTTAGTTCCTATTTTTAATATTTAAACAGGGGGGGTAGAACATAACATATCCGAACAGAAGGAGTCCATTTCTCCCACCTACGCTGGTCCGGATCCTCTGCACTGATTGATCTCAAAACCCTGTCAAGCTGGCAATTCAACAGCGTGCCTATATAACCCATTCCATCCCTTCACCACTCTGTGTGAAGAACAGTCTCCTACCTGCTGTCCTCCTGAGTCTAGCTCACATAGTTTTACTACAGAGTTCAAGATGATTTTTTTCCCGTTATTGACTGCTGGTTTCTCACTGTCTTTCAACAGATAGATAATGTTTTGCAGGTGGTGTTGAAAGCTGTCATTATGGGTGCCAGGCTTGCTCCAAGCCTGCATTTCAGTAACCCATCAAATAAGAGCAAAGCCCCTTTAATGACAGGCTGCCTGGTCCTCATTGTACAGAACTAGGTGCCCTATTGAAGCAATAAGAAGCACTGGCTGGCAGCTGTTCAGGCGTTCAGAAGCTACCCGTGTCAGCTAGTGATTGTGTGTGCGTGTATGTGTGCCAGGTTTCCTGAATGCCAGCTCACAAATGTTATTTCTAGTTCTGTCAGAAATCTGGTAGCAAACCTTTTACTAGGCAGATACCAGGAATCAAGCTTTTAAAAAGAGCTAATAGGGTTGGGCTTATCAATTATATTGGGCTTGAAAAGTTTACCATGGTATTTTTGCATATTTACTATGTTTTATCCCATAGTTTCCCCTGGTTTGCCATGTTCTTTAACATACTTTCCCATACCTTGCTGATCTTTATAATGCTTATCTATGCTTTACCATGCTCTCATTGTACTTTTACTCTGGGAAACTTTTATAAGGGTGTTAATATTTAACTCATCTGAAAAGCAGCACGATTGAAAAAACAAAAATCAACATTCATTCTACTGTAAAATAGTACATCCTTTATTGTTCTTTTTACCTGACACTGTTCTTTTAATATGTATATTAAAAATAGATGAAGTTTAATTTTACCATTACTCAAAAACCTTTACAAATACAAAGTTTTCATCAGTCCTGTAAAACTCAACCCCATCTCATTCCAGTGTCAAACTGGGGCTTCCGTGGTTCCATCTGCAGTCTGCAATCCAACCTGCAACAGGATATTGAGAAACAGAGGTTGTTCAACTGCAGGCACACAAGCATTCTCCTCCCCTCCACTTTGATTGGCTGAAAGATCTTTAGCATTTGGATTCTGGCAAAATGTGCATTCTGATCAGCTGAAAGATTCTCAGTCGTCTATAATAATGTACTGTATAACAAAAGCTAAATCAAACCAATAATAGCTGTGGCACTCAAGCACTGAGGCAATCAGCTTCTGGTCTTGTTGAAGAATGACTTGGGTCCAGAGGGTAGGACACTATCTTTTATGACTTTTCTGTTAATTTAATCACATATCAAGCACATTCAGCAGTTATTTGGTTATTAGCAACTAGTAGCGCTTTAACTTTCAAATATAAATAGGCCGTTGCTGCTAAATGAGATTAATTTATATCAACTAAACAAGAAAATACGGAATACATTTGGAGTTAAGTCAATTTAATTGACATTTTTAGGGGATATTTGTGAGGGAACCTTAATCTTAATTCAGCATGCAACATTATAGCTGATGAGAGCTCTTGGCTTGCATTTGTGTGGGTGAATTCCTCCAAATCCATCAATGCTTAACAGTTCATTGCAACTGAGAACATGAATGGGGGAATCAATATGAATGCGGTGTTGGCCACGGAGTTCTGACTTTTCTCCATGTTTCTGCTGAGATTAAGGGCCATATTCACAAAGCATTTACCACCATGCTAAGTCACCCCCCTCCTCCTTTATTTGTAAAACCAAAAAACAAACTTCTGTTGTCAAGAAGCAAGTAAGGTGCACAGAAGGGTTCATTTGATATTATTATACCTTGCAAAGCTTTTTTACATCAAGATTATTTTTGGTGTGAGCTTAACAGGCTGGCCAAGGCTTTGTGAATATGGCTCTAAATGTGATCGCACTATACCTTAGTACACTAGCTAGCCTTAACAGTGGGCAGGACCATGTAGCTCCTACTGCCTTGTTAAGAAACAGGTGTGGCTTGTCCAGTGATGAAGGTTTTAGCATGTCTGTTGCTTGTTACAGTGTGTTTCAGAAGTCTTCAGGTTCAAACTTCATGCAATCAGAGTTGTGGTTTCCCGTTTTGCGAATGTTGCACTTCTGGTGATAATCAAAACCACAGACTGCACATGTGATTTCTAATGCTGCGCAGTCTTGTCCATTGTTGTATCAGCAACTAAAGCCTGTGGGCTAATGTCTAAAAATTTCTCAATGTCTCAGACTTGCTTCTAAAATGCCCTAAATGTAATACATCGCATCTTTAAATGATCTAACATAAAAATTTAAACCGAACCCAAGAAAAGCACCTGTATGCATCATGATATATTCCAAAGTACCTTATTCCTAAGTGCTGCTGTTCCTGTAGGAAGCGAGGGACAGGGCATGGGGGGAGGGGGGTGTTTCGAAGCCCACGGCCTTGTGTTTGTCCTGCAGCTTTAAGCATGATAAATGCTTACTAAAAAGATCTTGATTGCTTTGGAAGTGCTGTTGTAAGCCCTCAATCAGCAGTTTAAATATGGAAATGTTATAATTAACTGTGGGTGAAAGTAAAACACTTATAATGAGTTTCATAAGCTACACATTCAGCAAGAATTCGGTTTGTTGTTAACTCCAGAGAGACTCACGTTCTCCTCCCCCCTCCTTCTGCTGCATCCCTCTTTTCATCCAACATCACTCTCCCCTTCACCACCCTCCCCCCCCAAAACAAAATAATTCTGTGACTTCCCTTACTCACACGCTTATAAAGCGTTTGTATAAAGGACGTTTATATGGGATCTATTTATACAAACATTGTGTAACCAAAAGAGTGAGTAGCATTGCCAGGCTTGCCCCTGCAGTAGATTTGGAGTGTATGCTGTGCAATGGTTCTGAAACAGCATTGCACTTGACTGATATGTCAGCACTGTGGTGCTATTCTGTCAATTGGATCGATCCTAAAGTCGTAAAACTAGTCTGATGTTTAGATCCATCACTGTCTAGATCTTTAAAACAGACTCCAATAGCTCATGGTTGTCTGGTTCCTAGAAGCTGAATGATCCCATGACTTGAAGGACCTGAATGACTCAGCAGTAGCAACATGGCAAGGTAACCCATTCCATACATCCACTACAAACTGCACTGAGCGTCTGACTTCACTCAATTTCCAACTGTGTACTCTGGTCCTGATCTGTGTGGCACTAAACATTTTTTTTCTGATTTGTACTGCATGCTTCTGACTTTGTAACTAAACATGCTGTTTGCCATTGTAGCTGCCACTACCCATTAGTACAGAACCATATAAACATCACTGCATTTCCATTAAAGATCCATTGAGTTTTGCTTTCCTTTCATGTGTTGTTTATTTAATGGATATTGGCATGGTAAGCTGCACTTTATATCAGCTTCCAGCTATAGCAGGTATTAATACACAGTAGATGCCCGCTGGATCACCACCGCATCACCTGTGAATCAAATTTAAAATCAATCTGCGCAAGTACTGGCTTTTTCTTTTTGACTTGCTGCATTTTTAAGCGTAGTTCACATCTATTGGACTGTGTGAACAGGCTGGCTGGTGGTGATGTCAGGCCATGCTGCTTTATTATAAATAAAATATTTCAACACAAAACAAAACACAGAGCAAACAAACCGGCACATTGGCCAAAATAAACAGACAAACAAAAAACACTGAATTAACTTGTTATTATTTTTAGTTTTGTTCTCTCCCAACTCACTCCTGTTCTTTCTCCCTGAACACACCAACCCCAAGTGAGTGATTCGTGCCTCTATATATACAGCTGTGCCAGGATTCAATTGCTAATTAACCATTCACTTGAACCCCGGCACGTGAACTCATTTGTGCAATCCCCATGCCCACATATTACTACACATTTTAACTGCATGTGAAGTGATTGTGCAATCCCCGTGCCCACGTACTACTACACATTTTATCTGCATGTGAAGTGATTGTGCAATACCTGTGCCCACAGCGCAGACACAGCATCTTTCAACAACAACAAAGCGAGACACGGACAGCTCAGTAATATTGCTCCATTCAGATATCTGGCACTGTTCAGATAAACTATAAGCAGCCCCAACAAGTAAACAAGTTATTTGTTTAATAAAGTGTACCAGAAGAAATAATGAAAAAATAATGAGAAAAATGGTTTTCTAATAATGATGGTGCCCTCTCGATGAAGGCTCTACCACGCGCTAGTTGACCTTGACTTAAGTTAGCACACTCGCCTTCAGCTCGGGACGCATAACTCCTGTTACAGTCAACAAACACAGAGTAGAGAGTAGACGGGCACTATCGCTTAAACAACTACAACAACAACAACAACAACAACAACAACAACAACAACAACAACAACAACATGACTGTGTAATTCCCCACGGCAGCTGAAACTTTTTTTTTTGAGAGGAAACAGACAAAAAACAAACAAACAAATCAAAAAGCCCAGATTGGCAGATGAGACATCCACAAAGGCCGGCCTGGATCAGCACAAGGAAATAAATATGTGTGGTTCAAGGTTAATGGATGTGTAAAACAAAACAAATTCCATGTCAAAGCCAGTGTGACAGATGATTTGATTTGGGGCTGCTGTGCAATCAATCTGTTACCTGAGGTCCTCAGCGCACGCCTCTGGCACAGCACACGGCAGTGACACCGGGGTGCTGACTAAGGGCTTAACCAGTCACACGGCAGTGACACCGGGGTGCTGACTAAGGGCTTAACCAGTCACACGGCAGTGACACCGGGGTGCTGACTAAGGGCTTAACCAGTCACACGGCAGTGACACCGGGGTGCTGACTAAGGGCTTAACCAGTCACACGGCAGTGACACCGGGGGCTGACTAAGGGCTTAACCAGTCACACGGCAGTGACACCGGGGTGCTGACTAAGGGCTTAACCAGTCACACGGCAGTGACACCGGGGTGCTGACTAAGGGCTTAACCAGTCACACGGCAGTGACACCGGGGTGCTGACTAAGGGCTTAACCAATCACACGGCAGTGACACCGGGGTGCTGACTAAGGGCTTAACCAGTCACACGGCAGTGACACCGGGGTGCTGACTAAGGGCTTAACTAGTCACACGCCCCATTCCTCTGCTGCCAGTTACTAACGTGAGTTTGACCTCCATTTGACACTTACATTTGACTTTTTGTTTTGTTTTTTAAAGACTTTTCCTTAGAGTAAGCCAACGAGGTGTGCACAACAACCTCAAATGGCAATGACATACTGAAGTAATAAAAGAATAAATACATAAATAAATAAATAAATAAATAAATAATTTGGTTCTCAATGAAGTGGGCTTAAGGACTACGGCTAGCAATTATTCTCCAGGACAAATAATAAATAAATGAAGTGTGCAGGTTCTTTTGTAAACCAAGGGGACAAGTTAAGAAGTTCTTTTCAGATTAACCCGTCTGACTTCATACAGATGATCATTGCAGATCCGCATAGAGGTAACAAGCCACTATCAAAGGGGTAGGTGAAACAAACAGAACCAAATATAACTACAAACATAAGTGAACTTCACGCAAAATGTATGATAATTAAGTGAAATAAAAAATCATCTAATCAATAATAATACTGCTGCTGCTACTAATGCTAATAATGACATTCATTAATGCATATACCTTAGTGCTGACTTTTACCACCCTACAACCTCTCTAGCATTGACCTCGCTGGTCTCTTTAGTTCTGTGTTGCGTGCCGTGAAACCAAAACAGCAATAAAAAAAGTATTAGAATGAGTCAATGCTGAGGTAAATAAATGAAAGCGTTTTATCCCACTGGAGTGTCCAGCTCCATGAAGTATTAATATATTGAACGAGAAGCATACAGTATAATGATCAAGTTAAATAAAAAAAATAAAAAAATCCATCTTAATGTTATTATAAATACTATTTTGCTACAAATTAGGAACTGCTTTTCAGACATCAAGCTAAAATCTTTGTTTCACTCTCGGGGGTTTTTGCTTGGTAATTTATTTTGCGTTAATCTCATTTAAAACTCCAGAACAAAAACAAAAACAAATCGCAGTTTGTGCACTTTTACCAAAACTGCATCACTTCAGAAGACAGAACACATTTTAAAATTTAAATACCAACGCATGCTAAAAACGGATTCATTTCTCAAACTACGTTTTTAAAGCAGCCCCCTTTTATTAGGCACTTTAAATACAAAGCACACCACTTCCTTTAATATTTTCTTTGATATACATGAGTTTCTTAAAGGATTTCCACTATCTTATTAGAAATGTACTGTTTAGTACTGATCTGTACATTCTACTTTGTCTCCAGCATTTGAATAATGCTGGAGACAATGCTGGTCAAAGATGGAGATTAGATAAAGGGGCATTCAGAACAGAAAATAGGAGGCACTTTTTTACACAGAGAATTGTGAGGGTCTGGAACCAACTCCCCAGTAATGTTGTTGAAGCTGATACCCTGGGATCCTTCAAGAAGCTGCTTGATGAGATTCTGGGATCAATAAGCTACTAACAACCAAACAACCAAAATGGGCTGAATGGCCTCCTATCGTTTATAAACTTTCTTATGTTCTTATGTTCTAACATATCCATGTAACGTAAACAATCCAATTGAGGGATTGCAGTCACTTGACCACAGCAGGCTACGCCGCAATACTGGCGGTGAAAACAACATAGCTGTCAACTCTCCCTTATTTGCCGGGACTCTCACGTTTTTTGGACACTTCTCCCGGACAACTCCCGAGATGACAATAGGTACCAATTTGCACAATTTCCTGGACAATTTCTGCAAAAGTAATGTGCAGTCTGTCAGGGCCGTAACCACAGGTGGTCCTGTGTGGGCAAATGAAGTACCGGTAAATGTATTATTATTTTTTTTTAAACTGTGCACCCCGAAGGCGGGAGCTCAAGTTTAGGACAAATAGGCTATAGAGATAATGTTGCAGGCTTTAGCCAATCAAAGCAAAGTGATGCTATGTTTGGGTGGGATCTTCCTCTCACACAACGAATCATGTGCAAGCTTTGTTTGACTGACAGCTTGTGAGGCAGTTGGCGCAGATTTATTTAAAATGTGCAGCTTTTTAAGCAAACTTGCAGACTAATTAGTAGTAATGCAATGGTCAACGTGCCAAAACAAACAAGTATTACATTTTTAAAAGACAACAGACAGATAATGAAGCCACAAAACCAATTCACATATCTTCCTCTTCCTCCGAATCTGCAAATTATTCATTTACATCTACTTCAGCAGTGGAAATTGTAACATGTGAAAATAAATGTCAGAAGAGAAAATGACCATATGGACTGGATGATTCGTTTGTTACTTCATCTTTTGGAAAGTGAACCAGGGAACACTCTAATGAAGATGTGAGAGCAATGTCAATCATATTTCAGATTGTTAACTATGCAAATTGAACAGCCGCTTTCAAAATGACACATATGATATGGCCTCATGAAAGCTGCATGTGCATGCTTGCCAACATGGCAACATCGGACACATTCGGCAATAGAGGTAGTCTACAACTAGCATGTACTTTGTTGTGCGTTAATATGGATGAAGCTGAAGTTTTTAGTCTTCGTTGAACAAATAAAGTGCAAATCGACTGTGGGGAAAAATGATCCAACACAAATTTAAGTTTGAGATGATTACCACAGGATTATCTTTCCAAACAGGCACACACTTTTAAGGCTCTTCTCCACCGTGAACAGGATTAAGACAGCTGAGCGAGCCTCAATGCTGACAAGTCGCTTGAACATGCTGTCTGTCCTGTTGTTTGAAAGAGACCTGTGCGATTCTCTGGAGTATGACTCTACAATTGCAATATTCAGCAGCAAGGCCCTACACCGTACCCTGTAAGGTTGAGCGGAGACGAGAGGATGCAAACTAGGCAATGAAGTAATTTACTAGCTTTCATTATATTTAATAATTGCTTACAATGTAACATTGCTGTGTTCTCACTGGTCTGGTGATGCTACATGTTTACTAGCTTTCATTACATTTAATAATTGCTTACAATGTAACATTGCTGTGTTCTCACTGGTCTGGTGATGCTACATGTTTGGCTATTTAAAGCACATTCAAATGTACTTCAACCATTTTAAATGGCTTTACAGGGTCATATTTAATATATTCAGGGTTTTAATGAATTTAAATAGTTTTTTCAATGTAAACTATTTTCTGTGATGTCAGACCTTTGGTAATTGCCCATCCACCCTAAGCTGCAGTCTGTGGTCACTTACAACAATCCTTTCTGTACCTACTAGGGTTTAGGACCCAGGGGAGCCCTGTGGCAGGTATGCATTCAGTGCATGAGGCAAGCTCATATACTTGCCTTCGTGTGGTTTTATATATATATATATATATATATATATATATATATATATATATATATATATATATATATATATATATATATATATATATATATATATAAATCCACTCCTGAATCCTGCTTGCTCATTTGATTGTGCCGAGTCAAATTTATCTTGAAGTCTGTTGGTGAGTATCTTGGTAAAAATATTGTAGATTATAGGACGTAAGCTAATAGGTCTGTAGTTCTTATCACTTCTTCACCGCCTTCTTTCTTGATGTCAAATGTTGTGCTGTGTTCTCTGGGTGTCTTTCCTGACTTCATATGTTTGATAGCATGGGGGGGGGGGCATTCAATTGCGCATATATATATATATATGTACAAACGTTAAACAAAACAAACAATATAGTCATCAACCAAACAGGCAGAGGTCTTTCAGTCTCTTCGTTGGTTCAGGCCAGGGTTTGTTACCGTGGGTAGTTTTCATACAGAAGTATTGTGTCTAAGTGCTGTTCAGGTTCTCCAGTCCAATCCTAGTTGGGTGTTCAGTCCTTGGTGTAATTTTAATTTTAATTTCTTTCTTTCTTTCTTTCTTTCTTTCTTTCTTTCTTTCTTTCTTTCTTTCTTTCTTTCTTTCTCCAAAACTCTTCTCCAAAGTGTTCTCTCGCTCTAACAACCTCCTATTCCTTCACCTGTCAGGATCAAAAGACAAATAAAGAAAGCCCAGGGTGCAGTTAAATAGAGCAGACTGATTGGTATATCACCTGTCTGCAGATTTGCCTTGATTACACCTGGAGACAGGTGTGGCTGTTCTGCTGCAGTATGGAAATTTCCACTGAGCTGTCCGTGGTCCTGACTCTGTGGAATCCTTTGCGTTGCTGTCCGTGGTCCTGGCAGTCAAGAAAGAAACAAACCTTGCAGTCACATAACGTCCATCCACACACACACACACACACACACACACACACACACACACACACACACACACACACACACACACACACACACACACACACACACACACACACACACACACACACACACACACACACACACACACACACACACACACACACACACACACACACACACACACACACACACACACACACACACACACACACACACACACACACACACACACACACACACACACACACACACACACACACACACACACACACACACACACACACACACACACACACACACACACACACACACACACACACACACACACACACACACACACACACACACACACACACACACACACACACACACACACACACACACACACACACACACACACACACACACACACACACACACACACACACACACACACACACACACACACACACACACACACACACACACACACACACACACACACACACACACACACACACACACACACACACACACACACACACACACACACACACACACACACACCACCACACACACACACACACACACACACACACACACACACACATATATATGAAAGCAGAGTATTATTGATCCGCCATGTATGTTGAGTGTAATGAATAATGTTGCAATACCACGTTGCTGTGTATTTTGGCTTTTTTTTAATTATTTTTTTATGATGGACTCATTGTGTGACCCTGAGCAAGTCACTTAACCTCCTTGTGCTCCTTCTTTCGGGTGAAACATAGTTGTAAGTGACTCTGCAGCTGATGCATAGATCACACACCCTAGTCTCTGTAAGTCGCCTTGGATAACGGTGTCTGCTAAATAAACAAATAATAATAACTTATTGAATTTAGAGTTTGTTTTCATGTTATAAAGCAGGTGCCATAGTTCATCCTTTGATGACCAGGTCAATGTGCAGTACCAAACTCAGCCTTTAGGTTAAAACATTCGCCTTTCAAAAACCGTAGCACTTCTAATTACCTCCTTGAGGTGCATTATATTATTACCATTTCGAGTTATTTTTGTTTGCAATTTTTAAAGATATTTTTATCTCTATGATCCAGGTCACTCCCACACGGTATGTCTATAGCTGCTGCTGTAGTAATTGAACACATTGCAGATACAATAGCTGGGGTGTCTGTTGTGGGGGGGGGGTAGGTAATGCGGTAATGGTGCTCACTGTACCAGACAGGAATCAAAATCACATCCTTATGTGGTATTTAGCACAGAAAGAACATCTAGGCATCTGATCTGTAAATGACACGTGTATTTCAGTGCTAAAGCAGAACCACTACAATTATTTAAGGAGAAGAGCATTTTATTTTTCCCTTGACTTTTTAGTGGCAGCTGGTAATCAGAGGCAGGGGGCAGTGTTGTTCTTTATAAATACATTAAAGGACTGAAAACAGGACTTCTGCTTTGCATCCCACATGCTGAGCCTAGAGCACGATACATGGAAATATTTGAAGGAGTGAGCATATTCTTTTTTTTTACTGCATCATTAGCTTATATGTTCACATTTTGTTTGGCCTTAAACATGCCTCTCACATTGCAGTCACAGATCTTTTTGGTTTCCAGATGACCATGCTATTAACTTCAAATTATACACGGACAAGACTGATTATGGGTATCATCCAAAATAAATAAATACAAATAAACAGGAAACAAAGCCACCATGTCTGCAGTTTTACCTTAAATCTTGGAAAAATGTTTGTGAAATGTTCTGTTTTTTGGGCTGCGTGTGGTCTTCTTTTCAGTTTAGTTATTCACAAATATAACATTTGTAAATTGTCACAACACTCCTGTTTGTTGCATTCAATGGCAGTCATGAGAAAAGCCCACCACCACTGCACTTACTTCACCTACTTAATACCTCAGAATTATCTGAGATACAGACCTCATATTTGCTGGACATTAGCAATGTTTTTTTTTCGGAAAGGAAAAAAACGCACCAATTTATCAGAAACACATACACACAACACTGGCTGCATGCATATACAAATAAAGACACAGTACACTTTAACACACGAGCACAACCAGCAACACATTCTCACACTCTTAACCAACAGACACACTGTTAAAAATGCAACAGACATGCTGTCAAAAAGCTGCAGGCTGCCGCTTTGCGGGTAAGTACAAAGTAAATATTTCCTTTTGAAATCAGATCCCTTTTCCCCCCTGTCTCGAAGCTAGCCATTTGTCACAATGCAATTATAGACTTATCGATCTCGGAGCAATTAACGTCACCCCGTCCGTTTTTTCTTTCTTTCTTTTTAATTTGTAGGTTTACCAGTCAGGAGAGAGGTTTAAAGTAATACATTTCATTTCCCGACATTTCTTGCTTCTTGCAGATTAATGGCGAGTCCGAGACAAAAGGCTTTTATTCACAGTCTCTGCAAATCTCTTCCTGAATAGATGTCAGGGCTTTCCATCAGGCTAAAGACCCTTTCTCTCAACCTACATGCCAGCCCCACCTCCAGGGTTCAAAACCCTGTTGTATCATGCCACATTTCTATCTGCACCATAAAACCAGTCTGTAAAACTCAACCTAGTTCGAACATCATATTGAGACTACTGGCGGTTCCATCTGCAGTCCTCAATCTACACTCTGCAATCCATATCTGTAACCAGAACAATAAAGAAAAGCCACTTGTATGTAGGGTTACCAATGACTCCATGTACACTAAGACACATTGGAACAGCTCAGGATTTTCAACTGACATCACAGTGCATTCTGGTACATTTGACCTGTCTCAGGTACCTTTCACAGGAAGACTACACTTAGTGTACATAGAGTCATATGGTAACCCCACTTATATGTATCATGCTTTGTAAATGCTATTTATAAATAAAATAATTAACCAACCTCCAGTATTCCTCAGAAAGTATTATATATTCACTGCCTTAATGTTCAACCAGCAACTTTGTATTTTCTGCAGTGCTATATTTAAAACCCTGCTCAATTCTTTGCATTGGACACACATTAGGTAACTTTCACTGGCAGCAGGAAGAGTTCGACCAGCCCACACTCCTAAATGGGTCTGAATTGAAATTGATCTTGATCTGCTACTGATTTCAAATCATGTTCAAGTCTATCCCAGTGGCAGATGGCACCATGACTTAAACTGGTTTAGCTATGCTTTGTGATGCTTTTTTCTGATACTGGAAGCCAGGCCTGAAAAAAAAAGTAAATGGCAAGCCACAACATGTAACCCACCCATCCAGACTGATGTAATCACTGCTTACAGCATATTACATATTTAGAGAGTGCTTGAGTTTCAGTGGCTAACCCTCTAATCCTGTGTACAGTTATTCTCAATGCACCACTGAATCTTCCCAAGCAAGAGATTGGGAAGCTAATGCTCACTCATGAATATGTAAGGGAGGCCTCTGTAGCCCCCACTTGCTCTCTGGGTTCTGTAATTGATTGCCAAACAAGAGGAATACAACAAAACCTTCTTTCATTTTTTTTTTCTTCCAGGCATTTTAAAAGGTTACCTCCAGCGCAAACTACTAGAAGCAGAGTTTTTTAATTCTTGCAATGACCCTTTGCTAGTGTTGCTGTGCCTGTGTTTTTATTCAGCGAACTGTCTAGAACAGGAATATATCTTAGTTGTTGTAGTGCCTACTAGTTGAAGACCTGTACCTTAAAGTTACGTTGCTAGCACCTCTCCTTGTTACTGAGCTATGCGGAAAGCGGAGAGAGAGCTGTGCCTTGGGGATATCTGTAATAACACAAGTTTACTAGAGGGTTAAAATTATAAGTATTTCATAACAGAATGTAAAGACTAGGCTACATTGTCAGAAGCTTCTCTCTGTCTGGACTTTCTGTGTTGCCCGTTTTAATTGTATTAAAATTGAGGCAACATTCAAGCAATTTTTTTCGGGCAGTTTATGAAGCAACTTGTTTTTAAGCAATATCCACCATGTGAATAGTTCAAGGTACAACATCTAAACAATGTAAGCTACTGGTGAAAACTGCTTGAAAATGTCCCCAACAATGGGGTTGCTTCAAAAGTGACTAGAAAACATTGCTTGGAAGTTGCCTGATGTTACCTGGAATATCTGAATGAACACCATACTCACCAACCCATTGTTTTGACTGCGACACTGAAACAATAAATCAGTCCTTGGCAAGTGGAATAGAATGCTTTCTGGAACCCTCGCTCCACATTCCAATCTGCATCTTTACAGAACATGTGGTCAGCAGTCTCCCATCAAATTCACTGAAGGAATTCATAGACATATCTTGTGAACAGTCTCCGATACAAGGGCAATTAGCTAGGAATGTGGGTTGTTAGGCAGAGGGGCTATGGGGGGTTGCTAAGAAGAGGGGCTCTGCTTATCAAGGCATGTATGGGCTGAGGGTGGGGGTTCAGGTTATATGTAGTGTTATACTGTTAAACATCAGTCATTTGAATTTCTGGTCTGTATTATTGTGTGCCAAGGGTTACTGCAATATCTCACTCCACTCAGTAATGCTCTTCAGAACCCGTCTTGTGATCTTGTGAAAGCCAGTAAACAAGCCAGCAATTTAGTTTCACTGCTTGGGGACAAAAGAGTAGACAGCACCTATAACAACCTGTTGCCTGTGCACTGGCTGCAAAAACTGAAATAATTGTCTCAATGCCTCGTACAGCTGGCTTCAAACCCAGAGATCGAATGTCCCAGCTTTAATGCCACAGGAATACTGGCACTTGAAACCATTTCTTCCATCTAACCACACATTTGAATGGTCGAGTGTGCAGTTCTTTGCCTCGACTTAAAGCCCAATATCTCCTACCCAACAAGTTGCCAATGCTGACCCAAGCTATGTGGAGTGAGATCAAATAGGAGCAACAGGCTATGATGCCCAGTGTACTACGGCTGGTGCAGAGCTCGAGGACACTGTGATACTGTACCCTAATGTCCACAGCATCTTAAAAGTACTGCTTACCATGCCCGTGTCCACTGCTTCAGCTGAGCACTCCTTCAGCTGTTTGAGGCGCTTGAAAACGTACCAGCACAGTACCATGTCAGAGATGCAACTCACCAGGCTGGCACTGATGAACAGTCACCACGAGGTGGCCATCGACAGTGAGAAACTGCTGCAGGACTTTGATGCAGTGGGAACCCAAAGAATTCCTCTGCTCTTTCAGGACTGAAAACGTGGTAAAAGCACATTTATAGATCTATTAATATAAAAATGTTATCACTATCATATTAAAATGAACAACACATTATTATTATTATTATTATTGAACTACTTGTTTGCTACAATGTGTAAGAAAATAACGTTTTATGCTTAGTTAAATGGGGTGAGTGAAGATTACATTAGTGATTGTAAAAGTCATTAGAAATGTAACTAGCATGATTTGTGAGGGAGTTTTCCCTCTGGTTTAAGTTTATATTTCAGATAGATTTATTTGTACTTTTTATTGTTGTAGTATGTCATTTGGTTTACCGTTCAGTATTTTCTGCGATGTCGAGGTGATTCAGTTTGGCATACCATGTGAAATATTGTGGGCTCCCCTGCTGTTAAATGCAGTTGGAAAACGGAGGGGAAGAGAACCGACATCACCAACTGTCTGGAGCTAGCAGCTATAGGGAAGTATTAACCTATTATATTTTACTCTGTATTAGGGCTAGTTCATACTCTAGTAGTAGTGAATTTATCTGTATAACTGTACTTGTATATTAATAAAACCTGATTACTGTGACTTGAAGTTGTGTGTCGTGCCTGGTGCTTCCACTCTCAGTGTCTCAAGAAATATTAAGGAAACCATCATGTTTTCTTACATCACTCAAACGACAGAGTGTGCAACACTAATACAAAAAGGAAATGTGTGGCTGCACTTATTATTATTGCTTCACATTTAAATATATTTTAATTTCCAGCTACACTAACCAAGGCTTTCAAACGCAAGTCCTTTAACAGCTTTCCCATCATCAGTATATTATACATTTGTTGCAGATTGTTTTGTTTTCCAGAACTTAAGTCAATTACAAAATATTTGGTTTGTATATATATATATATATATATATATATATTTGTATTTCAAATGCAATTTGGTGAGCTTCGGTCTTGTAACTTTCTTATTTTATCTTATGATGAACCCCCTTGAAAATGAGATGCATTTCTCAAAGGTTCTTTATCCTGGTTATATCAATAAAATGAAATGGGAAACTGAATGTATCTTCCGCAACAGCGAACAGTGGGCATGGTTGCATAAAACCATCTTATTTAAATTCTCTTAAAATATGTATCTATGCAGCGACGCGACTGCTGTGTTTTTTTTTCTTCCCACAGGTCCATTGATAATGTGGTTGCTTTAAAATTCCACAAAGCATTTACAAACTAGCTGCAAATGAGTTGTGGGAGAAAAAGGGCAGAGTTAATTGGGCCCACTGTCACCTTCCAAATATCCCAGACTGCTGTAAAATGCATGAATGCTGTACTGACTGGGGACAATGGAGTATTAAAGAAAGACTTTTTTTGCACCAAGTAAAAGATGCCTCATGAAATGTACTGCATGTAGTGCTAGGCATATTGGACAATAACATAAACAAATGGTTGCAAGATAGTCAAATTGTCCATAAAATTTAAGTCAGATTACATTTACAGATGAAAAGATACATAGTATGAGGATGCAGTCATATGTTGCACTCATTTTTAACTCATGCTCTCTGCCATTTATCGTAGAAACAACTTTAATCTTCTAGATGAATTCACAAGCTGACAGGCAGAGGTGTGGAACTCTATGCAGCCTCTGAGTTTGTTCTATAGATTTTTGTGAATTTCCTTTCTTGGCTTTTAAGAACTCAGATGAAACGTAAACTGCTAACTAATCAATATGTCCAAAAAGCTCTCTGGGGAAATGTTGATACACCCTGTCCCTTTTATTTAAGCAATCTGTCTAGAGAGTCATGCAAACTGACCATAATTTGAATTGGACTGTGCAAGGTAAACATGAAAGCGGTTCAGTGGAGACAGGGAGCAGGGAATGTTGGTACTGAGGATGGAGTTCTTATAGGAGCAGCACTTTCTAGACCCACTGCCATTGGTCAGTTATTTAGAGTGCTTTATTTACTTTGTAGGACTACTGAGGCTTAAAATCTAGATGGGACAGTTTACCAAATGAACCATGAATGTAATGAACGCAGACAAGGAATTCTAAATCTTCCTCATTTATTAATTGTTATGTGATTACCTTAACCCCTGCCTGGATAAGCCACATCTGGGTTTTAACCAGGGATTCCCCCTATATTGCATTGACCGCTTATCCAGGGTCATCCTGGGCATTGATGATATCCTGGGCCTTGATGAAATCCAAGGGGATTCCCTGTGCTGTAAAATCCTGCTGTTGCAAAACCCGGCAGGATATGAGTTGATCAAATCAATCCCAAAGTATGCTTTGAGATAAAGAGGGTGACCTATACTTTGTTTGTGTTTTTACTTATTTATATATTGATTAATTTTATTATTTGTGTCCAACCACACGTACACATGCATCTGTGGCATGTAACATTTGAAACCACCTCTTCTCACCAGCCAGCAAGCAAACTGCTCAAACCTGATCATCACTAACCTGACACAGATGGACCAAGCATTATTCAGATGCAGATCTAGGGCCACATTCAAGAACAATCTCCAAGCTTCATTTTCTGGCTTATGTTTTTTGACTTATCTCCCATAAGAATGATTTTACTTTGTCATATGTTTCAATCCCAGAAAAGGTTAAGCTTGTAAGGACCCTAGATTCCCTGTGGATGTAAGAAATATTGCATCTGTTCTACAGTATGTGATATTTTTTACTGATGTGTTTTTTTTACAGCCACTAAGGGCAGGGTGTTGCAGGGGGACAGGCTAATGGTTACATTCTGGTGTGAAGACATGTTTGACAGCTGTATTGAGGCAACAGGGGTGCTTTAATCTTCCGAGTTAAAAAAAGACACCAGGCTGTGATGAGTAGAGCAGAAAATGATAAAGAAAGATAATCTAAACAAGAATAAAAAATACATCATTTCAGATAACTGTGTAATTTCAGCCCTCCATTTCACTCCCCTCTACCCAGATGAAGCGTGACCCTTACCGTATTTATTTTTTCATGAAATCTCTAAACTGTTTTAATACAGATGCACTCGCCCACACATCATCAAACCTGCCAAACAGAAATGCAAGACAAGACTCCTACAGACATGCACACACGCACACAGGCATGACACTTTATAGTTGAAGGGGAAGAAGGTGAGATTGCTGCAGGTAATATGGAGAATTCAACTCTACAAAAATACTGAAATCAACTGCAGCCCTCGGAGGCCACTGTGTTTGTGACGTTCCTGTGTGTCTGTTAAAGGCTTGCAGGCAAGCTCAGAGGTGGAAAAACATATTCCCAGAATAGAAGCCACCATAACTTTCCAAAAACATTAATGGTTGTGTCCTTTATGTGCAAGTATCCCAGCGAGCTCCAGAAACGCAAAGAAGCTGTACAGCCAGTTTGAAAAGAAACCAGCCCTACACCCCTTATAAAAGTTTCCCATAATAAAAGTATAGCAAAGTGTAATAAAGCATAGTAAAATCATGGTAAAGCATAGGCAACCATTGTAAAGATTAGTGAGGTATGCTAAAGCATAATTATAAACATGGCAAACCTGAGGAAAATTATGGTAAATGCATAGTACTTAATAACCATGGGAAAAGCATGGCAAAACTGCAAAAATGACCGTGGTAAACTTTTATAAAGCAAGTAGTACACGCAAAACCTTGCTAGTAACCAATGCAGGAATCTAAGGACAGCAATAGCAGAGTATGGGGGCGGATTTGGCAGAACAAAGTGTTCTGGCTGCAGTAAACTGAATGAATTGCAACACAGCCTCAGCAGAATCACTGCAAAATCACTGCAAAAAACAATAGCTCTTAACATGTTTCTCAGGTGGGATCTTAATATTTTAATAATGTAGTTGGAATAAAATGGCCATATAGAATCTAAGATACCCTGATATAAGTTTACCACGGTATTTCTATGGGGTATTTTTCCCCTTTCACCATGCTTTTATCATGGTTATACCATGCATTTACCATTTGCCATGTTTATTAATATGCTTTACCATTCCATTCTGTGTTTTACAATGCTTATCAATGCTTTACCATGCTTTCACTGTGTATTATTACACTTTGCTATGCCTTTAATATGGGCACATTTTACACTGGTAATTCCCAAGTTCCTGGTCGAATGAGCAGTGCTGTGTTAAACCCTTGCAGGTAAGTCAAGGCTAACAGTTCGCCAGTTATGCCCAGCCTCTTCCCAGATACACCGTCATGTGAAGAAGAAAATTGCCATCAAAAGAAATAGGGAGCCGTGCCACAATTAAATGGTACTTTAGATGGAGTAACTTGCTTTTTCTTAGTACCAAATACATATTGTATAGTATCACAAAAAATAAGTTGTTTTAGGGAAGACAAAAATGGTCTTCAACAATGTTAGTGAAATATTAAGGTACGTTACCTAAACTCAGTTTCTTTACTACCAGTAATAATGAACAATGTAATTCTTCAGTATTTGAAGTTAGGGATATATTTTCCAATAACCAAGCTTTGCAGGTGACCAAGTAGGACTTCTTATACTGTATGTTAATTTTTTCATCTGGTCCTAAGCAAAGCAGCAGCTGTAGACATTTCTAGGAAGGTCCCCCTGGCTCTCCTCTGTTTTAATCTGTTTTCTTTTCCTAAACTTGATCCGGAACATGTCTGGAAGGGGCTCCTGTGCTGGCCAGAGTGAAGTTCTTTGCAGGGAGACAGGTGGGTAATTAATAGTGTGGAAAATGAGTCGCAGATTGGGGCTGCAGAGAGTGAGCAGCTGAGGGGAAGGAGCTGGAACACACAGTGGCTATGCAGGTGGACATCGATCTGTTTGTGCTGGAGAGGCAGATGAGGGCAATTAAAAACTCATCTGCACGCTTTCCCCGAGTGCCACTCATTTCACTTTCTTGGAAGGCTTTTCTTTTTAATGATTGCTGAGGCTCGTTCTAAGGGAAACTTCAGAATCTGTTGCGCAGAGAGTGAAGACTTGGCAGAGGGAAGGAGAAGGTACTGTCTGCTGCAGATACATTATGCTGACTTGGGCTCCAGGAGAGAACAGGGACACTGACATACCATTCCAATGGTTGCTTTAATGATACATTTCTAATATGGAACTTAGCTAATCCAGGCAATGGTTTTTCGTGGATATAAAACTGCCTTCTTATGTGCAATTTGCATAACATACTGTAGACACTAATCACTTATTTTAGTTCAGTTATAAATCACATATGAGGAAATAAACCAATCACTGTAAATGATTTGTCAAAATTCCATTACATCATATGTATAGCTGTCATCCTGTGCATAGAACATTGTGCATAGAACACATGGCATAGTTATAAACATAATACTGTAGCAGTTCCTCAGTGCAGTGTTTTAGAATAAGTTACTTCATTGTGTGCAGGGTGGGTTTTACTCTAAAAGAAATGATTTGAACCCAGAAGCCAAACTGTACTCCTATAATAAGAGACACTCTACACATGACGTATTAAAAAGAAAATGAATCTTTATCTGCTGCTTTTGGAGCATTGTGGACTGCTCACCTGCCTTAATCTGCTGGGTATCTCGACTGACCTACGTCCCAAAGTCCGAATCTGGACGTGTTTTCATCCTCGAGACCAGTCGACTGCTTTTGTTTCACAAGGGTGTGCCTATGTTTGGGCAGCAGCTCCTGCAGGTGTGCATATCACACAGCTGTCATGGATATGGGTTGACTACGCCACCCCCTGGCTTCCACAGAGCATGTACATAAACCCCATGATAAATGAATAAATGTGACTGTTGTTAAGCAACTCTTTATATGAATATTGACAAGTACAATTTTTAATGAAAAAAGGTCCAGAGCAATGATCGGGCCTCTGGGTTTTGGGAGCCGGGTGCTCAGTCAACAGTGTAGTTATTCAGGCATTCACAATGTTTGCAGGGTTTCTTCTTGTGTAATTAGGGTATGTTAATTAGGCCTAATTAACCTCTGTATATGAGTGCTTAAACTGTGATTACCTGAAACTGAAAATACTAGAAATAAATCTGTGGTTCAGGGACAAAAAAAAAAATTATTTAATTTAAAAAATGTTATTGCTTAATATAACATTTTTATTACTTTGAAGGATACAGACAATTATGATTGAGCAAAATATGTTACATTGCTTTTCCAGAGTTTGAAAATCCATAACCTTTTGTAATGTGTCTGGGTTCAGTATTACCTAAATACCTAAAACCTAAATACATGTAGGTACTTTTTCAGACGGTGCAATGGCATCAGCATTGTGTTGTAATGAATCCTAGCGGCTGACGAGTTAATAATACTGATATCTCTACAGTACCTCTCGACTGCTGAGCTTGCTCTTCAGTTGAATGGTAAGGCGTTTGTTATTGAACAGTATGGTTCCCTTGCCTTAATCGGCTGAGATGCAAATGAATTACAGTGGTGTCCTGTAGGAAGAATCCTGATCCATGTGGTTGGAACAGGTAATGAAATATCTGTGTTCTTTGCATTATAGCTATAGCATGTATGCTGGCTTGTGAGACACGTGATTCTGTGAAGTCGCTCCGAATCCTTGGGGACAGTGAGTGGTCGAGGTTACAAGCCCAGTGTTGAAACTCCCTGAGTCGAGGTGGACGTGGCCTCGTGTTTACACTTAAGGATGAGCTTTGATTAAGCAGGGGGAGAATGGAATGACTCTCCTCCTAGCAGCTGAGGCATTATTCATACTGACATCAGCATAAGACCTGTACTTACCTCTCGACTGCAGAGCTTGCTCTTTAGGTGAATGGTAAGATGCTAATCTTTGAATCGCATGGTTCGCGGATTGCATCCAGCCCTTGCCTTTCCATTCAATATAATGAGATGAGATGCCAATTCATTACAGTGTGACACCTCCTACTATATTATTAAGATAAACAACTGGTTTGCTATAATATTATGATACAAAGCAACTGTGCTGAATACCCTTAAGGGTGTAACAGTGTGGTCAATGTATTGGGGCTTTGCAATCATGACACAAGTACATTGGTTTGTTGAATTCAATGTGCTTTTTTGGCATAAACAGACATTCTGTTTCCCCTATATTTCTAATCCTCGCACAGGTTACAATCTCACACAGAGCAAAGGACAGAAATACTATGTTAAATATATTCAGTTCATTATTTTCCTCTCTGAGACAAAGACACAACAAATCCAATAATGATAAAAAAAACATGCATACTGTATATAAACAAATTCAAACAATGTGACATTTTAAAAATAGATATATAAAGGTATTTATTAAATACATAAAAAACATTTCTGCACATCACAAAAATCCAATAACCTAACCTTAAACAAACTGGGCCTTTACATAAATCATTTAAAAAGAAGTTGGTATTCATGAAATCTTTTGAGACTGTTTTCAAAGAGCATTTGGAATATATTTTTCAACATTTTGTTTTAAATGTATTGCTTTTATTTGTTTTACAAAGTACTGTATTAACCATTTGACTGCCAAGCAAATAAAGTTGTGTTCCTGCTGTAAAAATGTCTCTTTGCGACGTTGTTTTATGAAACCCGTTGTAAAACATTTTACAACCACACAGCAATACTAGAAACCCCCCTGTGCGGTGATAACCTATACTGTAGATGAGACAGCAAATCAGAACTCAGCAGCATCTGGGAAGATTCTGACTGCGTGCGTTTCAGAAACAGCGCTGCGTAATCCCAATTGCTTACAAATGCGTTTAGAATAAATTCAATTGTAATAAAGATCATCCCTAATGTATGTTTTATACATTTAGATGGGTTATATTTACTGCGAGGTCCAGTTTACAGTTCTATCCACGGCTGGCTGTCTTTCAGAATGTGTACCAGGTAGACTTGAGAGAGACTTAGGGCAGAGGTAAGGAGACACTTCTTCACACAGAGAGTGGTGAGGGTATGGAATGGGCTGCCTAGTCATGTTGCTGATGCAGAATCACTTGGATCCTTTAAGACCCAACTTGACACATATTTGAGAAAAATCAGCTACTAGGAACCAGACAAGCTTAGATGGGCCAAATGGGTTCCTCTAGTTCATACATTTTCTGAGGTTATACAGTGATTTATAATTTAATCAGAGTTACCTGTATTACTGATTACTGAATATCTTGAAGCTAAAATGCTTCTGTAAGCAACCACTGGTTTTTGAGTTACTTGCAGCAATTAGGAATAAAATTGAAATATTTTCCACCATGGGGTTAACATGCAAGTCAGGCTCCTATCTGATGATGCTTGTGGCTGCAGCCTGAAACAGTGCATCAACATGTAACTTAGCCTTTGAGTTAGACCTGCTCAAAATCCATCCTCTCATAGATGTGTTTTGAACAGCTACACATTCGAGGGGCCTGTGAAAAATTGAAAAATGTGTCCTTATAAAAAATAAAAAAAGAACAAAGTTCCTGGAACCTCAACAGAATTATGCGTCAACAAGGTACTAAATCTAATTATAAAATAGACAGGCTTCTGAACTTGACTCTCCCAGGGATTTAAAAAATATAACTCCAACAAATATGTAACACATATGCCCAGCCACAACGGTGAAGGCAAGATTAGAGCTTTCAGTTCTAGTTATAAAAAGAAAATGACCATGACCTGCATCAACCTGTAATAAATCTCCTCCTAGCAGCTGGTGAGTTAATAATACTGAAATCAGCCTAAGGCCCATGCTTCCCTCTCGATAAAGAGCTTGCTCTTTAGTTGAATGGTAAGACGTTCCACTTTGAACCGGATGGTGTGTGGTTCACATCCAGCCCTTGCCTTTCCATTCCATTCAATTCAATGGACCGAGATGCCAATTCATTACAAACCATATGAACATTTCTAAATATAAACGTGACATACTGTATGGCTGGACAGACAGGTGTCTTGATATTTTTGATTTTGATACTCACAATAAAAATCTAAAGTTTGATTTGATCCCAATTGTTCAAAACGGTTCTCTTGATGTAGCATATGTTCATATTTACATACTGGAATCTCAACCTATATCACAGTATATACCTAACTGGGGATAATAAGTCAAATAAGTTCAAACATACAGCCCCATCTTAAACAATGACTAATGTGGAAAGGCAGCAGGTCGGTCAAGGCTAGCGGTGGGACTAGCAGAGGCAGGAGACAAGAGATTGCAGTTTTTAAACCAAACAACTCCTAAATAAATCAGCACCCATGCTAAAGCTATCTCAGTGCAGAGACAGGAAGCACTGCCTGCAGATCCCTGTCCTTTTCCTAAATGAACTCCAAACAGCAGAACAAAGCAACTGGCTCCTCTTGTATACACATGGTCAAAATCAAATTGGCAATCAATTACACAATTAACCTGACCACATGTTTTTTTAAGTTCCCCTCCAATCAGGTCAGACTTACCAGTCTAGCCACATTCGCACATGGCTGGCTTGTCTGCCTGTTGGAGGGGAATCCAGAAACAACACAGGAATTCAAACAAAAATAATCCCTGCTTTTAAATATAAATATTTTAAATAATTACATGTGGATGGCCCATGCCCTGCTACAAACATACATTCTAGCAAACATAAACACACAGTATACATGTGAAGATATACTGTAGGCATTGCTTACATAGCTGGCAGAAGGAAATATGCTTGTATAGAGAATGTAATAGATTTAAATTGCTAAAAACAGCTGCGGCGCTTATTCAAGGGCGGCGGTAATTCAAAGAGCTCTGATTTTCGAAGGGGGCGCAATTTTGTATTGCAGTATTTGAGGGAGGCGTATATAGAAGTTTATTTCTGCCGATATGACTTGATCAGGATGGTGAAGAAGTCCTACAGCTTTAAAATGAAAGCTATTGCGCTCGCAGATCAGATGTGTGTTTGACTAGGTGATGTCACATACCAGTGTAGCTTGGAGAGGGACATTTTCCCTTTCTTTTCTTACAGCAGTTTGTAAGAGTCGCAAGGCTGAACTCTTTAATATACGGTGCGTTTCTTTCTCTTCAACCAGCAAAGCAACTGAACACTCCCGGTCTCCCGATCCAGGCAGGGCTTCGGTGAGGAAGATGAGTTCATCCTGTGGCTATCCCCTAAACAGCAACACCCCAGTGAGAGCTACACTACACTTCTGCTCCCCATGACACTCCAAAACACCACCCCCCACCACACTCTCCAAACTTCCTGTCTGGAACAGGATTCTGCAGCTTCTCTTATTAATCAGACGAGTTCATCCCATGGCTATCCCCTAAACAGCAACACCCCAGTGAGAGCTACACTACACTTCTGCTCCCCATGACACTCCAAAACACCACCCCCCACCACACTCTCCAAACTTCCTGTCTGGAACAGGATTCTGCAGCTTCTCTTATTAATCAGATGAGTTCATCCTGTGGCTATCCCCTAAACAGCAACACCTCAGTGAGAGCTACACTACACTTCTGCTCTCCATGACACTCCAAAACACCCCCCCCCCCCACACTCTCCAAACTTCCTGTCTGAATCAGGATTCTGCAGCATCTCTTATTAATCAGATGAGTTCATCCTGTGGCTATCCCCTAAACAGCAACACCCCAGTGAGAGCTACACTACACTTCTGCTCCCCATGACACTCCAAACCCCCCCCCCACACACACACACTCTCCAAACTTCCTGTCTGGAACAGGATTCTGCAGCTTCTCTTATTAATCAGATGAGTTCATCCTGTGGCTATCCCCAGTGTCTCTCATTAGCCAAAATACCATGCATACAACCAAAACAGAAATGCATTTAAGAAACTTAAATAATAATCATACAGTTCCTCCATTACAACTAAAATGTATTACTTTTCTTGATATATATATATATATATATATATATATATAGTCAGATTCGCACATAATCTTTTTATTTATTTATATATATATACTCTAAGCACACTCTTAAACTTAGGGGAGTCTATCAGGAGGACATAAAGATGTTTCGGACTCCTGTAAGTGGATCGTTCGTGCACTGGGCTTGCAACGTATCCAGATGACTTTTAATAATCAAGAAGCTCACACATTCGATTTGAAGTTTTAATGAATCAGAGTAGTATTAGTAAACCTTTATTAAATGCTTAAAGATGGATTGAGTAGTTACACACTACGTTGAATCCCAGCTGACAGGCAATCTGGGAAGTCCAGTGCCTTAACAGGTATAATAGCATTAATACTTCAATACGTTTATGGTTATAACATGTTTTGCCCTTAAGCTATGCATGCATAAAGCTAAAAACGCCCACCGCTAAATTCTAGAACATCCAATATATATCACTCTCCACAACTAAAACATAAATCCTATACCTTATAGCAATGCATCAATATAAAGAGATATAGATTCAAAATAGTTCTTACCTTCCAAATTATCTATGGAAGTGTAGAGTGTGAGGTAAGGACAGGAACTGTCTTCAAAGGCAAAGACTTCTAAGCAGTCAGTTGGATCAGAGATCTTCAGAGCATGGATCACATCAGCTTGTAGTTAGCAAGTTGACTAGGATTTTACCTCGGTTTTTATGTTTTTGCTTCGCTTCTTACGCCAGAAGTCTTAATTATATCTAAAAATTAATCTGTCTTAACAGCTCCTGTCCTTCAAGTGAATAACATTTTTAAAACACCCGGTAACTCCTTCTATAAGATTAATTAGCCATCATCCCCTAGTCCACCTCTCCTACATCTTCAAAATATGTAAGGTGAACTTTTGAACTGATGTTATTCTTTTTTTGGTACCAGAGAGTTCCTGAACACAGCATGCATGTGAATACATGCAAGTATATGAAGAATACCTAGAAAGACGTGTTTAATATATAACACCTACTTTGGTGTAATTATTCCAATCCTGGGTTAAAAATATATTTCCCTTTTAACATCAAAAGACATCCTCATTAGTAGGCTAGCTTTATTACATGTATAGATGTGGCTTAACAATTAACTAAAACATATTGGATAGGGGCTGGTAGAAGACTCCTAGCAAACTTCTAAGTCTGCAATTACATATCCAATTATTCTCACTTAAATCCAGTCTATCAAGAACCAGTCCCATTTTAGCTATTCAGTGCTTTAAATTAAAGCTGACCTCTCTCTGTGTTTTACAAAAATCCTGTTCAGGCAAGTTCTGAACCACCTGCTTCTCTGTCGAGGTCATCCATCATTAATAGAAGAGTCTTCTGTAAGCATTTTCTCAGACGTGTGGCATAACATGGTCCTATGCTATTGCTCCCCCTCACTTGTTTTTACCAGGTCTTCATTCATTTCTATGATTTAATGAAGCCATGTATAGTTCACCACTGACTCCCCTTTCCTGTACCAGGAGGTATTTCTTATATGTAAAAGATCACTCATTATAGAAACCTTGGATTTCAAACCCCCCAAACATTGAAACTTGCATTAGCTGCCAAAAAGTTATTTCCTTCAATTACCCACACGCCTGATACCATTTCGTTTCAAGCAATGCTGATATGTATGCCTTTGTGGATTTTCACTTTGTCTCATATGCAGTGACTGGCTTCAAACAAAATATTGAATTTACAATGACATCCCATGACACACCATGCTGCATTTGCAGCAAAGTACCCAGAAGGTGAGGCGCGGAAAAATGCCTGCGAGGAGCTGCAAAGAACAATGAGAGCACAGCAAAGTAAACTACTGGCATGGTCGAATAAAGGTGGAAGCTTAAATTCACCAAGTTTAGCAGGCTCTTAGAGATCGTTCGCAAAGGTAAGCCTTTCACTGATGGTGAATGTGTGAAGAACTGTCTGCTTAATATAGTCAAAGAGCTATTTGCAGAATTCCCCAACAAAGCAAAATATTGCAGCAAATGCAAGATATGCCTTTATCTGCAAAAACAGTTCACGATTGAGCTGTGAAAATGGTGGATCAGGTTGACAAGCAGCAAATAGAAAATATAAGTTCTGCTACATATTTGCTTTGGATGAGTCAACAGATGTCTGTGATGTTGCACAACTCTGTATTCTCGGCCGATATATACCGGTATGTGGCAACTTAGTACGCGAAGAAATGCTTGCAAATTCTGCCAATGAAAAATCAAACAAGCAAACTTGACCAGCTATGAACCGGACTTCAAAGAAATGAGCAAAACGATGCAGCAGCAGAAGCCACATTAAAGAAGCACACTGTAAGTAAAATAATCAATTTAAAATCTCTTTAAAGTACATACATTGTGTGCTTATGATTGGCTCTTTGCAGACCACGTGCTCTACATTTCCATTCAGTCTGGCTCTCTTGCACAAAAAGGTTACCAACTCCTGGTCTATGAGATTACATACTGCATCACAGCACATGGTTGTATAATTTAAAAATACATTAAAAAAAACCTTCATAATAGACATTATTTTGAAACCTGAGAGAGAGAGACAGAATGTCAACATTTGCACTTTGAAAGTTTTAGTTAAGCAAATATGTAGGAAGAAGAAAAAAATGAGTCTGAATAATAATTAACGTGGAGAAACCTGGAAGAGATTAAGCGTGCGGAGCCTCAGCACAGGCAGTGGTGGAGGGGTGATAACACTTTTGAATCGGCAGCGAAATAATTAATTAGATGGATCTCAAGCTCAGCAAAGTGTGAGGCTTAATGAAGCAGGAACAGGAAGCAGCTTTAGCCAGAGCCTGGAGCCATTGAGACTGTGATAAAGCATCCTTGTGCTCACAATCCACTGCCAAACTCTCTGTAATCCCAGCCGAAAAAGAAGGAAAATCAATAAAACTAGCTCCAGTTCTTTTTTTTTGAAGTCTGAGAAGCAGGTGGGGTTTCAATCATTAACCCCTTCATTCCCAGCAAGGACTCCATGTTGACAGGAGCACCCTAAGCAGGACAATTACAACAACTTTCACAACTTGCAATGCATCATCAGTAACAGCTTCCAGCTCAACTATATCTTATACAAACACATCAGGGACATGGCTTTATGGTGGTGTCACAAAGGGTGACGCCTCTTCCAGGGGTATTTGCTTGACTTTCTGCCTGTGACAGTTGTTAGCTTGATTACCCTGTCATTCAGTCACTGCACTAAGTTGTGGTGAATAAGAAAATAAGAACATAAGAACGTTTACAAATGAGAGGAGCCCATCTTGCTCGTTTGGTTGTTAGTAGCTTATTGATCCCAGAATCTCATCAAGTAGCTTCTTGAAGGATCCCAGGGTGTCAGCTTCAACAACATTACTGGGGAGTTGGTTCCAGACTCCCACAATTTTCTGTGTAAAAAAGTGCCTCCTATTTTCTGTTCTGAATGCCCCTTTATCTAATCTCCATTTGTGACCCCTGGTCCTTGTTTCTTTTTTCAGGTCAAAAAACTCCCTTGGGTCTACCTTGTCAGTACCTTTTAAAGTTTTGAATGCTTGAATCAGATCGTCGCATAGTCTTCTTTGTTCAAGACTGAATAGATTCAATTCTTTTAGCCTGTTTGCATATGACATGCCTTTTAAACCCAGAATAGTTCTGGTTGCTCTTCTTTGCACTCTTTCTAGAGCAGCAATATCCTTTTTGTAGTGAGGTGACCAGAACTGAACACAATATTCAAAATGAGGTCTTACTAATGTATTGTAAAGTTTTAACATTACTTCCCTTGATTTAAATTCAACACTTTTCATTATATATCCGAGCATTTTGTTGGCCTTTTTTAAAGCTTCCCCACATTGTCTAGATGAAGACATTTCTGAGTCAACATAAACTCCTGTCTTTTTCATAGATTCCTTCTTCAATTTCAGAATCTCCCATATGATATTTATAAAGCACATTTGTATTGTCTGCGTGCAGTATCTTACACTTCTGTATTAAATGTAATTTGCCATATGTCTGCCCAGTTCTGAAGGCTGTCTAGATCATTTTGAATGACCTTTGCTGCTGCAACGGTGTTTGCCACTCCTCCTATTTTTGTGTCGTCTGCAAATTTAACAAGTTTGCTTACTATACCAGAATCTAAGTCATTAATGTAGATTAGGAAGAGCAGAGGACCTAATAGTAATCCCTGTGGTCAGGATACTGCTTTAAAAAGCTGTAGCGACTTGTCAGGCATATGGAATACTGTGGTATTGTTATTAGAGATAAAGACTGGGAGCCAGGAGACAGTGTGGTTTTGTGGTTAGAACTGTATGAAATATACCTGCAAATATTGAATCGATATGGCATTTACCACCAGCATATGCATGCAACTACAGACGGTGCATAACCTTATTTTTTGTACTGACTTTCATCTATGTTTTTCCCTGAGAAATTCCCCACCCCAGCCCACACCCCTTTCACTGTGGAAGATACTGTGTAACTTTACAGTATATACTCAATATGAAGGTCAGTACTAAATATGCAGCCAATGCAATAACTATGTACCATATGACCAAAAGAAGGCAAAGCTGCCATCACTGATGAAAGTGTGCTAAAGCAAGGATTGTAGAGTTTTATTTTAGTCACCCACACATGCACACAAACACACATACACATACACACACACACACATGCACACACACACACACACACACACACACACACACACACACACACACACACACACACACACACACACACACACACACACACACACACACATACACACACACACACCAAGTAAACTTCATTAACTGGCTCAGCTAGCTTGTTTTCAAGAAAAGAAACAAAAAGTAGATTAATACCTATTTTACACCTCATTCCTTCCCACACACATTTCCCGTTAGTCATCGATTACATTGATTATTAATCAAATATTGAGGACGCATTTCGAAGGTCCAATGGTAACCAATTACAGAATTCAGGAGCTTTGTACATAAAAGATGTCTGGACTATCTTTGTTCTCATAAGAGAAATATTCAGTTTATATTTGGTGTTCCTTAAAATATAACCAGCCACGAAGTATATCGGATCATCACCATATCTACATTTGTAAAATAGAGAAGCAAAAGCCAGCAGCCTTCTAGTTTGCCAAGGTAACAGATCAATTTCAGTACAGATCTGACAGTAGTGAGTTGATGCAAGACTGTCTGCAGCATGTAAGAACCTGTACAAAGTGACAGGCTGCAATGGCAGTAGAGAAAACAGGTAATAGAGCATGGCAGAGGCAGGTAATTAAGGCTTCGTTGGACTAATGAAGAGGTGGTGGGGTCACAATATTCAGTTATTTGTCAGTGTTGTGACTGCAGATGCACATGATACTGTGGAGTCTGAGAGCAAAGATACATTGGGCATGTGGTAGCTGTTAAAAACATGGTTTGGTGTCAACTCTTTTCCGTAGCATATAATGCTGGTACCAAAATTGCAGGTTTCTTTTGGAATCTTTTGAAAAAAATAAAGACCCTCAGGGGTTTTGGACCCTCAAGGGTTTGATAGTGGAAAGCCTGGTGGACTTCTGTTTCCCCCCTGGAGGTGGTCAGCGGAGCTGTAAATCCATCATGTGGATATACAGTGCACTCTGTTTATAAGAATTACTGATATAAGAATCAACCGCATATAGTGATCAAAACCACTGGGACCAAATCATTCCTATACTAACCATGCTAAAATAATCTGCTTGTAAGAATCAAGCAATCCGCTTATAAGAATCATTTCAGGGCAAACTGACTGCATGTAATACGATACTGTATCAAGTGCAATGTACAGCCAATAAAGCTATTTTTGAATCTGATCACATCTCGCGTGATTAGGCATGTACGCAGCGTGTATACAGTATAATCCCTGACCTACAGAGACTCCCAGTAGAAAAAAAACAAGACGTACGACTGCATTGTACAGGTATTGTTTGTGTTCTCTGTTAGTGAAAATGTGTTTTAATAAAGTGAATACACATTCATTGAATACATACTGAGTACAGCACTGTTATTGTGTGATACGCATGTAGAGGGAGGGGGGCTGCGTAGCGGTGTGGTGAGGGGGCGGGGGGTTGCGGAGCTTTGCACCTCCGCTTTGTGAAAAAATGTGAGATTTGCATCGCAACAGAAAATAAGTAAGCCACAGATGCTGAAATGCAGTGGTAGTCCTGATAGTAAAATACTGTACTGTGATGTCATTTTAATTCAAAGGCCATTACATGTAACACCGCAGGGCAGTTAAACTAGGCACCCTCACGAGACGATTGCTTCTCAAGTATACTGTAGTAAAATAGGATTCTGCAGCCTTGAGTAAACACAAGCGTGATCATATAACAAGCTGCTTATCCATGAGGACATGTTTTGATTGTTTTAATGTATTTTCCTCAGTGATTGAGCACCATTCACATTTGTATATTTTATTTAAACTGCTGGTGTGCGGAGGCACGCTTTTGCTAATTGTAATCATATCGGTCCGCTTTTAAGAATCAACCTCTTATAAGAATGAAATCACCCGGGACGGATGTGATTCCTATAAACGGAGTGCACTGTATTGAAATGAGATTTTAGGGACAAACTGATGGGGATGATCAGGGAGAGCATGCAAGTGGTCTGGCTGACTGGTAGGAGTATGTACAGAAACACTCTTGTATCTCTAGGCCAAGGACGGGGCTTGTCTTGGGGTTGCATGTTTGGAAATTGGCAGCACTGGACAGAGAGATGCTGGAATACAATTTCTCAATTTTAAACGATGTAGACTCTTATCAGCTGGTGAGAGGCTGCAGGGGCAATGGTAGCACACACACCAGTGAATGTGATTTTATAAATACAGTGAATGTTTCAATATTGCATTTATAGGGAATGGCCGATCGATCCAACCTTGCGATTAATAGGATGTTCAGTTTCATTGTTTCAAGCACTTGTCTCTAAAGTCTTCAAAGCAAAAGGTCCTCAGTTCAAGTATTCCCTTTAGCCTTTGAAATAAACAACAGATGACATGAAAATAAATTTATTCAATTACATTTAAATCAATGCAAAATGTACATGTGTTTTGTTAAATCTTAATAGCCAGCAGAGACATCAATTTGTTTTATTTTACACATGGGATTGTGATCCCTGCTGAGAAATCCAATATCACATCATTGTAAAAATCAAATCATATTATTCCTCAAGGTCTATTCATTAAAGCGCTGTTTGTTTACTACCTAGTAAATGACACAATCATTAATATTTAAAAATGGAAGCAGACTGAAGGCACTCACGGTGCAATGCAGTCTTTATGTTGAATACGCACAATCAACCGTCGAGTGATTCGTAAAAAAACAAGAAAAGAAAATTCTGAATGTTTGTTCTATGAAATGATTTTGATGTAATGACAACATGATGCGATCTGTAATACTTACAAAATCCTGCCAGGCTTACATTAGTAGAAGTTTCATCAGCTATGCACTGTGTGTGCTGTTATACTGGATATGTACCATTGCACTGCTATATGGCCCTACAGGTGCGGCGTTCCTTCTTGCTCAAAGAAAGTGATGTTTATTTAAACATTATCAACTTTACTTCTACCCATCTGTGTTCTACAGCATCATTATTTTTTTTCATTGTATGCATTAACTACTTACAGTAAATTCATATTTTTTAATAAGCCAGACTCCTATTCATTTCTACATTAATCTTAGTTATTTCCAGAAAAGATCAGCTTAGCAAAAGGACTCATGTTAGTTATGCTTTAAGTATTTTAATGTAAGCCTGGTGTAATAAGCGGCGCATGAGGGTAGACATGTTTTATTTTTTAGTTAGGTTAGGGCAGTATTATGGTGGCTCATTGAGGAAAAATAAATGTGTTTTAAATGTCCTGAGATGATTTATCGTGATCTCGACATAACGTTTTGAAATGCCGAGTTCCTGAGATGATTTATCGTGATCTCGACATAACGTTTTGAAATGCCGAGTTCCTGAGATGATTTATCATGTGATCTCGACATAACGTTTTGAAATGCCGAGTTCCTGAGATGATTTATCATGTGATCTCGACATAACGTTTTGTAATGCCGAGTTCCTGAGATGATTTATCGTGATCTCGACATAACGTTTTGTAATGCCGAGTTCCTGAGATGATTTATCGTGATCTCGACATAATGTTTTGAAATGCCGAGTTCCTGAGATGATTTATCTTGTGATCTCAGAATAACATTTTGAAATGCCGAGTTCCTGAGATGATTTATCTTGTGATCTCGACATAACGTTTTGAAATGCCGAGTTCCTGAGATGATTTATCTTGTGATCTCGACATAACGTTTTGAAATGCCGAGTTCCTGAGATGATTTATCATGTGATCTCGACATAACGTTTTGTAATGCCGAGTTCCTGAGATGATTTATCATGCTCTCGACATAACGTTTTGAAATGCCGAGTTCCTGAGATGATTTATCGTGATCTCGACATAACGTTTTGAAATGCCGAGTTCCTGAGATGATTTATCTTGTGATCTCGACATAATGTTTTGAAATGCCGAGTTCCTGAGATGATTTATCGTGATCTCGACATAACGTTTTGAAATGCCGAGTTCCTGAGATGATTTATCTTGTGATCTCGACATAACGTTTTGAAATGCCGAGTTCCTGAGATGATTTATCTTGTGATCTCGACATAACGTTTTGAAATGCCGAGTTCCTGAGATGATTTATCTTGTGATCTCGACATAACGTTTTGAAATGCCGAGTTCCTGAGATGATTTATCTTGTGATCTCGACATAACGTTTTGAAATGCCGAGTTCCTGAGATGATTTATCTTGTGATCTCGACATAACGTTTTGAAATGCCGAGTTCCTGAGATGATTTATCATGTGATCTCGACATAACGTTTTGAAATGCCGAGTTCCTGAGATGATTTATCTTGTGATCTCGACATAACGTTTTGAAATGCCGAGTTCCTGAGATGATTTATCATGTGATCTCGACATAACGTTTTGTAATGCCGAGTTCCTGAGATGATTTATCATGTGATCTCGACATAACGTTTTGAAATGCCGAGTTCCTGAGATGATTTATCGTGATCTCGACATAACGTTTTGAAATGCCGAGTTCCTGAGATGATTTATCGTGATCTCGACATAACGTTTTGAAATGCAGAGTTCCTGAGATGATTTATCTTGTGATCTCGACATAACGTTTTGAAATGCCGAGTTCCTGAGATGATTTATCTTGTGATCTCGACATAACGTTTTGAAATGCCGAGTTCCTGAGATGATTTATCGTGATCTCGACATAACGTTTTGAAATGCAGAGTTCCTGAGATGATTTATCATGTGATCTCGACATAACGTTTTGAAATGCCGAGTTCCTGAGATGATTTATCTTGTGATCTCGACATAACGTTTTGAAATGCCGAGTTCCTGAGATGATTTATCGTGATCTCGACATAACGTTTTGAAATGCCGAGTTCCTGAGATGATTTATCATGTGATCTCGACATAACGTTTTGAAATGCAGAGTTCCTGAGATGATTTATCTTGTGATCTCGACATAACGTTTTGAAATGCCGAGTTCCTGAGATGATTTATCGTGATCTCGACATAACGTTTTGAAATGCCGAGTTCCTGAGATGATTTATCTTGTGATCTCGACATAACGTTTTGAAATGCCGAGTTCCTGAGATGATTTATCGTGATCTCGACATAACGTTTTGAAATGCCGAGTTCCTGAGATGATTTATCTTGTGATCTCGACATAACGTTTTGAAATGCCGAGTTCCTGAGATGATTTATCATGTGATCTCGACATAACGTTTTGAAATGCCGAGTTCCTGAGATGATTTATCATGTGATCTCGACATAACGTTTTGAAATGCCGAGTTCCTGAGATGATTTATCGTGATCTCGACATAACGTTTTGAAATGCAGAGTTCCTGAGATGATTTATCTTGTGATCTCGACATAACGTTTTGAAATGCAGAGTTCCTGAGATGATTTATCGTGATCTCGACATAACGTTTTGAAATGCCGAATTCCTGAGATGATTTATCTTGTGATCTCAGAATAACACATTTCATTTTTTTTCCACTGTTCAGTATTAGCCACTGTACAGCATGCATTGATCTACACAAAAATAGCCTTGTCTCAAAGCACCATGGGATAGAATCTAAAAGCATATTTTCTCCAAATTGTCACTAGCACATTTATTTTCAAGTAAAAACTGTAAAACCAATTTAAAAAAAAAACACCCTTAGACTGTTAACAGCCCCGTAATGTAAACGTTTGATTGATTTATTACTGGCTTGGTAACTGTATTAGGTTCTTTTTTTTGAAAAAAGAACAACACATCTAGATCCATCTGTTTTCTCCAAAACCATATCCAACCTTGCTTTAACCCCTCCATTGTATGCTTTTACCATTCAAAGATTCCTATTTTAGATTTTTACATATTGCTAGTAGAACCATTGCATATGTTACATAGTAATTACATTGTAAATATGGAACCACATCTGCAAACATAGATTAATTAGCAAGGACATCAGCTGTCTACAACTGGTAAGCAACTGTCTACAAATCAATGTTTTTGTAATTTACATTTTAACTACACATTTATCTATCTATTTACTGTGTTATTACACTGTAATTAAGACTCATTTTATAAAAAGTAGCTATTCATTTTGTTTAATATTGTATAGCTGGGTTCAATTCTCCTTAGTACAAAACAGGACAGGGCTTCATTTTCTGGTCAGAACTGTGGCAATCCCGCTGAAATGTGAAGATTCCCCTCTGATTACAAAAGTGTTGCTGGCAATTCCTATACAACAGATCTCTGAGCTTCTACCACTAATCATTGGGCTTAGGAACTTCATCCATATTCACAGCTCTCTTTCCTGGGCATTTTCACCTGGCATGAACTGTCACTCACTTCTGAAGAGCTGTAAATCATGTTTTCACAACATCCTATGTTTAGTCTTTTTAGCTTTCCCATTCTCTCTGTATCCCGAAATGTTTTGTATTTATAGTACTCTACTATAAACCCATTATTCTTTGGCATATTAAGGATAAAGAAAAGTGTGCAACTCTGAAATAAAAAGATGGTACAAACACAACATGATGTGCAAACATGTTATAGAAATTCTTGCACATGAAGGTAATTCTTTAGGTGTGTAACTGCTCATCCAAGTAAGCCTGGCTTTTTTGTGCAGTGGTTAGGATCTGGGTTATTATTATTATTAGTTTATTTAGCAGTCGCCTTTATCCAAGGAGACTTACAGAGACTAGGGTGTGTGAACTATGCATCAGCTGAGAGTCACTTACAATTACGTCTCACCTGAAAGACAGAGCACAAGGAGGTTAAGAGACTTGCTCAGGGTCACACAATGAGTCAGTGGCTGAGGTGGGATTTGAACCGGGGACTTCCTGGTTACAAGCCACTGGACCACACAGCCTCCTATGTGAAGGTTCTGTGATCGTGCTCAGTCTGTCTGTGCGGTGGGTTGCCTCTCCCTGTTGATCTTTCCTTTTGTGTTAGGAACCACCACCACATGCCCGGGTGCTACTCCTGGTTTGCTGTTTCCATCACATTGGCATGGACTGCCCATCTGTGACTAACCGGCATGACACTAAGGTGAAAAATCACATCCACTTGCATCACAGAAACATAAGGTGATGAATAGATTGATCAATCAGACAGAAAATGAGAAGACAGAGGTATGTGACTTCCTCTGGAGATAAATTATCTAAAAATATGCTCCTGATGTATATGTAGCATTTGCAAAATGACCGCTATTGAAAACATGCAAGAGCTTCAAATGAAAATCTGGTAAAAAATAAATAAATAAAAAAAAAATAAATCAGCCCTGCCCTCAACTAGTAATGACAAAAAACCTACTGATGCTTTCAGTTTTAATAATAATAATAACAAAAAATAAAAACGTAGTTAATATTCCAGTCAGGTAATGTGTCAGTGTGTTTAAAACGTGATTACACAAATGGCGGTTGGCTGAGATAATTGAAAACAATGAAATGCCTTTTGGGATGCCAGTTAACCTAGGTTGATGTATGGATCCCCAGCCCTATTCTCAGATAATAACACCAGCCTGGGCCAGCCGATTTCTCCTGACATTCTTAGAAAGCCACATGAGAGCCAGCAACTGCAAATAAAGAAATAAAGCCAAATATCTTAAACATACATGAGCTATCATTTTCTAAAGCTCCAGAGTGTTTAAAATGTATTTTCATTTCAATTGTTCCTCGCTGGAAAGCACTTTGGTGCTGAATCAAAAACCCAGAGAAGACAAAAAGGAATTTTAATACAAGCGCTGCTCCTGGAAGCCTGGTTAACACTCCATTTATGAGAAGCTTTCGTATTTTAAAACCATTCTCAGTCCTTCAGTATGGAACTATTTAAAAAGAACATCTAAATATGCCTGCTCTTTAAATATAAATAGATCCTGCTGCATGTCCATATTACTATTTAAAAGCAGATAAGATATAGGGTAATGTTATCAAATGGGAAAATCTACTTCTAGATCACTGAAATTGAGTCTGAACCTGAACTTGGGGTGGTATACATAACTACTCTTAACATGTATATAATCACACTGTTCAAAACCAACCCAACAAGAACGATTTCACATCATTCTGAATTTATCAGATGTAATACATACATTACTGTATCAGTTAATCTGTAATTTCTTTTGATAAATCATTACACAAATATCATCTTAGAGTTTTATTAACCCAGGTAATTGGTACCTTTGTGCTCTTTTGCATTTGTAGTTTTTGTTTTGTACTTTGGAAATGTAAGGGGGGTGGGGGGTTCAACTCAGATTTAAAGTTTCCAAATGTTGCCCTAATTTAACAGCACATTTTTTTATTGGGAAAGAGCAGAGAGCAATATTTGATCTTATAAATGTTTTTATTTATAAGATCAAATATGCTTTTCGCATTTACAAAAATAGAACATATCAAATGGATCCTTTTTTTCCAGGGCATGGTAAAATATTGCACATATTAGTTAACATGAGCTACACAAATTAGACGCCATCGTTCACAAGTCCGCATCACAGGTCTAAAGCACTGAAGAGCACATAAGCAGAATGAAACAATCCAGTTAGTTCTTTGGGAATTGGAGACGTGGTTGTGACTCGGTCAATGAAATGTACCCAAATCTAAATAAATCGGAGCTCCAACTAAACAAAGAACAAAACCTAGCATGTCCTCAATCTCACCTCTAATGGAGTTCAGATACCAAGCATCGGGCATGTATTCCATTGACTAAATAATCCCATTTTCACAGCTATCAAAGAAAGGAACTGGATTTTCATTTTACAGGCTAAACAATCACATAGGAGCCATTCTAGATCCCCCCTACCCCTCTCACTACAGGCAGAGACAGCGCCGGGCTAGGAATGTAGCAGCAGCGGCAACACAGGAGCTACAGTTGCTATATGCAGATACACACCCCTGCCAGTATACACTACAGTTCATAAACTTCACACACAAAGTAACAGTTTCTCAAAAACCCCTACCACCGCTCCTACTTCCCAGACCGGCATCCATGCTCACACAAACTGCTTGTTATCCTGAACATCCTCCCAGCTCTCCTATCGTTCTTCTTAAATCAAGCTTTATAAAGCATTCAGCTACCAACAAATGGGCTAATTGATTAATTACACTGTGATTATCTTGCAAACATTCACAAGTGCTTTAAAAACATATCAATATAAAATAATCAAAGTGCAATAGAAAAATGACACATCTTAAATCATTATCATTATTTTTTTTCGGCACTCGCCCGCGAATCTAGATTGGCCTGGAACTTGAAAAAGATGAATGGGTGAAACCCGTTTTTTTAACAGTTTTTACTGAATTTCTGGGCTAGCCCTGGCGAGTCTATGTTTCGCCCAATGCTTCATCATTGATTATTATTATTATTTGTTTATTTAGCAGACGCCTTTATCCAAGGTGGCTTACAGAGACTAGGGTGTGTGAACTATGCATCAGCTGCAGAGTCACTTACAATTATGTCTCACCCGAAAGACGGAGCACAAGGAGGTTAAGTGACTTGCTCAGGGTCACACAATGAGTCAGTGGCTGAGGTGGGGTTTGAACTGGGGACCTCCTGGTTACAAGCCCTTTTCTTTAACCACTGGACCACACTGGGCCAAACTAGTTTTGCCTATGCCAATTATTTGGGTGAGTCTAGTTTTGCATTTCTTCACTATCCTCTGCCAGCTTCCAAGTGCGTGCCAGGGTACCTGCCTTGCCTCCACTTCTGAAAACACTGTGTGCTGGGTTTCCACTGTGAGCAGAAAAGGCAGGACACCAGGACTCTGAAATAGTTGCAAGAAGCACTGCTCGTTAAGATATTAACATCATTTCATAAAGCAACACAATTTTGGAATAATAGGACGATTATTTAATGACAAAATAGGTAAAACAACCGCTTGAAAATGCAAAAAAGTCAATGCTACATACCGATTTCATGATTAACACTGGAGTTATCATTTACGACCTTTTGAAAATCCTGCTGATTGGTACCTAAAGCAAAAAGTTAGTCTGGAGCCCTGTCTAGGCTACTGGTTGATAAAAACAGCATTTTCTGAATTAATAAATAGTTATTATAAAGTTAAATGGTGTTGTTTCTTTCTGTAACCAATAATTAGCTTTATATATGAATCCTAAGCAAAATTACACAACCTACTACCTTGACTTAAGTGGCCTTGGTGTCCTCTACAAATCTATTGAACTGAAGGCCATGTTGGCCTTGTCCTTCTTGTTGCCAATTTAGAGCCTTGTGATTGTGAATATGATATATGCATATTTTATAGAATACATGACAAAAACACACTACATACCTGATGCCTGCCAGTACAGCTGCAGTTTGTGTTGCGTGCTGCTCCCTGGCACAGTGCCAGGCCGCGCCAGGCACAGAGGACGCGCACGTTGACTCTTCTACACTGAGCACCCAGCCGTACCAGATAAGCTGCAGCTGTTGTTTAATATGTGTGTTCCTATGGCACTAAATGGCACAAATGGGAGCCCAGTCCCGTGAAGGAGGAGAGGGGTCCTGGGCCATGCATAAGGGACGCACAGGAATGGCTACGGCGACCAGAGAGGGTGTTGTTGCTGCCAAGTTGTGGGCTAATGGCTAAATGACTTAAAGCCATAAAGGTTTTTTTAATAATTTGTTTAAAACTTTAAGTTACAACAAGGGCAAGCCATAACTGTTTAGTATTTTAGTTTGACACAATGACAATGTATACTACATGTACAGTAGGCTACAACATGTTAAGGAAAAAAAAAAAAAACTCTCATCCTAGCAGTCCCTCGGTTGAAACCACATGCTGGTCATTTTCCTGGGGCATGTCCTACAAATCACACGACACACACAAATCCTTTCCTCTTGAAACCTAACTACTAGACTCAACCGTGTTCATATACTACCGTATTTCAGCTTTATTCACGTAAAGAAAAATATCTACATTTGATTTATTTCACGTTTATTACAGAGCACCCCACAGGCAGAGTCCCAGTGCTGTCCCTAGCATGCCCATTGAAGCCAGCAATGCATATCTACACATGTGACCTTTATCTGTATATATCATCATTTGAAAATAACCTAATTTTAAAAAAATAGCCAAGAGCATGTGAAAGTTACCTTTTAACCAATGGTTTATTGCTGGATTTTGATGGGATATGAACTGGGAGATAACATAATAAAGACTGTGGCAGGGTTTGCCGCCCCTGTGTGTATTTTGTGTTTTATGTTGTTTGTTATATTTATTATTGTAGTGGTGCGCAGAGTGTGGGTTAGGTAGCACAGGTGATGTAAAATGTATAATTGTATTTAGGCACAGGGATTGCACAATCAGTCTACGTGCAGACTGTGCCGAGATTCAAGTGAATGATTGATTAGCAATCGAGTCTCGGCACAGCTGTATAAAAGAATGAATGTTTCACGCGCACAGGGTTGGGTGCTTGTGAGAGAGAGAGAGAGAGAGAGAGAGAGAGAGAGAGAGAGAGAGAGAGAGAGGAGAAAAATAATGAAATGGAAGCACCAGCATGATACTTGTTTGGTTAAGTGTTTGTTTTGTTTTGTGTGTTTCTGTTTTGTTAAATCTTTTTATTTGTAATAAACTGGCGCAACAGCGCATTGCCTTCATTTCACTCGCAGTGCTATGTGTTTCTTCCGGGTCTGACATCACCGCTCAAGCAAGCTTGTCACAAGACTAGATGCAGTATTTTTAGTATGGTATTAAGATCAATGCTTGGAGCTAATCTGAACATGGTTCAGTACCAACGGGTTAAGATGAGCGAGTAACCTTGGGGTGAACGACGCTAGAGGACAATTCATGTATAAAGTGTGCAATTTATTATTTAGATGAGGTTGACTCATCATTGATTTTTTTTATATCTTGATCCAAATACATTTTTATCCACATTACTCTTTTACCATGGATACAATTTTCCCAATAGACCTTTTCCTTGCAAGAAAGTTACAACACAGTCTGAATCTAGAAGATGGTTATAATTGTGCAGACAAAATAATCTATCTGCACTCTCAGCAAACGAATGGATACTGCTGCTGCTATCCAGTCACTATCTGTTTAGATTGTGGGTATTTTAGTTCTCGCCCAATCTCAGCACATCACTGAGCTCTAGAATGTAGTTGCTGCAACACTGCATGGCCCATGGGACTGTAAACCCACACCTCAATCTGCCTGCTAAAGCATTAAAAAACACAGACAAGGGGCAGGTAGAAGAGTTCAAGGGGCAGGTAGAGGAGTTCAAGGGGCAGGTAGAGGAGTTCAAGGGGCAGGTAGAGGACTTCATTGATAACTTCTTTCAGAAAACAATGTAGACCCTTCCAGAGATTTGTTAAAATCTCTATTTCCAGGTTTACAGCTCATTTAAAGTTCAGTTGGTTTTTAGGAAATTATTTTGCCACTGCTTGATTGAATGTTATATAAGAAAACCGGAGCCTTTATTAAACCCCAACAAGAGCAATGTCTTACCAGGACTTTGCAATGTTTTGAGTGATTAGGTATAAAGTTAAGGGTGGGCAGATTATTATGTTCTTGTTGTTGAGAAAAGCAAACTATAATTTGCTTTTACCTATATAGGAAGGCAGAGACAGCACTCTTAAATAATAAGCAATAATACCTAATTTTGATTATAATGCAATGCATCTCAAAGTAATAAAGTTAACAAGAACATATAGAACACACATGTAATACTGTTTAATGATACAATGTGTGGTTTGCTGCCTCATCTCATAATCCAGAGTTGGGTTCAGCAGTTCGCCTGCTCCCTTGTCCCCCCACCCCCCCCCCTTCACTGAGAGCAGGCAGCCCCTGAGGCACAGCAGCTCAGAACACAGTTGATTGAAATTAGACCGCAGACCCGTTTCCATACAAAGAAGGTCAGGGATTAACTGACATAAAAAGAAAGATTCCTTCACACATCCGTGAATTACATTCCAGGTAACAACGAGATAATTCTTTCTTAACATCATATAGGAATAAAAATCTTTGAAATGTCACAGTTTTAAAGGATAATATAAAAGAGGTACATTTAATAAAAGAGTGGCATTATGTTACCCTTCTGGGAGGCTGTGCTTATTCACAGCAATTCCAGCTGTTCAATTTATAGCTGAAAACTGTATTACTTGGCTTGTCAGGGTAGTAATTGTCAGCCCTTGGGAAATCTTTGTCTATGGGGATCACAGTTTTGTTTTATTTCAAAATGATAGAATTTAGGTTGGATTTTACCATTCCTTTAAAATTATATACAACACCGTCATCACCTGGCAATGTGTTTTGAGCTTTAGTGGTGGAACGTAACACTGTCAAATAATCAATCATCAGACACTGAGAGGCTAAGGGCTTTGTTTCTAACCCGTCACCTCACATTGCATCAAAATTCAAACACAAAATAGACTGCTCTCTCTCTGAGCTATTTAACTCACATTCATATTGATTTAATTTATGAAAGCAATCAAAATAAAATAATGATCTATAAAGAAGACACTGCATAGGTGTCAATCTAGTTATTCCCCAAACGAGGAGTTAGAGAAATCCCTTCCTGGTTGAAATAAACACAGCACTCCTTGAATGTTAATGTAGTATTATCGATATATAACAATTACCGTAACACTTTACATTAAGGGTTGATAATGATGGTGTATATGCATAGTAGCTACTAAGTAAATGCAGGTGTACTTACACATCATTACAATGTTATTATGCATAGTTACAATGAACTTAATGTATAAATCTTTTTGCACAATACAGGCTGACTTCACTAAAACAAACTCTTCTTATAATGAACCCCCGTTTTTAACTATCCCAACAGCAAAAACAGATTCTTATCAATAGGACTTAGCCCTATTAGAACGATCACTGACCAGGATCGACCAGATATAACAATCTCAGTATGGACTGACACTGAACTTTCTCCAGTGTGAATGTGTTATCCTCTCAGTGAAAACAAACACCATGGTCGGCTAATTCAAAGATAAAGCTAATTCAAAGATAACCATGCATGACGTACCGCCATGTTCACACAAACTGTAACCAGGCAACGGGCGTGAGGAGGCAACTGCAATTTGCATTAAGAAAAGGATGACAAATGTGAAGCAATCTACACTATATCTTTATTTTCAAGAGAAAGGTCATGTCATTACTGTATTCAGCATGTAAGTGTACATTCTTTCCTTTTTCATTTCTTTACTGTCTTCTTTTAAACATACCATTTAAATGTTGAGCAATGTGAAGTAATCTTCATAAAAGTATTATACATTGACGTCCAATTCAAATTGGGTGGTTCTTCATTATTCTGAAACAGCAGATTGCCAAACCCTATTATAATGAACCCCCTGATATAACGAACATTTCTCCAGGTCCCAAGGGGCTTCATTATAGTGAAGTTAGCTTGTGTATATAAGTACACAATTGTATCAGAAAAGGGTTAGGGTTAGGGCTAGAGTTCGGGTTATACCGTATAAAAAGATGTGTGCATTAAGTACATTGTAACTATGCATAATAACATTGTAATTATGTATAAGTACACATGTATTTACTAAGTAACTACTATGTAAATACACAGTAATTAGAGACACTTAATTTAAAGTGTTACTGGAATTACTATACATGAAAAACTGGAATTAAACATCTGAATTCAGAGAACCACAGATCAAGCATGGTATCTGCTTAGCAACACAATGCAATTTGGAACACTGAGATCCGTCAAGCCATTCTGTCACTGTGTTTGAATTGATGCGAGATTCCAAAATGAAACCTGGTAAAAACATATTAATTCTACACTTTTGAATTAAAAAAAAAAAGTGATTCAAGTCTAAACACGTTTGTTACGCTTTTGTATACCTGCACACCTGGTTTAAAATAATCAAGTAATACATGCATATTCTCCTATTTACAATGCTGGTTCTTGTTTTACAATAGTGGAACAGGTGCACCTGTCATTCATGGGCACTGGGTAATGCACTGAGCAGGACGCTGGAACTTGCTATAGAACACATTCTATTCCCAGAGGTCAGTTTATGACTTGCCTCTGTGTGTGTGTGTGTGTGTGTGTGTGTGTGTGTGTTTAATACTATTAATCATAGATGGGTCTGTCATCAAGCTCTGTTACTGTTAGACATTACTTAAACACCCTTACACCACACTCAGAGTGTAGAGAGCCATTCATTTATTACCCAGCAACAGCACACAGCTCACCCATATTAAATGTTAAGAGTACATACCCTCAACAATGCACTTATATATATGTTTAATTATGGCATACATCTACAGCCCATGAAACTTGCATTACAACTATACTGTACATGTGGCAGCACATACGGTATATCCCTTAGAAGTTTACCACTGTGCTTTTGCATGGTATTTTTGCAGTTTTTCAATATTTTTCCCATGGTTATACTATGCATTTACCATAGTTTACCCTATTTCGCCATGGTTATTAACATGCTCTACCCTACCTCTCTGTGCTTTACAATGCTCACCTTTGCTTTCTCATGCATTCACTATGCTTCATTGCACTTTGCTATGCTTTTACTATGGTAAACTTTTCTAAGGGATTCTGCACTTCAGGACACTTTCTCATCTTAAAAAATTCAGAAGCTGTATGTTTTGAAGGAGTGTATTGCTATGAGCTTCATCTTTTGCAATATAAGGCACACCAAGGTCTATCATCACTGGTGCTTTGGAAAAGACACTATAAAATGAAGAGAGCCCTCATCACGGGACACGGCAATGCTCCTTTAATGGCGATTCTAACCTTCAGTGTTTCAAAAAGTGCAGGAAATAGACTTTGATCAATAGCTCAATGTTTTTGATATAGTTATATTGCTTTCTGCCTGCTAATAATGGCCATAGGTATCTATTGATACACAACAGCCCCTAATTGAGGGGAAAGCCATCAATACTGCACCTTTAAATTGCTATTTAAGTGTAATGGCAGCGTAGATCTCACAGCTGTGTAGGTCACACTGTTGCTGTCAATGGATTAAATAAAAAGGAGCTGCTTCACTATAAGAGCCCAGTTTTGGAATCACTTTAAAAGAAAGGTATGTGAACTACATGCAGTTACTTTTATTTACTACATGCACTTTCCTGTATTAAATAATGTTAGAAATGTGTAAGAACATGGTGGATACAGTGTAGTTAATGTATTTATCAGCATACTTTTTTACTACAATAATTAAAACGGCATCTGAACTATAACAATGTGAATATTATTTTGTTGTAAGAATGCACTCAATATATAATGTTATAAAAGTGTACACTGCTGTACATGTACCTGTATTCATCCCCACTAATCCCACCAACATTTACCTCCAGCAGCCACTCATGGAGCCGCAGATGTCCAATCCTCGGCTGTGATTCCCTGCCAATGAAGGTGTAAAAGCCTATCACTATTGGATCATCACTTCTCCTACTGTGAGCAGATCAAAAACAGGGGATTGGCTTCTATTCTGTGACCTTGACATCTGATTTGCTGGCTCTCAAATGCTATTCAGTCAAACTTCCAGACATAGGCACCATAAAACAGAGAAATAACACAGGTGCTGGATGAATCTCTCCCCAAAGAAGGAAAGCAAAATGCCTTCTCCTCTGCACTCACAAAAAGAAAAAAAAAACTACACAAAAAGAAATCAAATAAAGTGTTGTGTCAATAACGTGAGGGCACTTTGAGTTGGTTAATCGTGTTAGAAAAACAAAAGTAAAAGAGAAAGAGACAATACAATCAACTACCCACGACCCCGTAGAGCTGAGCATGTCTGCAGATGGAGTTCTACACCGCTGCTAACAGACTGCATGTCTGTCTCTAAACACAAGGCCATTTAGCTACAATTCTTTCCCCGTCTCTCCTCAATTTCCATGTTTAATGATGCCCGACCTGAGTTAATAGTGGGTGTAATGACTTATGACTCACTGTTGGTTGCTGGTCTGCTTAGTACAGGAAGGGGTTGGGGGTTAATGTTAACATACATTAGAAAACCTCTGTGGCAGAATACCCAAATGGGATTGGCCACAGAGCAGTCATTAATCTATTGTAATGACCTCCGAACACTGAAGGCAAACAGACGCATGTTACTGCAAACTCATTCTGTTTTGAAACAGTACGTAATATATATATATATTCTTCCCCAGTGCATATTTTCTTATCTTGGTAACGGCCATCACAGCAGCTTCTTTATGGTCGTTAATGACCTCTCTGGCCTCGCCTCAGGGCTGTTAAGGTTCAGGATTGGGGTTTTCCACTGCCTGGTAATGAACATCATTGACTGTAGTGCTTAACGCATTGGCTGTCGATAGAAAAAGAAAAAGAAAAAAAAGAGTGTACAGGCTATCACCATGAAGCGTTACTCTGAGAAGCAAAATCCATTACGTCTGGAGCTCGTCTTTTCTTCCTGGGAATATCACACTTGATTGTGTCTCATTCAAATGAACCACTTGACTGCCTTGAGAATGGCAAACTATTAACCTTGGACAATTACATTATCTGCTCTGGTAAGACAAAAAAAAAAAAAAAAGAAAATAGTCAAATTTAAACAAATCTCAGATTCTGCTGTGTTAAAGATTCAGCCACTCAAGATAATTCCAGTGAGAGGCTGACAAGACGAACTTGCCCTGACATGCCCTCCAGGTGTAGAACTGTAGATTGGGGGTGATGGGTTTGTGTGGAGTCTTTACGGTTTTTACACAAGAGATGTGTGAGCACTAGATGGTACTTCTGTGTTCTTATCAGTGGGGGTCCAGGGTGTTAACATGTGTCTGCTATAAACAACATTGCCATGAGTCAGATTATTTCTCACCGCATGCCACAAGATACATGGAAGTTTCTATTCACGGAAAAGATCGTTGCATTTATCTATTGGGTATAAACCCACTTTAGTGCAAACATAAAGGCTTGGAGAACAGTCCATATTTCTTTATATATTGTATTCACTTTTACGTTAAGTCACATGAGGGTTTATAGATTTATTTATTTGGTCTTTGAAACATGTTTTGAAACAAAGGTTGACTTTCTTTTCAGAGTTTTTTTCTCTTATTCCGCTGACCACTTCATCAACGCACTAAACAAATTATTTAAATGCATTCATTAAAAAAAATCTAGGTAGGCCTTCAGGTTTTTCAGCAAACCATGCTAAAGATTTTTTTATGTTTTATCATTTTTAAACAATTTGGAGTTAAACAATTTTGAAATAATGAACTCTTAGACCTTCTTAAGCTGATGTTTTTTCCAAGTAAGCAAGGTTTTTTTGTTCCCCACATGAAGACCCAAAACAGAAAGCTGTTTGTTTAGACAGTAACTTGCAGATTTTTCTCTTTTTTATTATGCGTGAATCCAAGATGAGAAACATTCCTGATCTGTTTGAACTGTTATAGCAAATGTAACCTGCTTTTCTTGCCTCTTGTAATATTCATGAACATGTTTCATGTAATGGAAACATCTATATCTTCAATTGAAAACCAGCAGAACAGTCTTGGGGGAAGCAGCCTGAGTGACAAACACCCCTTGCTGTCTAATATACTAATGATCAAGGGCAGGCAGCGTAATCATTTTAAATTCATGAATAAAGTCTGAGGCCCAGTTTTCTAAAAGGATTGCACATGTTTTACGACCGTAAAACGAGCGCTGAGGGTTCTGAATTCTTGGATTGGATTTATAAAACATACGCAATGGCATAAACACGCAATTAATACGTGATTTGCAGGAGCAATGTCTCTGTGTGCTTTAGCCCTTGATGCATATGTAATTCTGTATATGCATATGTGATTCTGTATATGCATATGTAATTCTGTATATGCATATGTGATTCTGTATATGCATATGTAATTCTGGGACATTTCTGAATGAAACCTCTAAAATTGGGAGGAGATTTTGCAAATGAGGCCTATTAAATATTCTGTCTAATTTATTAAAGCTACTGGTAATTGCGGGCCTCGTATTTGCTTGATAATTTTAAGAACTCTGAAAAGCAGGTGTTAATTTGCCACAGCCAGACAGTAAGCTATATAAAAGACAAGGTGATGTGGGAGACATCTGCAGCAAGAAGGAGACATTGTTTTCAAGGACAAAGAAACATTTAATAACATTTTGCAAATAGTTCATTTTTTAACCCTTCTGATCAAGTCAGTTTGTAAATTATGGTTTATAATACCGGTACTGTATGTTTTGCAAACTCCAATTTTCAATACATGTTTCATAGCTTACATGACAAAACAGAAAGTCTGCAAATAGAGAATATAGAATCCATGTAAAAAAAGGTTCTTAGAAGCACTTAAAAAGGTCTCCCCACAGTGGCAAAGCAAGGTTCTAACGAGAGCCTTTACTTCTAGAGTATAGGCAGTGCACACTAAAGAAAAAGTCTCATATATATGTAATACAGCGAGGGCTCATCCTCCACCATTATTTTAGTAATGCCTGCAGAATTTATGTTTTGTAATATCGCATTCTGGTATTTAACAATACTGGTTCAGGCAGTGTTGTTAAATTCGAGTTGGAAAGAAAACAGTAAAAACAAAAAAAAAGGACATTTGTTTATTAAGAAGCCACTGCACATTCCATATTTTACTCCTTTGTCCTGGTGATGTATTTCGAGCTTGTAACACATCCTCATGTGCTACAAGTACTGCTTGTACCAAAATCTCCACTTCCATATTGGTCAATTTCACTTTTTGCTTCCGAGCATCCTCATCACCATGGCTAGTACCAGGCTGAGGTCTTTGTGTGCCATTCATTTTCTTTTGGAATGTGTAGCCTACACACGCAGGGTTGACCCAAACCCGCTATTTATTGTGAGAGGTGTGTAATTCTCCACTGCTAATTGCAGTGAGGGGTATTTAAATTGGTTGATTGAGGAATCGTCTGCTTTACCTAATTAGTCTTATAAAATAGGTCGTTATTTTGAGGCTGAGTGCGGCCGTACTGAACACGCACATTACAGGGCTTTTTGAGGTCAGTTTTTCCCCTTTATAAATGTGGTCCTGAATGTCTGTCCCTTATAAAAGTTGACTGTAGTGTGCCAGTGCTCCACTTGTAATACAATGTGTGGATCATGGCTGCTTCTTTGGGGTGATGTCCGGGTGATGTTAGTGCTTAAAGATGTGGCTGCTGGTCCTGCATCTCAAGGGAGAAGGAAGCCCCGCATCATCTGATGAGGTCAGATCAGTATGATGAACTGTGACAATCCTTCCACCCTCCACTTAGCAGGACGACTACCTGCAAATAAAGTAAAGGGTTGGGGCGGTGGAGGATACAGCTACACCTGGGATAACGTTGGCAACAGCTACTCTAGGTGAGTTTTCTTCAGGTTTAGTAATAAGTTAGGGCAGATGGTAGGATATGAAAGCCCCCATGATCTCTCCCCCGTTTGTCACCTCAGGCTTAATAAAGTAATTTTAATTTTGTAATTTTGCAGTTTTCCATTGTTTTTCCATGCTTACAGTACGGTATGCTCTTACTTTGCTTCACATTGATTTTTACATGGCTTTACTCTATACAAGTGTCTTTACAATTCCACTTACATCTGAAGTAGAGACTTGAGCTCTTGAAAGCTAGCGTTTGCATATAACACTTATTCTAATAAACAGTATCAACTCATTAACAGTATCAACTCATAATTGTCACTATGCTTCTCTGTGCTTGTGCAATGTTTTTACTGTGCTTTACTTCGCTTTGTATTACTTTTACCATGGTCTACCACAACACACTTTCATTAGTGTACAGATATTTTCTGCTGAAAATGCTTGGCTGTCACACCTGAAATTTATGAGGCTCCTTATGGTCTTCCCACAAGAGGCCTTACTTACTGCCTCAGAAACAGAAATCAGTCCACTGCTGAGACAAAATGGTAACAAAGCTGGTGTGGTAAACTAAACCCCTGTTCCACTCAAACTAATTGACATGCTGACACAAGAACAAATAGTTCACACATGGAAAATTAGTCCAATTAAAGAAAATTAATGAGCAAATTAGACTAAATTAGGAGAAAACATTTCTTTCCGTTTCTCAGTCCTCTGAGAACTCTGGCTGGATAGCAGCCCAGCTGTCTAATTTGCGGAGCTGTGGACTGACCAGCCCAGCCCTTGGACAAAAGAACCAGACACCTGATGCACGCTGGAAAATATGGGCACACCAGCCTGGGTACATTCAGCAAGCTCACCCCTGTGACGGCACAAGACTTACAGGTCAGGACAGGTAACTGTGTTTTCAGTCCTTTGTGCCTCAGAAACTGGGGAAGGCTGGACAGTTGAGACAACAGCCTTGTATCAAGTGCAATCTGGAGAGGGCAATTTTCGGCCGACTGGTAGACAGAAAAGACATTGAAAAGGTGAGTTCCAGGTTACAGCAGGCAGCTGTGTCCTGGTTAATAAATACTGCAGAAAAACAATGCCTAGTGAGATTCACAGTGAGCTTCAGCATTCAGTATATATGCTGTCAAAGCCACATTTCTTAAAGTCTTCCACAAACTTTGAATCAAATTGTTTATTTTTTTTTTACATTAGTATTATTCTGGTTCTAATCATAATCCCAATTTGGACCAAGATTCCAACTAATGTCCCCCTGGCCATTTTAATGGCGGAATTAAGTTCAGACTCTGTATTGGAAATAGCTGTGGATGTTGTGTAATGGATTCTGACTGCTGTCAGGTTTTAAACCCATCTATGCTTTTGCAAACCAGCCTAGCTTGGCTGTTTTGTGCAGGGCTTATGATTCTAGCTTGGGGTTTGAGAATAGTTTGCTCCCAGTGTCCGCCTTGCTACACTTACCCTAAACAGAGAATAGTAAACATTAACAGAAGGCACAGCATATAGATTCAGAAGATCCACAGGACAATCAGGACAAGGAGTCTGAGGGGATGAGCTTGTGTAGAGGGGATTAAACTAGCTGAATGGACTTGTGACAGGGCAGAGGCCCTGGACACTGAACACATTGTGTTTTGGGGCTGCCTTTACACAGCCACATGGTAAAATGTTTAATTGTTCAATTGTATAATTGTTTTATTAGTTAATTACAAAAATGTGGAATGTGGCCAGATGGCAATTGAATGATTGAAGTCAGTTTCCCCTGGCCACACCCTATAAAAGACACAAAGAAATGTTTGTTTGGGGGAGAACACATGGAGGACAGTTCAGTGAAGGCGGTTTGCGAAGCCTCAACAGAGAGTGAAAAGGTAAGAGAAACAAGTCTGGGATAGCCGGAGCTCTGGTGTTGTTTCATGTGTTAGTGTTTCTGTTCAACCCTTTTGTTTGTTCCTGTGTTTTGTATATAATAAAAATGCACCAAGGTGCTTTAAACTGATGTTCTGTGCTTGGGGTTTGCTATTTCTGCCGCTGACCGCCTGCCACTGTGCCACAGGACTCTAAACAATTTATGCCAGAATCTGTATATTTGTACTGCAGAGCAGACAGAGCTTCTCTGCAAACTCTCCCTGGGCTGTGGAGTCCGTCCCTCGGGGGAGGTGGAACTCACACTGCCCCTAAGCACCGCAAAATGTGGTTGTTGCAGCACAGCCAGTCTGAGATGAATTGGTGGCAGTCATACTGTTCTTCAGAGACTCGACTGGTGCAGGAAAGGGCCAGTCATTAATAGGAGGCAGGATGACAAATTACTTCATTTATGGCAAACCCTCTGAGCCAACGTCAGCCCTTTTCATTTTCGGAGAGGGGGCTTGCTCTGGGCCCGCAGTTACTCAGCACATTTTTTGGTTTGTGTCCAGCACAGCTGGAGGGACAGAGCGGGTGCATCTGCTGCTGGAACCAAAAACTTACAACCTGACAAACTACAACCTAATATCTCAGGATGAGAGAGTGACACTCTCTTCAGCTAATGCAGAGCACAACTGTGGACTGCAGTATTATTATTATTATTAACATGATTATTATTATTCATTTACGACATGGTCTTAGTCTATTTACAAGGATCATTAGAGTCATTGATGTTAAACTGATGTTTGTTGTCGTTATAGTGCTAGTCAATGAAAGTCATCTACATCTGAAACATTCTCCAATAAACTCTTTTTCGGGTCTCATCCAGTTCTGCACAAGTAGTAAATGGATATTGTGTGAAATACAATTTGCTCATTAAAGTATTTGAAATAACAGGGACTATCGGCTATCCAGGGACACCAGGCAACAAATACCCAGTCATTCTGCTTTTTTACATCTGGTAAACCCAGTTCTTTTTAATGCTATCCTGTACCCCTTTAGACAGAAGAGTGGGTGCTGTAATAAGATTAAGATCTGAGTTTGCTGCTCATCTGCAGTACTAAAATAGACCTGCCCCCTGAACTGTGATGAGGAGCTAGCAGGAGGGTAGGGTGAGTCGTGCCCTCAGGAGCTCAGTGGTTCGAATCCTGGTTGTGTAGAGTTGCAGATCTTGGCTGATTGCACACAGGGCTGTGTTTCGGTGGGTAAGGGATACCTACTGTTTAAGCCCCTTATCTAAAACACTGTAGATGCCAAGGAATGTTACCAATGGCTTCAATGAATGTAGTATTTGAGAACATTTAACTTGTAACAGCCCCTCAGACAATGATCTTGTCCCATACCGTTAATGCAGTAAGAGATTTTTGAATTGACATTTAATTGATAAATAAATACACAAACTTCTTATTCCCTGTCTGTTCTCTTGCTCTTGAAATGCCATGTGTTGTCTCATTTCCAGCACAGCTGCACCAGTTAATACTCTCCCAGCTCCGCAGGCAGCCTGTGACACAGTAAGAACAGAGTCATAATGATTATTTATGATATGACACCAAACAACCCAGGCCTGTCTGCAAATACTGTAATTAATAGGGCAGAATATTATGTGTAAACTATAGCTGTTTCTCGGTGAAGTAGGCGATAGATCACATCGCGTTTTACCCCTGCAGAAATCAATGAATGTGCAGCCTTCATTGCCAGCACTATTGATAGCACATATTAAACTAATCAATCATTACGTTTATCATTATTAAGAACAAATATTATTTGTTTTTGGTATTGATATATTTTTTTTCGCATGGAGAGAATCTTTTTCAATGTTTTTTTTCAGAGTAACAGCTAATGTGTATACAAAGTAACAGCTAATATATATATAAGCCCGTCCACCTGTGTATCCCCCAGCCCTGCCCCTATAGAGCAGAACGACAGTTCTATGAGTATTCCCAGCAGTGCCCCGTTATAGACCCAGCAGGGAGAACAGTTCAGTGTTTCTACAGTGCATACATTTAATTCATGGTAGATTTAAATAATAATAATAATAATAATAATAATAATAGAGGGACACCCATCTTTCTGGTCACCTGTTTTTATGAGCCTGTAAACCCCAGTACACTGATTTTCAATGCAATTAAATGACAGAGGAACCTTAAATAAGCAGCCACTTGTCCTAAGAAGCTGCAAATGTTCAGTCCTTTAGTGACCAATCAACTAGTTAACAATAAACCAAGCCTTACTGTCCGTCACTGTAACAATAGCAAACTAGTCTAACACCAAGGCTCTGCTTCTTTAATGGATTTGTTTTTGTATTCATAGCAATAACATGAAATATATTTTATTTTTCAGGCTATGTGAGACCAGCAGTGTATCTGTCATTTAATGTTTGAATTACGATTCTGAAGCCCAGAGCCTATGTCCTAAGGAAACCCAATGGGAGATGGGAAGGGGGTGTAGTCACAATAAAGTCTCTTATCATTTGCAGCTCTATTGGAAAAGGACGGGAACACAGCGGATCATAATGAAGGCCTTCGTATTGCAGAAACAAGACAGGTTCCTCGTGTCTCTCCTATCGGTCCAACAATAGCGTGAGTCAGGTGCCAGTGTGCAAGGGAGAATGTAATTACTGCACCATGCACACCGAATACCCGGGTGTATTAACATGGAAGTATCCCTTTCTGAGAGAGAGGGAGGGACGGAGGGAGGGAGATAAAATGCCGTCTTTCGAGCAGTCACTTGCTTTGCACCTAACTCGCTTAATGTTTCTTTTTTTTTTTTTTACCAGGTCAGGGACATGACAAAAGAAGCCATTTGTCAAGCTTTGACAAGCACACTGAAAACATGAAAGGATAGGGGGGCGGGGATCACTTCACTATCAGGAAGAAGCCTGGGTAAAACAATAACCACAGTGTTTAGTAAACAGCATTAATATATTCTTTAGATGGTGTCATGGCAACAATAGCAGCAAAGTGCTACAAGTCTAATCATTACACAGTGACAGATATTTCAATGGAAAGCTCACAGCAGACTTCTTTAAAAAAATCCATCAGTACAAGAGATGATCTTACACATTCAGTGTTCATTCAGTGCACATATTTCCTAGTCAAATATTCTCTCTATAATTAAAATAGTTTACTGTTCTGAATTAATAAAGTTATCGTGTATATACAGTGGTTTGAAAATGAATTATTCATGTGTATTTTTTCAATGCATTTAGATTTCCTTCAGCATGTGAAATGTTATTCTTCCGATCCATTCATGTTTGTAAGCCTTTTATTAAGATTTTTGTGCGTGTGAGAAATAATCGACCAACGTTTGACACTCAATTCTCAAACTATTCGTAAGCAATGCTCCTAACTGGAATATGATACAACTGCTGTTTCAGACAACATCGTGGGCAGCATCACACCACACTGTGGGATATATTGCATTACAAACAATAATGGAACTCCTGTCTCCCTTGACATTTCTGGCAGGTCTTCACATGTGCACTTGTCCATCACAGTATACTGTGATTCTTCTGACCACGAATCCTTTTGCCATTGATCACCAGACCACTTTTTAAAACCTTGCAAAACTGTTGAGGCTGAAACTGTTCTATCCAGGACTGAATTAAACTGTTCAGCGATCGCAGGTAACAATGAATTCCTATATCGTTAAAGTATGCACAGAACATCAGTGCATTTATTCCGGGTTATCTCAGTAACACAAGTCTAGTAGAAGTTATGTCAGTAATAAAGCAGCTTATTATACAAACTGTTCCGATAGCATGTCACCGTCCAGCTTATATATTGGTGCAATCCTTAATTAGTTTTTTGGAGGACCATTAAATAATCAGCTGGCGCACGCACACACAGGGATTTCGTAGTCCGAAATCCTGACCAAACTGCTCACACACATATTTTATATATTGTAGGGGTTAATGAAGGTTGAACAAATATTGTGAGCACACTTGAGAACACTGTGGCTAAGCACAGCTGTAAAGTAAGTAGTTGTGAGAGGATGTTTTCCAACGCAAGACTTAGAGGATGCTCTAAAAACAGATGTAACAACAGGGAAAATGTGTTTTTTTTTTGTAATATTACCTTATTTGTATTACAATGTAAGATAAACCTTATTAACTTCAATACTGAAGAAAGGTTCACTCTGTGGTCAGTGTGAAAGCGTACACAGCTCTTTATCCTATATGCTGTATTGCTGTGAAAGGATGCTTGTCTGTTAGTATGTTCTCCTCCTTCCCCCGTGTTTACTGAGAAATCTACTGTATTAATAGAGTGAAACTCTGTTACAGTTTGGCAAACTGTAGGACCCTCAGGAATAGGTAAGCATGGCATGTGAGTGGGAGCTGTATTTGATTGATTTGGAATTGTACAGTGTTTTACAATTTTCTCCTCCCTTGGCTATTATTACCCAATATAGTGATTTATTTTGCTGCTCACATTCATGCAATTAGTTTCATTGTGAGATAAACTTATTATTGATGCATGCTTGAAAACCAAAAAAAAGCAAACACTGGAGCACTAGTCTCCAGAATATTAATGCCTAGTAGGTTCCTTTTTTGTTTTTGGTGGCTTGCCATTTATAAAACTTTATCTATTTTTTCTCATTATCCTAGGATGTATCTCGACTAAGTTTAATGTACATTTTTTTTAGTAATAAATTAGGTTTTTCTAATCTCTAAATTTAAACAAAAAAGACTAAAGAAGATTATAAATTGTAGAGAGAACAACTCTTTCATTTGTTTTTAGGATATACTGCTATCTGTCCAACATGCAGCTAATAATTCCCTGATACTCAGAGTTAGGTGTGCTGAGATGGGCCAGTTGCAGCGCAGACATACCGCAATTTGTATTTTCGTTGAGACACTTCGCAAAGTAAACATTTTGTCATATGTACTAAGAGAAAATATGTTAATGAAGACAGCTGCAATATACTAATTTAAATATTTGTTGCTTCTTAGCAAGATCTCTAGCATTATACAGTACGAGAGTCATGTGACATTGTTCAAATAAATAGCAGAAGTTGAGTTGTGGTTTGCTGCAGCATAGGGTGCCTGAAGGATAACATCTTTACATGCAAGGGTACAAGAATCCAAATAACATTGTTTTTGCTTTTCTCTTCATTTGACCTATTTTAATACTGTTATATAAATAAATAATGAATGGCAGTTTAATCCCATCAGATTCTATAGTGGAGCCCCCACCTTCACCCTCAAAAAGCTTTTCATAATCACACAGTAGCGCTAAACCGGACATGTTTGTCTGACATAAGGAGATGTAGGGTTTAAAAACAATACAATAAAATCACACACACACACACATACATCTATAGTGCTCAATGCATTTTAAATGTAAATCATTGCGCGGAAATAACACTCATGTGTTTTGGGTAGGTGTGACAAAGAGAGAATGAATTCTTGTTTTAGATCTCCCTCCCGACCAGTGAGGGCGTTGGGGAGGAGGAGCAGACATCCCCAGGAAAGGTGGAAGTCGGCCATCTGGAAAGGGGGGCGGGGCCACGGTGCGCAACGTCAACCCAGACGGGAAGCGTTGTGGCAATCGCGCATTGGTCAAAGGCGGTTGCCCTCGCTGCCCAATGGGAATGGGACGAAGCGCATAAAAGGGCGTGGCCGGGGTTCTGTTCCTTCTGGCAAGGTACAGTGAGAGAGAGAGAGAGAGAAACGGGAGAAATAGAACACGGATAACCAGGGGAAAGGAAATAAATAGGAAGGTTGTGTGGTGCGGAGGTTCCTGCTAACCCCTTGTGTTTTATTCATTATCAGAGCACTAACGGGACGCTCCGGAGTGACAAGGGAGGAGCGCTAACCCGGAAGTGCCGGACTGGTTCCGCCCTAGCCTACTGACGGGGCTGCGGAAGGACGGACTATTCTTTTGTGTTGTGGTTGCCGGGTTACACATCGTTGTGTATCTCGGCACCATTATTATTTTTTGTTGTAGGCAAAATAAAGCCGCACATTATTTTTCCCAATACCAATCCCGGACTGGTCTCTTTATTTTTCCCATCACTCGGCTACCTGTCACACGTGGTGTCAGAAGTGGGATGGATCCAACTACTTTATCAGCAATCCTGGAGGCGTTGGACAGCCGGAGGGAGGCTGAGGAACGGAGGAGGGAGGAAAGGTACACAGCCCTTATCGAGAGGGTCGGCATGGGGATGACGTCAGCGGCAACCGGGCCTGTGATGGTGGCCCCGAAGGCCCGGGCCCAGAAAATGACGGCGGAGGATGACCCGGAAGCCTATCTTGTAGCCTTTGAACGGTTGGCTACCACCGCAGCATGGCCCCGGGAGTACTGGGCAAGCCAACTTGGCCCCTGCTTGATTGGGGAAGCACAAGCAGCGTACCGGGCCATGACTGATGACGACGCTGGCCAGTACGAATTAGTGAAGCAGGCTATCCTCCGCCGTCTCAATATTACGGGGGAGACCCACCGGGTCCGTTTCCGGGAGTTCCGGCGACCATCAAATACCCGGCCCAGGGTGGTGGCCCAGCAATTATGCGACCACATGGCACAATGGCTAAACCCCAGCCAGAAAACTGGGATCCAGATGGGGGAAGCCATTGTGCTGGAACAATTCTGCCATGTGGTCGGGGCTGAGACGCAGGCGTGGATACGCCGACACAACCCCACCACTCTGGAACAGGCCGTGGCTTTGGCCGAGAATTTTGAAGACGCCCTCGTATCCTCCCGCACCACCTTGCTGGACTGCTCCCTCCCTCCTCTACCAAAGGACCGCCACCAAACCCCGTTCCCGACCCCGACCCATCAGATCACCTGCCCGCCGGGTCAACCGCCCCTTACAATGGAGGCAGAGGTTGGCTCCCAGCTGGGGTAGAATGGTTCCCCTGCCCCGCTGTCATACCAACAGCGGGACAAATACGTACCATCCTCACCCTCTGCCCCTCCAATCTGTTTCAGGTGCCAGCAGTCGGGACACATCGCGAGATACTGCCCGGCCGCCATGGAATGCGATGTGGCTGCGTGTCATCTGGCGTCTGAGACGGGTAAGAAATGGGGACATGGTCGGGAGGGCCCGTGTATTGTTGGTGTTGTGCTGGGGAATGTGAACACCCACGCATTAGTGGACACAGGGTGTGAGCAGACTTTGATTCGGTCAGCTCTCCTGGGTGATATGTCGTGGCAGCCACGAGGCCAGGTGGCAATCTCCTGTATCCATGGGGATACGGCGACATACCCCACTCTAAAAGTATACTTATCGGTAGGCCCGATGAAGCGCCACCTCGTAGTGGGGTGGCCGGAAAGCTGCCACACCCAGTTATTCTGGGTCGAGACTGGCCGCAGTGTAAGGATTTGTTAAAAGTATCGGCAGCCTCGACCACACGTGTAGACACGGCAGATCCCCGGGAAAGGGAAGTAATTGGTACTGTGTTTCCTTTCCAGGCCGAGCTGTTTTCTCCACTTTTTCATCCTAGGAAAACGCGTAAGGAGAGAAGGAAGGAAAAGTGGGAGGGCGCATCGATAAGACACGGCTGGGGTCTGGCGGGGGAAGGTTCCGATGGTTCCAAACGCCAATCGAGGGGAGTGGGGACACAGTGTGACCGGGCGGGCGAGGTTACTGGACCCTCGAGGGCCGAGACTACTCCAGCCCCTGTCAATATCCCGGACGCGTGGGCCTCAAGCGCGGACCTAGTGTGGGAGCAAACCAACGACCCTACACTGGTGCACGCTTGGGAACGGGTCCGGTCTATTGAGGGTAAGGATGTTGACGCATCGGACGCTGGTATATCCTCATTTCGTTGTAGAGGGCACTTGCTATATAGAGTAAACCTAGCCCCGGGCACAGGACAGCCTGTCAAACAGTTGATGGTTCCCCCGTCCTGTCGACCAGAGGTCATGAGGCTGGCGCATGACGTCCCCTTTGCAGGACACCTTGGGGTTGACAAGACGAGGGACAGGATACTGGCTCGATTTTATTGGGCAGGGCTCTACACCGAGGTGGCGAAATATGTAGCTACCTGCCCGGAATGTCAGAGAGTAGCACCGGGTCGAGTGCGCCCCGCCCCTTTGGTCCCACTGCCCATTGTCTCCACTCCTTTCGAACGCGTTGCAATGGACATAGTTGGGCCAGTGCTGCCTTCTGATTCCGGGTACACACACATATTAGTGATGGTGGATTATGCGACGCGGTACCCGGAAGCAGTTCCGTTGCGGTCCACTAGTGCCACTGCAATTGAGAAAGAATTGAGTCAGATTATGGCTAGAGTAGGGATCCCAAAAGAAATATTGACTGATCATGGAACGAACTTTTTGTCAAAAACGCTACAGCAGGTGTACAAAATTCTAAAAATACGTCCCATCAGGACGTCTGTTTATCATCCCCAAATGGATGGACTGTTGGAACGTTTTAACCAAACATTGAAGCAAATGTTGAGACGGTTTGTGAGTCAAGAGCAGAAACATTGGGCTACTCTTCTTCCTTACCTGCTCTTCGCAGTGCAAGAGGTGCCTCAGAGCTCGACGGGATTTTCCCCCTTTGAGCTGCTATATGGCCGGCAGCCACGGGGCATCCTCGACCTGTTAAGAGAAGGTTGGGAGGAACACAAGGGCTCCTCTAAAAATGTAGTGCAGCATGTGCTCCTACTGCGAGATCGCCTCGATTTAATTGGTCGGTTGGCTCAAGACAATCTTAGATCGGCTCAACATCGGCAACAGCAGCATTACAATATTAATGCACGAATTGAACCTTTCGCCAGGAGATAAAGTAATGCTGCTTCTTCCGTCATTGGAGTCGAAACAGCGCTAAATGGCAGGGGCCATATGAGGTGATACGGGCCGTAGGATTAGTGAATTATGAAATTAGACAGCCCGATCGCGAAATAAAACAGACATTTACCACGTCAATTTGTTAAAGCCCTGGAAGGCAAGGGAGGTCTTATTCATAGCCCCAGGCAAGATGGAGGATGATTTAGGACCCTGTATAGAGGCCCCTAGCCCCAGCCAGATTTCAATGGGGAACAGTTACTTCCAGATCAGCAGGCAGAGTTGCGTGAGTTGATTGGGAGATTTGGGGATGTGTTTTCTGATGTGCCCGGCAGGACTAACCTTACCAAATATGCTGTTATTACTCCGCCAGGGTCACTGTTCGGGAGAGGCCCTACCGGATCCCAGAAAGCCGGGCGGAGTAGCGTCCGGAACGAGGTGAGGGCGATGCTTGAACTTGGGGTCATTGAGCCTTCCAGAAGCGAGTGGTGCAGTCCCATCGCTATAGTGGCCAAGAAGGACGGCACTAGTCGCTTCTGTGTTGATTTTCGAAGGGTCAATGCTATCGCCAAGTTCGATGCCTACCCCATGCCTCGGATCGACGAGCTCCTCGACCGACTGGGAACGCCAGGTTCATCTCAACTCTGGACCTGACGAAGGGATATTGGCAGATCCCTTTAACTCACGATTCATGTGAAAAACGGCATTTTCAACTCCGGATGGGCTGTTCCATTTTAAAACCATGCCGTTTGGGCTACATGGTGCTCCGCCTTTCAGAGACTGATGGACAAGGTGTTACATCCCCATCGTGAGTATGCAGCAGCGTATATTGACGATGTGGTTATATATAGCTCCACCTGGAGAGAGCATGTAAATCGACTTGCAGCCGCCCTTCAGTCTCTAAGGGCTGCCCGCTGACAGCCAACCTGAGGAAATGTGCTTGCTAAATTGGAAACTCAGTACTTAGGGTTTATTATGGGAAATGGACGGTGAAACCGCGTGGCCACCAAAGTCCAGGCTTTGGTGGACGCGCGTCCCCAAGACCAAGTCCCAGGTGAGGTCGCTATTGGGATTGGCTGGTTATTACCGCCGCTTTATCCCCGAGTATGCCACCGTGGTCAATTCCCTGGTGAACCTCACTAAGAAATGTGCCAAATTTAGTCAAGTGGTCAGAAGAGTGTCAGGGGCGTTTGAGACCATTAAACAAAAACTGTGCCAGGCTCCTGCGCTAATAGCACCAGACTTTAGCAGGAGATTCCTCCTCCATACTGGACGCCAGAGGTCGGTTTGGGGCGGTCTTGTCCCAGAAAATTAACGAGGTGGAGCACCCCATTCTTTATATCAGCAGAAAAATGCTTCCTCGGGAGCGCAACTACTCGGTTGTGGAGAAAGAGTGTTTAGCCATTAAATGGGCGACTCACTCCCTCAGATATTACTTACTGGGACATTCATTTGATCTAGTCACAGACCACGCCCCACTCAAATGGTTAAGCACTATGAAGGATAGCAATGCTCGGATAACTCGGTGGTATTTGGCATTGCAGCCTTATATGTATCATATGGTACATCGTGCGGGGAAAGATCACCAAAATGCGGATTATTTTTCCCGGGAGGGGGGAGTAATGGGGTTGGTAGGTTTGGCCGAGTGTTCCTTCGGCTCCACTCTGAGCGGTGGGATATGTGACAAAGAGAGAATGAATTCTTGTTTTAGATCTCCCTCCCGACCGGTGAGGGCGTTGGGGAGGAGGAGCAGACATCCCCAGGAAAGGTGGAAGTCGGCCATCTGGAAAGGGGGGCGGGGCCACGGTGCGCAACGTCAACCCAGACGGGAAGCGTTGTGGCAATCGCGCATTGGTCAAAGGCGGTTGCCCTCGCTGCCCAATGGGAATGGGACGAAGCGTACAAAAGGGGGCGTGGCCGGGTTCTGTTCCTTCTGGCAAGGTACAGTGAGAGAGAGAGAGAGAGAGAGAAACGGAGAAATAGAACACGGATAACCAGGGGAAGGGAAATAAATAGGAAGGTTGTGTGGTGCGGAGGTTCCTGCTAACCCCTTGTGTTTTATTCATTATCAGAGCACTAACGGGACGCCCGGAGCGACAAGGGAGGAGCGCTAACCCGAAGTGCGGACTGGTTCCGCCCTAGCCTACTGACGGGGCTGCGGAAGGACGGACTATTCTTTTGTGTTGTGGTTGCCGGGTTACACATCGTTGTGTATCTCGGCACCATTATTATTTTTTGTTGTAGGCAAAATAAAGCCGCACATTATTTTTCCCAATACCAATCCCGGACTGGTCTCTTTATTTTTCCCATCACTCGGCTACCTGTCACAGTAGGCTACACATTACAATATGTAAAAATATAAATCTGTACAGTAGGCCTATACAGTGTATAGGCCTAGGAGGCTGTGTGGTCCAGTGGTTAAAGAAAAGGGCTTGTAACCAGGAGGTCCCTGGTTCAAATCCCACCTCAGCCACTGACTCATTGTGTGACCCTGAGCAAGTCACTTAACCTCCTTGTGCTCCGTCTTTCGGGTGAGATGTAATTGTAAGTGACTCTGCAGCTGATGCATAGCTCACACACCCTAGTCTCTGTAAGTCGCCTTGGATAAAGGCGTCTGCTTAATAAACAAATAATAATAATAATAACACAAAATAAATCATGCTGCTGCATTGTACACATTTTGTACAATGCGAATAAAAGATTATTTTAAATTGAAACTGATTGATTTTAGCATTTTATTTATTTATTTATTTATTTATTTATTTATTATTTTTTAACTTAGTCAACTTAGTAGCCTAGACAATTGACACAAAATTGTAATCCTGGTCCTATACAGATGCTCAGAATGAGCCGGGGTTAGTGGCACATGTGTGCAGTCTATAGCTCCCATCACGTTGGCGAAACCAGATATGTCATAGAAATTTGTTTTCAAGGCTTGTAAGTACACCCTGCCTTTCGTGAAAATTAAGTACTTGGGTATTCGCCTCAAAAATACATTGCACACAACTGGCAACATACGAGAAATTTATGCAGGAACGCCCATAATTACATATTCATCTAAGCTTGAACCACAAAGAAAAACTGCTGCCGCAAAGCATCCCCTAAAATCACAAATAGCATTCGCTTGTTTAGTACATTTCACCCAAGACTTCCGATTGGTTTGCAGCTGGTTTGTAACTATTGCGACAGGCGCAACACTTTAGTTCGTCTACCCCTCAGTGTTTGGGCCAATTTTCAAATACACTGAAATTCGGTATGTTTTGGTAATAAGATTCTGGCTTCGTGCACAGCACATTTTCTAATGTGAGAAATAAACGATAGCAACATCAACATACCAAGTCATCCAGGTCAAAAACTGCTAAATCGTCCCGAAAACCATCCAAGGCCCCCATTCAAATAGAAGAGATCGCACAAAACCAAGAAACCGGAAGACAGAAATCGGGGTGACAATTAGAACTATACAGTAGGTACACAAACCCCCCAAAACATACTCACAATACAAGTTCTACAATATGTAAAAATAACTTTGTGCCACCACCAGAGGGTGGACTCATATCATAGCATAGGCTCTTACTCCGTGCATAAGCTGGATTGCATCTGTAGAGACAGAAGGCAGGACATGAACAACCAAACAGTGAGAATTAAAAGGAGTGAAGGAGACGGTGTGAGGGAGTTTATCGTGCCTGCACATGGAAACTAAGCATTAAGTACCCGATAGGACCTAACACATGGACTGTTAATGTACTAGCATACACTGGTTAATTGCTGGCCTCGGTTAATATACAAATGCTTTGCCTCCTAAATAGATGTAATAGATGATGACAAACATGTTTTAGCAATGGATGCTGTCATACCGAGAGCCATTGAGCTTGCCAGATTCAATTTGGCCATTTTTTTGTACTATTACTGCAGCAAACAGGATCTCCCCAGTGAACTTCATTGCAGAGTCATTACTCTTTCATCCCATAGTGGTGTTTCAGTGGTGTTACCTGAAGAACAACCTGAACTGACAGTCAATTGAGGATGACATATTCATTTTATAAGCCTCTACTAAGAATCTATGTGTGTCTGCGGCTGTGAGTGCCAGCTCTCAGTGAGAAGTAGTTTGAGGAAAGACACATTTAAGAGATGATTCTGTTTTAAACAGTCGATTCACTTGTATAGTTTTAAAGGAGGAAGTCTCACCCAGATCATATTTATCTTTCTTGATTTCTGCTCCTCTATTTGGCTATGCACTTTTTCTACATCTTGGTGTGACCCTTTCTTTTTCAGACTTTTATTTGCATCAACACAAATGCTTATTTAATGTGTTTTATTGATCCCAGTTGGTTGTATGCAATTAAGTTCAGGGCACAGCAGACTTTAGGGAGAATTGGCTAAGATTAGCTGACACATAAGATCCAAGTTCTTAGCAGCTGTGTGCTTATGGTCTCCAGTGAGGAGGTGAACAAATCCCCCCACACACACAGCAACAGTCAGATCAAGGTCAGATCTTAACAAAGCGATGTGGACGCTGGCTTGCAGTTTTCCTTGGTATTATTTTGATCAATTCTGCAAGTCCAGTCCTTATAAATGATTCTTTGCTGGTCAGGCCATTCTGTACTTTCTATATCACACTGGCCGGGGACAGAGCCCTTCCCTCTTATAAGTACAGAGTAGCAAATTGACATTAAAACCCTCAGACCCACAACAGTCATTGTATAACCTGCAAAATAAAATGTCACTGTTTGTGTGATGCAAAAATGTAAAAATGTTTGTCATTATCAACATACTCCATGTATGTACTCCATGCATTGATGGGTTCTTGAATCAAGTTGAACATTATATAACTTTAAATGAACCAAAGTTTTCTCTTTTTCTTTTATTGATTTGAAATGTAATTTTAATAATGCAGGTCAGGTTAATCATTGTCAAATCACTGTCCATCAGCAGTAAATGGTCTGGACCAGATTTATAATTGATGAAACTTGGGACCTATCTAATTCAGTATCAACAACATGGCTAGGAAACTCATTCCATACCCTCACCACGCTCTGTCCTCTGTCCTATACCTGAATCCCCATGTCCTCTGTCCTAAACCTAAATCCCCATGTCCTCTGTCCTAAACCTGAATCCCCATGTCCTCTGTCCTAAACCTGAATCCCCATGTCCTCTGTCCTAAACCTGAATCCCCATGTCCTCTGTTCTAAACCTGAATCCCCATGTCCTCTGTCCTAAACCTGAATCCCCATGTCCTCTGTCCTAAACCTGAATCCCCATTGCACAAGGTTTCCACTACTCTTTTCTAAACACCCAAAGAGTTGCAGTGCTTTCTGCTGATAGTCATTCAGAGGGGCAGAGCTGCAGCTCCTCCAGATCAGGATCTCATTAGCAGTTCATTAGTAGTTTCTATACAGGCTGCTTCAGCACGTCACGTGGTTACATTCAGCATGCACATGTGCCCGACCACTTCACTCCTTTTCTAAATATTCCATGTGGAAACGCCCCAACCAGTTGAAATCAAATAGAACATGTTTGTGATGAAAAAAAAAGATTAAGACTGGAAATGTGTGATTCTTTTCAAAGCAAGTCACTATTTCAAGAGCATCCTAAGGTAGATTCATTGGGATTGCAATCCATTAAAAAAAGAGAAAAACAGGTAGCAATGCACATTAAAAAAATGTAGTTTATCAGCATTGCTTCAAACAGTTGTTTTTCTTTAGTTTTTGGGGGTTTTTTTGGAGGGGGTGGGTGGGCATAATGTATTATTTCCAACATACTTAAGAACATAAGAAAGTTTACAAACGAGAGGAGGCCATTCAGCCCATCTTGCTTGTTTGGTTGTTAGTAGCTTATTGATCCTAGAATCTCATCAAGCAGCTTCCTGAACGATCCCAGGGTGTCAGCTTCAACAACATTACTGGGGAGTTGGTTCCAGATCCTCACAATTCTCTGTGTAAAAAGTGCCTCCGATTTTCTGTTCTGAATGCCCCTTCTAATCTAATCTCTATTTGTGACCCCTGGTCCTTGTTTCTTTTTCAGGTCAAAAAAGTCCCCTGGGTCGACATTGTCTATACCTTTTAGGATTTGGAATGTTTGAATCAGATCGCCGCATAGTCTTCTTTGTTCAAGACTGAACAGATTCAATTCTTTTAGCTTGTCTGCATATGACATGCCTTTTAAACCTGGGATAATTCTGGTTGCTCTTCTTTGCACTCTTTCTAGAGCAGCAATATCCTTTTGTAACAAGGTGACCAGAACTGAACACAATATTCTAGGTATTCACTTTAAATTTGCCTCTCTAAACACATTGTTATAAACATACAATTTATAAACATACAATTTATAAACATACAATTTATAAACATACAATTTATATACATGCAATTTATATACATGCAATTTATATACATGCAATTTATATACATGCAATTTATATACATACAATTTATATACATACAATTTTTTCAGGTATCAAGTAGTATTTTTAGTTATTTTTTTTTCTTTGACGCCAGTATCAGTGGTGTGTGGTGATGACATCATCAAAATACGAAATACTCCGGACGTAAATCAGTGTCCTGCAAAGAGGGAAAAATTAAATCTGAAACCAATTTAAATAATTAACACAGCAAATGTGTCTCTGTTCTCTGCTATAATATCTATCAGAACACATACTCTCAAGTACCTGCTTTCCCTGCTGTGTGGCGTTGCTGTGCCACAAATCTAAGAGCAGAAAATAGAGCCATTGCCAGCCACTGAGAATCACATGCCTGCTCCATCCTTTTATTAAAAAACAAAACACAACGCAGCCTGAGCTGAGACTGAGATCTCTGCAGTAAAATAGAGAACGTGAAAGACATGTGATTATTCTCATTAGCTGCCAACCCAGGTACTCAAAACTGACACCGAACAAAGTGAAGCTGGGCTACTCACATGTTATGCAGCTGTTTTACTTCGGAAGAGTTATATACAGGTCCTTCTGTTGATTTATATGCGTTTTTAAATGATGATTTATTATGAAGCTAAATGTGTTATATCCTTCTTTGAATACAGACTGAGAATTAAGCTAGAGGTATTGAGATCATGAGGTGCTTCAATATAAAACATGCCCTACAGCACTGCTCCTTCCCCCAAACAAGCTAAAGGCTAAATTGAACAATTCAGCAATAGAGACAGACCTTCAACTTTCCTTCACTCTGCTTACAGATTCCTGAAGGAAAGTTTATCATACAAAATTAAAAAGAAAAAAAACACACTTACTTTTTGCTTGTTTCTGTAATGCTGGGTATTAGTCAACTGACAAAGCTTTAACTGGTGATATGAACCTGGTAAGTGAGAGAATACATCAGCCTATTTATCCCTCTGTTATCTGCTTGTCCCTGGGTTTTCTAAATAATTAACCCACTGGTGTCCGATTGGAAATATCAGAACAAGAAAAGCTACAAAGTAGACAAGCTCTTGGCTGTCTTGGTTTTCCAGATCTTTCCCAGCTACAGCAGTCACTGGATTGTTCTCCCGCACTTCAATCCCGCTAATGGGATTACCATACCGTTTCTGAGTCATGACGCTTATTCAGAAAGCCACAGGGCTTGTGACTCAGACGATCAAGGACACATTATGTTTTCTGTATGGAACATAAACTCTCTCTATGGGGTCTACACACGATGTCTTAATACTGATAACACCAGTCCACTTTTTATGTATTTATATATGTATGTTTGTATGCATGTATAAATATATGCGCACATTATTATTATTATTATTATTATTATTATTATTATTATTATTATTATTATTATTATTATTATTATTATTATCCCGATAATAATCTCATTAGATCTACAATTAAAATGTGTTTATGTTTAAACATTTAGGCGTTGGATTATTACAGTGTACTCGGTGCATGCATACACATTATCACCTATATCACTGTCCCTTGATAATAACAAAACTGGGCTGGATTCTGCGGTAACATAACTCCGTACCTTCTTGAAACAGTAGAAGGCTGGGGTTATTCCCTGTACAGACAAATCCCATTGGCTCAACCAGTAACAGCAGGACTGCGTGGAGTGACATATTACACAATAATTCCTGTGTACTGCCTTCTGAGAATAACTGCTCAAGATATTCCTTTCACTAAAAATGAATTAAACATTGCATTACGCTATACCTCAGTAATACTGGAAAGCGAGAAAGGAACCACATTTCTCAGAGTGGAGACATGTTTTACACTTCACACTTGGAAGGTTGCAGAGCGGTCGTGGTAGATAGAACTGCTTTTTTAAATATAGGTCTGTGACAGAGAGTGAATGTATCCGAATCAACAATCTCCTCCCGATCTGTGAGGGCACTGTATAATCGGAGCAGAGCCCCGCGATGTGTCAGTCACGGATTGGAGGAGACGTGATTGGCCGCACCACCGATAGCGGGTGTGACGGAGGGTATTTAGGGGAAGTGGCCCCAGCAATCTGTTCCTTTTGATGTGGTTACCACTAGGACTGAGAAAGGAAGTGATCAGTTTGTGAATCGTGAGTGTTAAGTGTTTTGTTTGTTTTTAACTGTCTGTGCTTGTCATTATAGAAGGCTAACCTCCGGGAGCTGTAGCTAAACCATCAGCAATTAAACCTGGACTCCACTTCACATGAATTACAGGTACATGAATAAACCTGTAAATCACCACTTTCACTAAGAGCACTCACTCTGGACTTGTGACCGTGGTGTTTGTGTGTGTCTTGTTTAGTGTATTATTATTTCAGGACTGAACCCCGTGGTTTAACTGAGCGACACACATCGTTGTGTAGAGCCAGGTATTATTATTTGTCAGCAAATAAAGAGCTGCTTTTTCACCGTGAACTGTCTTGTGTCTCTCATTCCTGAGCACCGCATCACCACTGCACCTGTGCACTACAAACCACTTTGCCACAAGGTCCCATTGCTAGAAGCCCTTAAAAACTAAAGTAAAGATTTCCTGTTTTATATTCTGTTTTAAACTTTTTTGTTCTATGCCAGTTATTTGAATCATATGTCAAATTATTTCAAAAATAGGTAACACTTTATTTTAAGTGTTTCTCATTACTGTGTATTTACATAGTAGTTACTTAGTAAATACATGTGTACTTACATATAATTACAATGCTATTATGCACAGTTACAATGTACAAAATGTGTAATTTGTTTTGCATGACATAACCCTAACCATATCCCTCACCCTAACCTTAACTCTAAACCTAACCCTAACCCCACTAACCCTAAGTCTAAACCTAACCCTAACTCTTTTCTGATACAATTGTGTACTTACATATATCATGCAAAAGATGCACACATTAAGTACATTGCATTATATACAGTATAATAGCATTGTAAGTATGTGTAAGTGCACATGTTAAACTATGTAACTATTATGTAAATACACAGTAATTAGAGACACCGTGCAAAGTGTTACCTGATCAACAATTCTCAGCAGTACAGGTTTCAAACGAATTACAATCCTGTGCCTTACTGGAAACGCAGGCTGTTTGTTACAGGCTCATAGCAATGACACATCTGACAACACACCTGAGCACACTAGACAGTGGGAGTGAAGCTACGTTCCCCTGTGCTGTGAAGCAAATACATTAGCCATTTCATATCATGGAAATATAATCACGAATCATCACAGATTTAGGCACATTTTATTGTATAGGTAGGAAATTTGCTCGTATACAAAAAATCTGATCTAAAACAACTAGAAAAAACCTGTTTTCCCTTAACAGATAACAGAAAAAGAAGAAGCAATACCGAGGATTTTCTGTCTTTATTGAGAAGCATAAGACTCTCCACATCAATTCACTGATTGTTGTTGCTTGTGGAGCTTTCTAGACCTGTGGACGTTGCAAAGAGTCTTCAAATACACCCTGCCGGGTAAAGAACATTCATTCTTTTTTTTTTCTTTTCAGAAAGATGCACTAAAGGGGATGCAGTGGAGCCATTGTCAGACATGGTCTGAGAATACTGTGAGAGTCAATGCTTTTATAGTGCAGTTCACTCACAAAGGACTTGTGTCAAGTCCTCTATCATAAGAGCAGCGCTTCATACAATTAAAATCAATGTACTGTACTGTACCTCAGCACTGGAAGCTAAATGAGTGCAAAATGCACGTTCCTTAACTGAACGTAGTTACATTTAATGCACATGTGGAATTATGTGGGTAGCTAATTCAGCATCGGCTTGTGCTCTCAACACTCATCACAGAATTAAGCAGCAGCTTGGAAAATGGTATATTTGAAGCTCAAGGCACAATGTAAAATTCCTTTAGATTGTGTTCAAGAGTGTAACCTTATTTTACTGATTTCATTGTGTCTGCTGGCTGCAGCAGGCTGAGCGGAGTTAATCACCTCACTATAATGCTCCGGGGTTGACCTACTGTAGTTTGTTTGCTTGCAAAGCCTCCACAGTTTGGTACAGCACAACATTTCTCTCTAGATTCTCCCGACAATCTCCGTTTACACCTTGTCTATTACTTTATATATTAAGTTCTATGTAATTGATTCTATTTTTCCATGTGGATAATCCCAAACCATGCATGTGACAAACAATTCTCATTGAAATGTGTGTCTTATTTTCTAACTTTTAGTATTACTGTTTCCACTTTGGAATGTATCATATCCAGTGGCGTCTCAAGTATAGAGAGTGTTGGGGCACCGTCCCACCCCAGTACACAAACACACACACAGATTATATATATGTGCGTGTGTCACTAAATATGAATCTTGAACACAGCAGATCAGCAGGGCGTTCTTCTCCACCGCTGTTATGGCACATGTGCAGTTTGGATTTCCAAGGTCTTGCAGGAGGCTAAGCCGCAGCGATTTTTAATGCGGTTCGGGCGCTGGATTCACAAGATCATATCCCCGTGGTTCTGAATTGCTGTTCCAGACACGTGTATAATCAGCAGCCCTTTAAGCAGAAATTATGCTCCATCAGGGAAAGGATACATTTGTCAGGCTGTGAAAAATAAAACCTTTCAGAATACTTGTAAGACCCTAAATTGAATGTAATGATGATTTGGTATTCTTGGAGGTTGGGTTATTGCTTGATGGGTTGGGTTATTCTGAGATGGCACCGCCCTCTGCAGCTGTCATATTGATTGATGCTTCTCAGATGGCTCCGCCCTCTGCAGCTGTCACATTGATTGATGCTTCTCAGATGGCTCCGCCCTCTGCAGCTGTCACATTGATTGATGCTTCTCAGATGGCTCCACCCTCTGCAGCTGTCACATTGATTGATGCTTCTCAGATGGCACCGCCTTCTGCAGCTGTCATCTTCCTCTATCGGTCACCACTAGTTTCTGACACTTGCAAATCAATCAGCAGTTGTTTGCATTCTATCTGCAATTATGTTGAATTGAACTCTGTTCTGTTTTGTCCATGTTTACTGCACGTTTGAGAACATTTATTTTCATATTGATACTAAGCTACAAAGTTCTTCTGCAATGTTCTGGGGTAAATAAAACTTGGTATGGCCGGTGTTATCAGAACTGTAATGGCATCCCATGGACCACAGCTCTCCTCAATTGAAATGGTGGCCATGTTAAGCATATCAAATCTACTGTACTTAAAGGTGTTGGCAACTGTGTCTCTGATGACCAATGGCCTGTATTGATGATTTATGTAGATAAAGCCTTTAAAGTGTATAGGTTTGAGGACTCATCTATAGCTATACACAGATGCATTGCAGTACTATTAGTATATTACCTGTATATTTTCAAGATATGGTACTAAATAACTGATGGTAAAATCAGATACCTGCAAAACCATGAGCAGAATAAGACCAGGTCCTAACTGATTAATCGATTGTCATTGTATAAAAATGAGCCAGTGCCTTTGGTCAGGGGCTCAGATACAGTAGAAATGCATGCCAGAGCAGCAGGTGGTGCTCTGGGTGTGAGTAGCACCGATATAGTACAGCAGCATAGCTTGGGTGTTGCTGTAATTTGTATAGTTTGTTTGTTTGTTTAATCCTTTTGTTTTGTTGTAAATAAATGTGAGCAAAAAACAATTGCCTGCATCATGGGTGTGCTATTCCTGCAGCTAGCCAGCCTTGACAGCCTGTCAGGAATCCTCACCAAGCCAAACTGACTTGGGGTGCATTTACTGCTGTAAACTTTTTTATAAAAGAAGAAGAAGGAGAACAGGCTAGCGAAACAAATAGGATTCGGGCCCTGTTTAATCCGAAGTGTTGGGAAGGGGTTTGTGGAGATTGATTGTCGTGTATTTTGCAAAGCCTGCGCTATTGATGGCTGCCGAGAATGAAAGCCCGATTTCCACCTGCCTGAGTCGGAGGTGATTGTGCCGGCATGGTTTTATGCTGTAAGCCCCAGGCACTTTGATCAGAATGTTATCTGCGTGGCTGGCTCTAATCCCAGTGTTTTCTCAGGGTCATAACCGGATTGCGGTGCAGAAAGTTAAGACTATCGAGCAGGATCAGGCAGCTTTCTCCTAGACACAGACACTTTCTCTTACCGAGGGATGTTCAGTGACGAGGAAAACACACAAAGCCTGCATTGTGATTTATTTTTTCCCATTTTTCCTTTTTAATATTGCTTTGAAAACTACCACATACTGTAATGATACTAAATAATAAGAGTCCTCTGCCTTCGTGTGGCACCTTCGTTAAGGGCATCTCTTTTCCGCATGTGGTAAAAGCTGATCTTATTCTGCCATTAGCATATCTCAGCTTCCTAAAGCCACCCCTGGTTTAGCTTTACTTATCAAGGCACTGACTTTAATACCTTCTTTCCTTTGGCTCTGTTACTCAAGTGTAATCAAGGCTCTATCCAGGCTTTGGTTTAGACAGTGCTGAAGCTCATATACTGGTACATGCAGTCACTAAAGATGTTCTTCAGTGATCCATTCTTGACTGGATTTAATCCCATGCGTAAGAACATTACCAAAGCACAGTATATTTTCTTTGCTGATGACATTGTTATGTTACACAATATGATACAATGCAAAACACGATAAGCACATTTCTGCTTCTGTAAGTGGATTTTAATGGTTTAAGTAGGCTTTACTGAATGGACAGTTTTTCCTGGAATTAAATTACCAATACCTTGGACAGTCAATGAATCCAACATAAAATTATGTACAGTAGTACTACCCTACAACTGTGACTAAGAGAGAAGGAACCTGAGCTGCAAGTCTACCTCCCGACCAGAAAGGGCGCTATGTAAGGTTGGTGGTATGCTTTCCCAGAGACGGCTCGACTCGATGGTAGGTCGGAACCGAAGTTGGACTGCACATCACATCACATCACAGCACGGCACATCACATCACTGCACAGCACATCACAGCACTGCACAACACATCACAGCACTGCACATCACTGCACTGCACTGCACTGCACAACACATCACAGCACTGCACATCACAGCACATCACATCACATCACATCACAGCACGGCACATCACATCACTGCACAGCATATCACAGCACTGCACAACATATCACAGCACTGCACATCACTGCACTGCACTGCACTGCACTGCACAGCACATCACAGCACAGCACATCACATCACAGCACGGCACATCACATCACTGCACAGCACATCACAGCACTGCACAACACATCACAGCACTGCACATCACTGCACTGCACCGCACTGCACAGCACAGCACATCACAGCACTGCGCATCACAGCACTGCACAACACATCACTGCACTGCACTGCACTGCACATCACAGCACTGCACATCACATCACTGCACAGCACATCACAGCACTGCACAACACATCACAGCACTGCACAACACATCACAGCACTGCACATCACTGCACTGCACTGCACTGCACTGCACATCACAGCACTGCACATCACATCACTGCACAGCACATCACAGCACTGCACAACACATCACAGCACTGCACAACACATCACAGCACTGCACAGCACAGCACTGCACTGCACTGCACAGCACAGCACAGCACTGCACAGCACTGCACATCACAGCACTGCACAGCACATCACAGCACTGCACATCACTGCACAGCACATCACAGCACTGCACAGCACATCACAGCACTGCACAACACATCACAGCATGGCACATCACTGCACTGCACATCACAGCACTGCACAACACATCACAGCACTGCACAGCACATCACAGCACTGCACAGTACATCACAGCACTGCCCAGCACAGCACTGCACAGCACATCACAGCACTACACAGCACATCACAGCACTGCCCAGCACATCACTGCACAGCACATCACAGCACTGCACAACACATCACAGCACTGCACAACACATCACAGCACTGCACATCACTGCACTGCACTGCACTGCACTGCACTGCACTGCACATCACAGCACTGCACAACACATCACAGCACTGCACAACACATCACAGCACTGCACATCACTGCACTGCACTGCACTGCACTGCACTGCACATCACAGCACTGCACATCACATCACTGCACAGCACATCACAGCACTGCACAACACATCACAGCACTGCACAGCACATCACAGCACTGCACAACACATCACTGCACTGCACTGCACTGCACATCACAGCACTGCACATCACATCACTGCACAGCACATCACAGCACTGCACAACACATCACAGCACTGCACAACACATCACAGCACTGCACATCACTGCACTGCACTGCACTGCACTGCACTGCACATCACAGCACTGCACATCACAACACTGCACAGCACATCACAGCACTGCACAACACATCACAGCACTGCACAACACATCACAGCACTGCACAGCACAGCACTGCACTGCACTGCACAGCACAGCACAGCACTGCACAGCACTGCACATCACAGCACTGCACAGCACATCACAGCACTGCACATCACTGCACAGCACATCACAGCACTGCACATCACATCACAGCACTGCACAGCACATCACAGCAATGCACAGCACATCACAGCACTGCACAGTACCACCCCAGCAACACTTCCCTGCACAAAGGTGGACGTTTCGGATTTCGTGTTATTATTATTTGTATACTTAACAAATTGTTGGTAGAGGGTGTGGATTATTATTATTATTATTTGTGTTCTTAAATAAATACGGACGTTGTTTTGAAATCTATTGAACTGTTTGGACCTTACCTTCTTCCCCACACCACTTATATCCTGACAAAGACACGAAGAGTTCTGTATCCCAGGGGACTTGTTGTGAACTGCAATTACACTTCTTACTATATCTCAATGTTTTAATGCATTTGAAAACAACAAAAAATCATAATTTTACTGACTCCAGTTTGATAACTGCTAATAGGAACTGGTGAGGAGAAATTCTTGAGGGGGTGTATGCGAAGCTGAAACAAGTTTCAGTTTTACTTGTTCAAATACTGTTTGATAATGGTGTCTGACTTTTTAAAAACCACTACTTTAGTTTAGTTTAGGGTATTAACTTTGTGCCTGCAGGGCCAGCACAGCTACAGTCTAAATAGTCCCTAATCAATAAAAAAAAGAGAGCATCTTTAAAGGAGCAAATCTAAGTGCCAGCTCCCTAAAATGTAAAAAACTGGTTTATCACCAAACTAATTTTGTTGTAATTGTATCGCATGCAATTCTGTTGTGGGTCTATATATCAGCCTCCAGGGAATGCGCCAGAGAGAGTAACACAGAGTTAGAGTGGCTGTATAAAGATTTGCCAGAGCTTACATCATTAAAATGGAAACCAGCACGCCAATTGACGTAGATGGTTGACTCAACACTGTATTGAATTTTGGGTTCATCGCTATAATATTTAACAGAAACTGAATTAGCTTAAGCCTGTCTGTTAAAAAAAGAGAAATGTTTTTCAAGTCCAGTTACACAGCTCAAATGAAACATTTTATTGTAAATATGGAAATAAATGAATTGACATGGAAGATGTGAGCGTGATTTATGAGGGCTGGGTGTGACAGGCAGTAGCTGCAACACGGATGTATTATCTGGACTTGAGGCTGTTCAAGTGAGAATCCTGCTCACGCCACACAGCCACATTGTTTTATTAAGGTGCAATGCTTGAATGGGAAAGCAATATTTTACAAATTACAAACACAAACAAAATGGCTAAGAGCATTTATGAGATATCTCAATAGCACTGGGTGAGGTGTGGATTGCAAGTTAAGACCACCAGCCTTGGTATGCAAAACGACAAGACAAGAGATGGTTCAGGCCAACTGACTGCAGTGGTAATTGGCAATATGCATTTTATGTATACAGGAAATATGACAGAGGCACTATGAATTACTAAATGCAAATGTTGAGCCCTGTAACGTGACTGGTTCATTGAGGTTTGAGTCAGTGTGTTTCCATAAACAAGCATCTTAACAAAAAAAGGGATCTGGCTTTACCTTTTCTCACTCGTGGGGCCTGTTACATTAATGACACACCGAGAGAGCGAGAGAGACTGTAAATACAGTATTCATTAGACAAGGTAACATACCTCAATAGACAATTTCAAGGCTATAATGAACCACTAAGGATTCTCCGCACACTGCAACCGTGACCATGTCTGAATACTGAAAGTATAAAAATGTTTTATTGCCAACAGCTGTCCTTCTTCTTCTTAATCTTAGATCTATATCAATGTACAGCCTGCATGAAGAAAGCTGTGGCATGTCTCTTTTCTCTGCTGTTTTTGGGGAACTGTGTCATGACAGAGTCTGGCTTCAGTCTTTGTCCCTAGAATGGAAAGCAGTGTATGAGAGTGAGTCAATAATTGCCTATATCAGTATAAAGAATAGTGTGCTCGAAGGGTGTGTGTGTGGGGGAGGGGGGTTAGTAACCACACTAGTGAGGATCAGTGCCAGAACTTAAAGAATGTTTAAAGAATGTTTGTATTGTTTTGAAAAAAAAATGCAGCCTGTGATTATCATACACCTCACTGCTGTATAAACACTCAGTAATATCTTAGCCTTCTTTCTAGATGACATTGCAACTGGTGCAATTTTAATTTATAAAATAGTGTAAAGCACCACAGTATATGCAGAATCTCACTGAGAGCAGACACACTTCACAGAGCTTTTGTTTTTAAGTCCATTATACTTGATACAGCGGTCTGTTTTTAACCAATTAAACCTCCATTCAGACCCTAAGGTAGTTCATTATTTCACTTGACCTATTAAGCCTGGAGTAGAATGGCACTCCAGGGTTGTGATTGGATACCCCTGGTCTGCGTGGACCATCTTTATGGAGCCCAGGGTTTGTTACATTTCAATTGTAATTCTATAGCTGTATGAATGTTATTTTAGAATATTGTAACAATTGATTGAGTGTGATTGTGTTCTATAGGTTTATATTCTGCTGCATGAAGTCACATCAGCTTCCCAATGCACTCAATCAATCAATCAATAAACCAGTGCATAGAACATTCTTTCACCATATCCCATCCACCCCCACCTCCCGTCCCATGACTTCGGAAGGATTGAATTTAGTCTCCATCCTCCTTTTTCCTTGACTTTTTTACAATGACAGTTACAGTTCATCGCTTTGGATCAGAAATCTTTGTTTGTTTCCAGGAGACCCCCAGGGTGTTACTTTAAGCTACAGTGTGAAAGTAAATAAATACGCGATTGTGACCAAAGACAATTTTTCTGAAGACAATTGGCAGGGTTACTGGAAATAAACTTTCATTTAGGTAAATGTAACAGGTAGGCTAGATGTTAATCAGTGAACACTCCCATCGCAAGTGAGCGTCTTAATCACAGGCTCTTCTGGAGCCGTGGTTATAGAGCTTTTACACTCATCCCACTGCCCCTTACATAAACACACAGCAAATTCAATACAGAGCACACGACTTGCTGTCTAGAAGTATCCACAAGGAGTACGAATAGAGAACTCGATGCTAAAAAAGCCAATAGTATATTGTGGCGGAGTGTCCCGCCCCTATATATAGATATTTATTATTATTTGTATTTTTGTTTGCGGCGCAGATCAAAGCGCCGCGTATTTGTTATTGTTTTTATAATTTAAAAAATTTGTGAGGATGCGTGGCTGATCAGCTACTGATTATTTAACTAGCTGACAGTCACGCATCCTTACTAAACTCATGCAGACTGTGGCCGAGGGGTAATAAGATAATTAACAGCTAGTTAACCCCTCGGCCAGAGTATAAGAACCTGCAGCTGTCCGTGCTGGGGAGAGTATATTAGGTGAGAGAGAGAGAGAGAGAGAGAGAGAGAGAGAGAGAGAGAGAGAGAGAGAGAGAGAGAGAGACACGAAACGAAACGAAACGAAACGAACCTTACAAATAACTGCTAAGCGTGCTGGTTTACACCAGAACGATATTTATTTTGTTTGGCCAACGCGCCTTTTTGCTTGTTGTGTTTTGTGTTGTTTGTTTAAATCTTTTGTTAATTATTTAATAAAAGCAGCTGAACGCCGTAGCGTTTCAGCTCTCACCCGTACTTCCTGAGTCTGTGTTTCTGGTCCGTGACGTCACCACACCTCACCACTGCAAGCCATCCTTCACATATATACAAAAAAATAACATTTTGTGTACAACAGAGTACTGTAAATATTCTCCTTTTATAATATTCTTTAGGAACCCAAAACTCTCATTTAATTTTTCTTAATGCCATTGGAGGAGAAAAAAAAGAACGAGGATGACTGTAGCAGCAGAAAATGCAACAGGGAGACATAGTTCCGTGATTATAATGAAGAATTAGACTGTCTTGACATTGGAAGAAGCAGCCCCATTATTCTGCAGATAATTTAATCTACTTCCCAATGACTTCCCCACAGAGTAATAGATATATACAGCACTCCCCACACACAGCGATTATGAAATAACTTATGTAGATCGAACCACTCCGGTGGTTAGTGCTGAGGACTGGGAGCCAGGAGGCAGTGTGGTCTAACGGTGAGAGGTGAGGGCTGGGAGCCAGGAGGCAGTGTGGTCTAACGGTGAGAGGTGAGGGCTGGGAGCCAGGAGGCAGTGTGGTCTAGTGGTTAGAGCTGAGGACTGGGAGCCAGGAGGCAGTGTGGTCTAGTGGTGAGAGCTGAGGACTGGGAGCCAGGAGGCAGTGTGGTCCAGTGGTTAGAGCTGAGGACTGGGAGCCAGGAGGCAATGTTGTCTAGTGTTTAGAGCTGAGGACTGGGAGCTAGGAGGCAGTGTGGTCTAGTGGTGAGAGCTGAGGACTGGGATCCATGAGGCAATGAGGTCTAGTGGTTAGAGCTGAGGACTAATCCAAGACAAGAATAAAACTGAAAATGAATTCAGTGAGGTGCAGCTATTTTCCATTTGTATCCCCATCAGAAATAGACACAATGCCACTGCGCCAGTGCTCTATTAAAGTGTCTCTGACTCAAATGTACAGTTTCAGTCATATGAGTGCAGGTGGCCACAGCACATTCATTTGCCTGACTTAATTATGAAGTATGGGAAGACCCCATGCGCTACTGTCAATTATGGAAATGATACTTAAATGACTGCGGTGAATCCCCACAGTGCTACAATAAAATAAATAACGTTCCAGGCAGCAGAAGTATGTCTTTGAAAGGCAAGAAGAAATAAAAGGCGTGGGAGTAGCCTCTAATTAATGAATCATGGTACAGATATTCTTCCTAATGAAGTTATCCATCACCTCCCTTGCTCTCCGCTGTCCTTGCATGAGACGATCCTATTCCATTTCACACTGGTTGTCGGAACACATCAGCAGATATGGAGGGCAGAGAATGTTTCCAGGGATGGTCTTGCTCCAGGCACACAGGGATATTAGGAAGGGGGTCAGAGTCAACTTGCTCCGTTATGCTTTTTATGAATCATTGATTTCCAATCATTATAATTTTGTTTAAATGTTTTTAAATAGTGTTTTGGTTAATTATTTTAATACATTTTTACAAATGATTATTATCCATAAGAACATGTTTTAAATGTATGAATGAGAGCAGGACACATGGCCCATCAGTGCTCGTCAAATTCCTGGTAGCTGGTTGATGATAAACCTCTGTCAAGTCAGGTCCTAAAGGAGCCCATTGATTCACCTTCAACCACTAAGCTATGTAACCCATTCCATCCCCTCACCACTCCCTGTGTAAAGGAATGTCTCCTACCCTGTCCTGAGTCGATCTCTACTTCATTTTAAACTGTGTCCTCTGGTCCTGGTTTCTGTGCTGCATTTAAAGTATTAGTGAGGGTTAACCTTGTCAATTCTTTTTAAGATTTTAAAGACTTCCGTACCCCCATTCCTTTTTTTCCTAGACTAAACAAATAAATACATTCAGTCCCCATCTTTATTGCACATTTATTTAAGTTCTGGGATTAGTCTGGTTGCTTTTCTTTAGACTTCTCAAAATGTGTTGACCATATGAGGGTATGCTATAACCTTTGATTTGTGCTCTACACTTTAAGCATTCATAATTGGCTAGTTCAAAATCAAGAAATGGCTCAAACTATCCCTTAGTCCCTTTTCACCAAGTGTTCACTGCAAATGTTTTTCTTTGTATCATTCCTATGGTGCTCTGTAACACTCACCTCAATAGAAGACTGATTAAGTATGATTGTGCAACAAGCTTTCAGCCCTGAATTAGACAGAAACTAACAGCCTGCTTTATCAAGACTTGCCGTTCTTTGCCATCTGCTCCAGCTAATTTATGCCAGGAACGCATCCGATCAAATCTGTAAGAATGAGGCATCATTAATATGTTCATTAACCTTTCTGTACTTGTGAGCGTTATTCCAACGGCATTGTGTCTGTCACATGAAATTGAGAGTGTGTTACATAAAAGCCAAGTCACAGTAGGCTTAATGTTTACCCCATGGTATTAACATCTTTGAACACGATTGATAGATTTGTCATTATAAATGCAGCACACCCACAAATGTTCTCACAGGTGTTAATTTGACATTGACCACCAATAGCACCTGAGACACAATGACATAGGTATTGATAAATTGGGAATGGGCGTAAACGAGAATAAGGTTTTGAGAAAAGGGTAAAACTGGAAACATCTTGCAGCAGAACTAATAAACAATACTTTGGAGGTCGATGTCAGAGTCCTTATAGTGACCATTTCCATTTCTTAGATATTTGAATTGCAATCGGTTATTATAATGTCATGATAAACCAGAGCATAGACATGCAGAGGGCCTAATAATCGCACAGTACCTGAAGGGTTAAACACATTTGAAAAAAGATCAAGTTTGTAGGATTATAGTCAAATATAATCGGCTTTAGAAAGCGAGGCGTGTATGATAAAGGTGTGGTGAAGACAGACACGCAATCAAGGCAGTTTTGTGTTCACCGTGCAGAGTACAGTATGTCAGAAGGATGGGCAAACTCCACTTGAATTAGGGTCCTAAAATAAAGAAAATAAAGACGTGCTGGATTGGACACATTTTAGTGTAGAAATATTTGCAAGTATGGTTAGATAGGTATTTGAATTTTACAACATACTGAATCAATATGGTCTCCAAAAATTGAAAGTTGGTTATTTTATAGACATACACCCTGTTTTTCAGCACAAACTAGAAAACATAAAGATTTTGAGTACATTTTGCCACTGATTGACTATGGGTATCTCTCACGCTGTCTTAAGAAAAATGGATTTCTAACTAACTTGGATAATTCTACTTATCAAGATTGGCTGGTCTGACTGCATTATTTTGAAACACTGGTACATGCTTGTTTATAAGGCTATCCTTGGCAAAATCTGAAATTACCTTAATATGTTGTTAATTACCTTAGTTCTTGTACTCTACAGCTATGGTCAAAAGTTTTGAATCACCTAGAATTTTTAGGATTATTTAACATCATGTAACCAAAGAAACTATAAAATGATATCGCAAAAGTCTACGGAAGCCATAATAGTAGTACAGTATGTCATGTTAGATTTTGAAAACTACAAAACGTTTATGAAGCAAAATGTGTTAATTCTATAAGGTGATGTAAAATGTTTGGCCATAGCTGTAGATATCAGTCTTGAATTTTCACAGTTCCTAAAGTTTGTATGGAATTTGGGGAAAAAAAGGCATTTGGTTGTCTTGCTCCGTGGTCTTGGAATAAACTTCAGGAAAAAAGAAACTCACTGTTTTAATAGCTAAAGAAGTTTAAACATAATATTTACATCTGTGTAGATGTTCCTAAAATGTTTATTATTATTATTATTATTATTATTATTATTGTCATTATTATTATTATTATTATTATTATTGTCATTTGATTAACTTGTTTGTATTGATTGTGTTGATTTGAATTTGTGTTTTTTGTATGATATGCCACACGCTTCACGACCAGATCTCGCCTGAAAAAGAGATTTTAATCTCAGTGAGACATTCCTGGTCAAATAAAGGTTAAATAAATAAGCTGTTTGTATTGAAGCAGTAGTGGACCACCCCTCCACATTTTCAGAGATAACTAGTATGATAACACAGAGGACAAAGCAGCTTACTATTTGAACCTGCATGAATAATAATGAAAAAGCAGTTGTTTGAGAATGCAATACTTTAAACGCACTGCTTTCACTGAGAGTTCAGAGCTGTGTGTGAAGTGAGCTGCTAACAGACAGGGAAAGCTGATGAGAATCCCTTCATTTCAGGGGTCATCAAAAAAAGCATAACCCTCAATGGCAGTCTGTTATTTAATTTCCACACGCATCATGAGCAGGGTTTGAAAAGACAGAAATGTAGTCTTTAGATTTTCACCCGTGAGTAGTTTGATGACAAGGGGCTCATCTGTTTCTGAACCCTCTCTTTTCTTATCTGTCTTTTATTTTCAGGAAACAGGGAATACATCCGGCTGCCTGCAGGAGCTTTTCCAAAGAAGAGCTTGGTCTGTAAAATAAGATATAAAACCGAGGTCCTATTGTAAGTGACTCTGCCACAGCAGTTGTGATGCATAGTTCACCCCAAGTCGCTTTGGATGAAAGCGCCTGCTAAATGACTAAATAATAATAATAATAATAATAGAAATGGATATTGTAAACATTCATTGCAGACCCCTTCCCCCTACAATGAAAATGTTAATTTCGGTTTTCAACACAATTACGCACAGACTCAAAATTACAAGCCATGAAGCCATGGATCATGTGCTAGCAGACAGGGTTGCTGTAAATTTGTCAAAATTTGACCCCATTAAAATTCATCAGGGTTAACATTTTCATCAGGGACATCTGTGTGTAAATGTACGCATAACCCCTGGAAGGACAATGGTGGACCTCAAAGGCAAACTGTTATTCCCTCTATCTGAACTCAAAATGGCAAATTGCTTGTGCAGTTTAGAAAACAATGCTCCACTGAACACAGCAAAGCAGTGAACCAGCTGGTAAGCCTTATGAAAGAGCTGCCCAAACTTTCTGGTTAAAAGACTCTCCTGATTACCAGGGATTTTTGAAAGAACCATGCATGTTATAAACATTTAGTTTACTAAAACTAAATAGCTACCAAAGACAAAAGAGGGTTCAACTGGACTGCACAAAGACACAGAATCCGTAGGTTTGGTCGTCATTAAGCATGCATCATGTTCAAACGCAACATCCGTTTATTTGCATTTTATTCTATCAAAGAAAATGATGCTGCTGCTTTTATTATTACTGAGAGAATAGAAGCATTGCTATCATTTTCCACTCAATCAGATTTGCAAGGGGGAATGCTGCCCGCTCCACTCAGGGATGCCACGCCTGGATCGCCTGGGGCTGCCTGCTGCTCCGCGATCGCCTGGGGCTGCCTGCTGCTCCGCATCGCCTGGGGCTGCCTGCTGCTCCGCATCGCCTGGGGCTGCCTTTGCTCCATACAGGATACAGGGTGCGAGGGAGAGTGGAGCTCCCGCTGTCGCCTCTATGGCCAGGGGCTCCCCTCCCGAGTTCGCCTCCCGAGGGTCCGCTGCTGCCGCCGCCGCCTCCCGAGGGTCCGCTGCTGCCGCCGTCGCCTCCCCGAGGGTCCGCTGCTGCCGCCGTCGCCTCCCGAGGGTCCGCTGCTGCCGCCGTCGCCTCCCCGAGGGTCCGCTGCCACCGCTGCCTGGGGTCACTGCAGGCTTCGCTTTGCTTGGGGTCGCTACACTGTGGCCGGAGCTCCATGAAGGGGAGCTGCCGGACATGAAGAAAGGGGGGGAGGTGAGGAGACCACCTCCACCACAGCCCCGACCACCACCCCTGTGCCATAGCCCGGCGCCTGGAGGTTGGTTCCCTCAACCTGGGCTCCCAGACACCCAGGCTGCATGTCTGGACCTCTGGTCGCTGGGCCTGACTCCCAGGTCGCAGCACCACCAGGCACAGGAGGTCGCCTGGTCTCCTGCTCCGCTCCCCTGGTTGCCCAGACGCCGCTCCACAGTTGCCTGGGCTCGCACCTCTGCCTGGGGCTGCAGCCGACTGCTCGCCTGCCTGCGCTCCTGATGCCCCATCCACTACGCCTGGGTCCCCTGTCGCCGGGTCTCGGTCCCGCCGGGAAGGCGCCGGACTATGGACTAACCCTCCCTCAAGGATGGGAGAGGAAGGACAATAGGGGACTTGAGGGAGGGTGGATGGCTTTCAAAGGGGGGGGGGAGGTCAGGAGACCAGCTCCCCAGCCGCACTTTCGCGGCAGGATAGGGTGTGGCAGGAGCCCCGGAAGAGGGAGCTGCCGGCCACAAAGAGTTGGGGGTGCCAGAGATTCCACCATGGCCACCCCCAGAAACAACTTGCTTCCCCTCTTCCGGGACTTTGAGACTGAGGGGAGGTGGCCGTTAGGGCCATGTGTGCGTTGCACAAGGGGATATGTAACAGGGCGAGGTGCCCTGTACATTGTTTTGTTTATTTATTTTAGATCGGGGTCTCCTCCTCCGCCCCTGTGTTTATTTTGTATTGTTTATTTATTTTTATTGTATTATTTTAGATGACGGCAGCCGTATAATTTGTTTAGTGACGGCGTTGCCGTTTGTTTGTTTATGTTTTGTTTAGTTACGTGGATGGGAAGCCCCATCCACGTAGTAATTAATAAACTCGTGCAGATTGTGGCCGAGGGGTAATAGAATAATTAATTGCAAGTTAGTTAAACCCCTCGGCCACAATATAAAAGGCTGCAGCTCTCTAGCTCGGGTGGTTGTGGGTGTTGTGAGAGCGAGAGCGAGAGCGAGCAACGTGAAAGAACATAGGAACAGTGAAGGCAATCTGCCCAGCCTGACCTGTGTTTGTATTTTTGTGTTCGAGATTTGTTTTTGGTTTAACCTTTTATTTTGCTCTGTGAGCACAGTTTGTTTTTGTTTAAACCTTTGATTTATTTTTGTTATTTGAAAATAAAACGGCACAAGCGCCTGTTGAACTGCAGTACTTGCCTGGTGTCAGTGATCCTTCCTGCTTCTGCTTGACGTCACCGCTCAGTCACCCTTTCACACGGACATTCAAATAATTGCCATTTTATAGGCAAAACAGGTCAAGGAGATGGCTTCTACCTGCTGTGCTTGAGAAAGAAAAACAAAACTTGAGCCTTCTCCATCTGTATGACAGAAACAGTCGCCAAGAAACGTTGAGATTACTGAGCACCTCCACCCTCCCAGGGAAATAGACCTGATGACTATAACCATGAAGCTCACGCTGTTTTCTAGAGGGTGCGCAGCTGTGAGGACACCTGGGGATGAAGTCGCAGCTACAGAAACCTTATCCAGCTTCCATCTAAAACAGGAGATTTGCTTCCCTAAACACGGCTGTGTATTTTGCCTGGCTAAAAACTCAGCAGGTGTGTGGAGACCAGGATACTGGTGCACTACCTGTGCTGGACTGACTGCTTAAACATGAACACCTGTATGAGTGGATCTGAGAGAGGCATCAGGTTTTGCCCTCATCAGTTTCATATTGTTTTATCCCGTTTTTGTTTGATTGGCTGATTTTGAAGTTATGGATATTTTGATTATCTTAATGATAGAGGCTTTGAGATCAGCAGCCGTTTAGATCAACTGTGTGTCCAAAATACTGAATTATATTTTTAGAACTATACTTACAGCTGTAAATGTGTGTAAGGCTGCACAGAAATATCTTATGATTAACATAATTTTGCTCTGAAAAAAGCTCAACATAACGTAAAGTACTGTATCTCCTCCTAAGCTGCTGGTGAGGTAGTAATACTGGCATCAGCACGGGACCCGTGCTGTACTTGCCTCTCGAGAGTTGTTCACACCCAGCCGTGCTGTACTTGCCTCTTGAGAGTTGATCACGCCCAGCCGTGCTGTACTTGCCTCTCGAGAGTTGATCACGCCCAGCCGTGCTGTACTTGCCTCTTGAGAGTTGTTCATGCTCAGCCGTGCTGTACTTGCCTCGAGAGTTGATCACGCCCAGCCGTGCTGTACTTGCTTCTTGAGAGTTGATCACGCCCAGCCGTGCTGTACTTGCTTCTTGAGAGTTGATCACGCCCAGCCGTGCTGTACTTGCCTCTTGAGAGTTGATCACGCCCAGCCGTGCTGTACTTGCCTCTTGAGAGTTGTTCATGCTCAGCCGTGCTGTACTTGCCTCTTGAGAGTTGTTCATGCTCAGCCGTGCTGTACTTGCCTCTTGAGAGTTGTTCACTTTAGCAAAGACATACTTCATTGGTTTTGCATAAATCTTCTTTTTAAATACCTTGTTTACTTGAATTTAAGTCGCACCCCCAAATACGGACACCAAAAACAAAAAAACCTGAATGAAAGTCACATTTAACTCTTAATGAAAAAAAATAACGGTTAAATTACTTTTTAACTGTATTACTGTACATCAGAATACGTCACCTACTATATTACAAATGAGAAAAGAAAATATGTACAGTACTTTCAGTATTGAACGACAGTCATTGCAGTTTATGGTAGCTGGGAAAGGGTAAATTACCTTGAACTTGATTTCAGTCTGCTTTATTGTCCTTGTTTGTTTAATTTGGCCAACGTGACTCTGTCACGTTCACAAGCAAAATGAGTGCAAGACAGAAATGCGTAGTTCATTTTAGATTGGAGTTAGGACTTTGGAGTTTACACTAGTGGGGTTCCTGTAGCTAAACCAGGCACAGACCCTTGTAATAGTGAGTAAGTTAGAGAATCAGAGAGCGATGGAGAATCCGCCATTAAGCAGTAGATACCTTAGTGCTCCTGTTTCTTGTGCTCCTCCAGATAGAGAAAGAAAGATATATAAATAAATGATTGTTCATTTTGAAGCTGGACCCGCGTTGATCATTTCAACAAGTACTATACTGGTAATATTATAGTATTACATAGCCTTTCGATTGCGTCTCCATCTTCTGACACATCTCAGATGCCGCAGTTTTGCTTTTCTTCAGCAAACAAAATTACTTTTCTTTTAAAAGCTGCATCAAAAAATGTTCATGAAGTTTGCTGTGTAGCCATTTTAATATACTGGTACTGTACCGAGTAATATCTGTAGTGGGCAGTGCTGTGTACAGTTGGTCTTGTTCAAGCGTGCAATAATAATTAACATCTGCAAATGTAAATTGGTACCCTTACTAAAACCTTGAATCCAAGTCACTACACCCGAATTTGAACTTTTATTTTGTCCACAAAAGTGTGACTTCAATTCAAGTAAATACGGTATATTAATTTGCCTGTTTTCTTTAGCTTTCTATGGCATACAGAAAAAAAATGAATGTGGTGACCTTTCAATTTTATAGCTTTAAAACATTTCTTTCCATCTATTCTTTGAAACAAAACAAAAAATGCATGTCTTCTGGTACAATATTAAGATATAATGAATTATATGCAGTAAAAGCACTCATGAGTAAGGGTAAGTCAGCACACGGATTTCCTACAAGAAATCAGTTTTTAGGAATTCAGAAATGCTCTCTATATCTGTGTGCCTCTGTGTTTTAGAAGCAGTTTCAGCCCATTCAGTCCATCATTTTTGACCACTTTTTACACTTAAATGAAGCACATTTCGTGTTGAAATCGTAGCAGTATTTCTGAGAACTGCTTGCTGCAGTGGTGTTTTTTCAGTGTGTCTCTTTTTGTATATACGGGATATTATTGCTCGTTGTGATCAATTCAACTTCCTATGCTGGTACATGTGGAGAGAATGAACCAGAGGGAGCCAAAGGTAGAGAGGATAAATTGAGTGGAATCAGCTATAATAGCACATGCGTAACAGAAGATCCATTCTGTCCTCTATCTGATTCCCCTCTCTCAGCTGTAATTGCCGCTGATGATGTTTCTTGTAAACACTAATAACACACTGTTTGCTCTGCGGATGGAAAATTACATTATGATGCCCATTATCATTACTGCTAATTTTGCTAAAGATGATGATAATCAGGGATCACAGATTCATTATAATCAGGAGCTCATCTACATTTCTGAATGACTGGCTCATTAATACCACTTCGCAGTCAGCCTTCACGGGGAGTCACCGAGCAACACTGTGCGACTTTCAAAGTGCCTTTCAAATGTCTGCAGGACATGGAGGAGCGCTACAGAGCTGGCATTATGGATTCTGAACCCTGCAGGTGTGGCAGGGCGCAGGCAGGATGCAGGCAGGACGCAGGCAGGGCGCAGGCAGTGACCACATGCACTGCAGGGAAGCGTTGCAACCGCGAAAGAGCCAGGCTCCATTACAGGAGCAGTTACAGAGCTTTCAATCTCATCTTACCTACAGGGGAAACAGAATCCGGAAGAGCAGCGTTCAGATGACATACATCTGGCATACTTAGGAGGCTGTGTGGTCCAGTGGTTAAAGAAAGGGGCTTGTAACCAGGAGGTCCCCGGTTCAAATCCCACCTCAGCCACTGACTCATTGTGTGACCCTGAGCAAGTCACTTAACCTCCTTGTGCTCCGTCTTTCGGGTGAGACGTAATTGTAAGTGACTTTGCAGCTGATGCACAGTTCACACACCCTAGTCTCTGTAAGTTGCCTTGGATAAAGGCGTCTGCTAAATAAACAAATAATAATAATACATCTGATGTCACCTGCAGGAGCCGTAGCAACGACCTGAAACAGACACCACTCTTCTACAGTAATCTTTTAACCTCATCTCACTGACAGGGCTCAGAATCTGTTACAGCAGTGCATCACACAGGAACAGGGACAGCTCTGTAATTGCTTGTGTAAATGGGCCTGGCTGTTTTGCACAGTGGTTAAGATGCTTGCTTGTAGAGAGAGTGTTTGCAGGGTCCAGCACAGCCTCTGCTCTGTTACTGTAGCTTCAAGATGTTATTTCAGAAACAAGATAATACCTTCTTGGTTTATAACATATTTTATAAGATCCAGTCTAACTTTAATTTCAAACAGGATAAACCAGGTAAAACTAAAATCAGAAATCATAACCGTGAAGGACAAAACATGGCAAACAAAGAACAAAGCTGAAGCTTAAAATGAGAACTTAATGCCAAAGACACTAGATAGCTCCCGGTAATATTGCGATTAGTTTTGCCAATAAAAACAGAAAAAAATCTGCTTGGCTGCCTCAGTGTTTGTGATAATATTTATATTTCCTTCTCTCTAACTCACACTCACACACTTCATCGATTTATGGAAAACCAATTTACTGTAGCTTATTGACCCAAATAGGATAGATACATACTAGAGTAGGCAGAGAAAGCGAGAGCGAGAGGGAAAGATTGCATATTTTCATTCTGTAACATTTGGAGGTCACTGTAAAAATGATGATGTATTTCAGTAACTTATTTTGCTGCATGAATAGATTAACAAAATTATTAATAATAATTCTATACTGTATTAACTGTTTGAGTTTAAAAATATTGAATTCTGCCCTGAATTAAATGTTCTGCCCTGCAATTATCATCTAATCTCTACTTTTTATATTTTATATCCTTTACAATCCCAATATTTTAAAAAAGAGATAACATTATAGACTAAATGAACTCATTATATTGAACTGCTTTTCAACATTATACTCATTTTATATTTGTAACTTCTTTTCCCACACTTGTGGATCCCTCCCCAAAGCGAATATTGGACTTTATGGTGGGAGAATCGATTTTCTTAATTACCTTTCCTAGGAACAAACAAAAAATAATTTGCCAAAATATGTTTTATCATCTCAATGCTGTTTACTAGCAGTTATTCTGACCTGATTCACCCACTTTTTCTTTTAAACGAATATAGAAATTAAATAGATATTTAATGTTAGCCTTGGGGTGTGGTTCTCGGAGAGCAAGCTCAGGCTCTGCCTAAACTTTTACCTCATCAATCCATTTCCTATTTAAAGCACTATTTCACCCTCTCTCGCTGTCGAGTGCTTTCAGTTTTGACCGTAACCACAAATGTGCATTACAACTATGCTGGGTTTTGAAAATGCTTATATAGCTGCCCAACCCCTTTCATTTTGGTACATGGGGAAAAATAGTCTTTCTGCACCATGCCATTGAATAGGCACTAGGAACAAAAAAAATCAGTGTCTGATTTCCTACATGCCACATTTGATGGTACACGAATCAGAGTCGCCATAAACAGTGCATAGTTTAAATGTTTGCAGAGCCAAGAGTCACCTCAAGAGTGAGAATCTCCTGATTCCTGCACAATCATCTGATTCAGTCAGTCATCCTTGTGATGCAATGAGGAGAACACTAGGAACGTATATTACAAACTACAGCACGATAAGAAGGCTACCATTGTTTTTTTTTGTAAAAATGCTGACGAAGAAGACAGCAAAAGTGCATCCTACGACTGTGGCCATAACCACATGTTTAAAGCTGCTTTGTATATCGGTCAGTGCAGGGATTGGAAAGTATTCAGAATGTAGTGTAAAATTAAATTGTCCAGAACTGTCAGCAGATACAGTTTTAAAAATGTATTTATGAAAACTATTCTAATTGTACTGATACAGTACTTAAATTGGTGACAAATACAAAATAATTGAGCGCCAGTGTGATTCGTACTTTTAGTGGATGTAGCGATCCAGTGATGACTTCATAATCAAAAGGAAAAAAAATATATGCATGATAAAAATAACCAAACCACCAAAGACAGTATTTACCAGCTAAATATTTTCAAAACAAGCCAAATTTGGCTGGAAAATCGCCAATCTGGCAGCACTGATGCACTAGTATAAAAGTTTCATGCAAAACGCATACATTACCTATTCACGGAACGTGAGCAAGGGCTGCAAGGAGTAAGTCCTGGGACTTGAAATATGAATGATGTGCTTGTGACTTTAGGAAGATGACATGCTTTGGAAAATGACATTGCTTTGGAAGATTATTATTAGTTTATTTAGCAGACACCTTTACAGAGACTAGGGTGTGTGAACTATGCATCAGCTGCAGAGTCACTTACAATTACGTCTCACCTGAAAGATGGAGCACAAGGAGGTTAAGTGACTTGGTCAGGGTCACACAATGAGTCAGTGGCTGAGGTGGGATTTGAACCGGGGACCTCCTGATTACAAGGCTGTTTCATTACCCACTTGACCACACTGCCTCCTTATGACATTGCTTTGGAAGATGACATGCTTTGGAAGATCATAAGAACATAAGAACATAAAGTTTACAAGCGAGAGGAGGCCATTCGGCCCATCTTGCTCGTTTGATTGTTAGTAACTTATTGATCCCAGAATCTCATCAAGCAGCTTCTTGAAGGATCCCAGGGTGTCAGCTTCAACAACATTACTGGGGAGTTGGTTCCAGACCCTCACAATTCTCTGTGTAAAAAGTGCCTCCGAGTTTCTGTTCTGAATGCCCTTTATCTAATCTCCATTTGTGACCCCTGGTCCTTGTTTCTTTTCAGGTCAAAAAAGTACCCTGGGTCGACATTGTCAGTATCTTTTAGGATTTTGAATGTTTGAATCAGATCACTGCGTAGTCTTCTTTGTTCAAGACTGAATAGATTCAATTATTTTAGCCTGTCTGCATACGACATGCCTTTTAAATCGGGATAATTCTGGTCGCTCTTCTTTGCATTCTTTCTGGAGCAGCAATATCCTTTTTGTAACGAGGTGACCAGAACTGAACACAATATTCTTGGTGAGGTCTTACTAATGCATTGTAAAGTTTTAACATTACTGCCCTTGATTTAAATTCAACACTTTTCACAATATATCCGAGCATCTTGTTGGCCTTTTTTATAGCTTCACCACATTGTCTAGATGAAGACATTTCTGAGTCAACATAAACTCCTAGGTCTTTTTCATAGATTCCTTCTTCAATTTCAGTATCTCCCATCTGCCCAGATGACATTGCTTTGGAAGAGGACATGCTTTGAAAGATGATATTGCTTTGGAAGATGACATTGCTTTGGAAGATGACATTACCTCCAAGGCTGGGAAGCAAGCGTTACTTTCCCCAAGGAAAAAATGAAGAGAAAGATAGAGGATATATTTGAGAAGACTAGAAGTCACCTCAAATAACAAGGTGCGCCTACACTTTGGGAGATGGGCACAGCCAGACCTCTGACAGAGCAAGTTGTTAGTAAAACATACAGGTTTTCCCCCTGGCTCAGGGAGAGCCGCCCTCTCAGAGGAGACAGTGAACCAATTGGGACTCCAAGGTTGGAGAGCATGTATGCTGGCCCCAAGAGGACTAAGTGATAGAAAACGGAGATTTGAGAAAAGTGCAGGGTTGCCCCCTAGCTCAGGGAGAACCTTCCTCTCGGAGGTCAAGGCCAGCTCGGCTGGGCCTAAGGTTGAAAAGTGAATGTCTCTTGCCTCCAAAAGAGGAACCCCGGCTCCCCGCATCTGCAACACCAATGCAAAAAAATAAAATAAATCAAGGTTAGTAAAGAAACATAAGTTAATTCGTGACAATCAATACTGGAGGATGCTTTTTTAAAATAAATTATTATTAAGGACTGATCTCCCCGCTAAGCGGAGAGGAACCCCCCCCTTGATTGGGAGGAAACCTCTGGCCCCGACTCCAGACATACTAGCAATATTCTGTTGGGCCAAATAAATATCAGGAAGTGAAGAACGAATGATTTACTATATGGTCCCCCCATGGGGGATGTATCAGATAATACTGAATAAGAACAGATACATAAATATATTTAAAATAACTATGTTCACCAAAATCTGTAATGACTGGAGAATTTCACTCTTGGGATAAGGGAGACCTGTAGCGGCAGAAACCGGCAACTGCTGGACTTGTGACGGTGAGACTGATTTGTGACAGTGAGCTTGTAGCTTACGGCTTCAGATGGGAGTTTACGGCTACTGCTCTGTTGAAGGAGAGAAAGAATATTGCTGAATGAATTGCCTGGTCAAGGAGCAGCAGATTCCATAGGGAGACTTCTATGACAGAATGTGACTACTGCTGAAAGAGATGAATAATATTGATTAAATGCATGTGGCACCACAGGCGCCATTACTGGAACCCACTCAGAGGCGAGGGTAGCAAAGCATTGCCATGCCATAATTAATGTAGACAGAATGAACACAGTGGTGAGCATAAGGGGCACAGCAGTAATGAAATATTTTAGCATGAATGAATGTGTTGCTACTAATTCTGGAGCCTGGATGGGTCAGCAGGGCCCAGCCGGCAGGCTCAGGATTGTACAAACAAGTAAGAGCACAACAAAATACAGCGCAGAGCACAAACAAAACACAGAGCAGAGCACAAACAAAAAACAGAGCAGAGCACAAACAAAACACAGAGCAGAGCACAACAAAACACAGAGCAGAGCACAAACAAAACACAGAGCAGAGCACAAACAAAACACAGAGCAGAGCACAAACAAAACACAGAGCAGAGCACAAACAAAACACAGAGCAGAGCACAAACAAAACACAGAGCAGAGCACAAACAAAACACAGAGCAGAGCACAAACAAAACACAGAGCAGAGCACAAACAAAACACAGAGCAGAGTACAAACAAAACACAGAGCAGAGCACAAACAAAACACAGCAGAGCACAAACAAAACACAGAGCAGAGTACAAACAAAAACAGAGCAGAGCACAAACAAAACACAGAGCAGAGCACAAACAAAGCACAGAGCAGAGCACAAACAAAACACAGAGCAGAGCACAAACAAAACACAGAGCAAAGCTCAAACAAAACACAGAGCAGAGCACAAACAAAACACAGAGCAGAGCACAAACAAAACACAGAGCAGAGCACAAACAAAACACAGAGCAGAGTACAAACAAAACACAGAGCAGAGCACAAACAAAACACAGAGCAGAGCACAAACAAAACACAGAGCAGAGCACAAACAAAACACAAACTAATTAAAACAAGCTAGGGTGAAAATTCTCACAACCAAAGAAATGTGCGAAAGCCTGGCGACACACAGGAAAGCACAGACCCACCTTGACACCAAATATCTTCATTTCATTGCTTTTGGAGGCTGTGTGCCACTGCAGTGCATGTCTGTTTAGTCCATCAGCCAGCCTGCACACCTGTATGTGTTTCATCTCCTCCCCAGACACTGGCACAACAAGAGAGAAAGAAAAAGAGGTTCAGTCTTACTTACTGTAATTCTTTTCCCTGTAATTTCTGTAATGATAGTCATTCTCATTTCAGGAGATGGGGAAATTTAAATATCCATTACGCTGGGGGATTTGAGAAAGATTATAACTGCAGCCCATATGTCTGATAATGATTAAATTAACACTAATTATATAGTATCTGTTGCAGGCTTGCTGCTGTCCCCTCTGGGCGCACAGCAAATAAATTTGGCAATTAAAAAAAGAAAATTGTCATTTTCAATGGCATGCAACCGTTTTGCTCACCAAAGTGTTTTTCAAGTATAATTCTTCTTCTTTTCTTTCTTGTTTAATTCTTTATGTATTACACCTGTGAGCTGTGGGTTTAAACTGAGCCCAGAGCAACCACCAATCTGCTTTTTCACACTTCAGTTATAATGTATGCCCCAAACCTTTACTTTTCACACAGGCTCACGTTTTGGAAGAATCATTTTCTATAACAAATTCTCCCTATCCTCCCTTGTGACAGAGATCGAATGATTCTTCATGTTAGATCTCCTTCCCGTTGTGTAAAGGGAACAGAGTACCCTGGACTGGATGGCCTGACAATTAATTCCCAGGGTTTGGAAGAAGTCAGCCATCTAGAAAGGGGCGAAGCTACGGTACACTAAATCATTGACCCAGAAGGGAAACAGTGTGGCATCCATGGATTGGAGGAGAGGTTGCACTCATTAACCAAGGGTCATGGTCGACGGTATATAAGGGGACGTAGTGATGTGACCTGTTCCTTTATTTATGGTTACGCTGAAACAGAAAGGACTTGTGTATTGTTATGTCTGTCTGTCTGTCTAAAACTCTGTTATTTTTATTCATTGTTGACTAGACTAGATGGCTAACACAATCCGAAGCTGTCATTCACGGCAAGCAATAAACCTAGACAACACTGCACTACACGTTCACCATTGTTGAATGTAATAAATTGTACATCACCGCTAAGCACTACAGCACTCACTTTGGACTTGTGACCATGTTTGTGTCTAATTGTGTTTAGCACTGTGTTTATTATTTATGGGACTGCAACCATTTATCATTACTGTGCAATACACATTGCGGTGTATTGCAAGCTCGTTATTATTTGCTGTGTGGTCATCAGACCATTGGATTATAAAACTAAAACAAACCATTTCACCCGTACTTTGTTGTCTGTTTGTATCATTGGATTACTGCACCTGCACCTGCACTTCACCTGCTCTACACCTGCGCACGCATTATCACTTTGCCATATCACCTCCTTAGTGATTGTAGCACTCCTCAGAGAGCCACTTGTTCAGACTTGTGAGGACTCTTTAGCTCTATTGTTGTTTATTCATACAATAGCAGTGTGCCAGCTACTGCTTGAAGGTGAAGTGTGTGGGCAAGGCTAAACTCTTATCACCTTTCAATGATAATAATACTGCTGCGTCTCTTTGACTGCGGAGCCATGTTCAGGGCCCTGGTCCTTTCCCAGGTTTCTTTAGAGCACGCACATGTGGAGTTTGCTGGAAGCATGACGGCCTTTGTTGACCAGTGGGCTCTAGGTGGTGTGCTCTGTACCGTTTATTTTGGTTCATTATTACAGTTACATTTTTAATTTACAGTATTTTTTTTTTTCGTTAAAATTAGTTAATGGCCAGTCTATGTTAGCACCCCCTTTGTTTAGGGGTGCTAAGTAGAATTTTTCATCAGCTTTAGCATCGGCTGCACCACATTGAGTAAGCCTGATCTTATCTGCACTCAAAAGCTAAGCAAGGTTGGGCTTGTTTAGTACTTGGATGGGAGACCACCTGGAAAACCAGGTCCTGTAGAAAGCTGATGTAGTCCCCCTACTGGACATTAAATAGGACTTCTACTACGACTACTAATAATAATGGGGCAACCAAATGTGAATGTTTTCTCAACTGCTAAATAAATCAATCAATCAATAAAACAGTGAGGCGGGTCTGCATTGAAACTCTGGCTTTGCTAGGATATTGCCTCTTTACAGATGAGAGATTTTTGTGTTTCTTTAAGCTTAAATGCCTCTGCAAAGACAGAAGACTAGCAGGCAGTGTATTAAAACGCTGTATAATCCCATCAAAGGGATCTGAAGAGTGTGAAGCTTGAGGGTTTTTTAAGAATTTCCATCAGAGCTCCAGGATGAAATTACAGAGTTACACACTTCCTTTCATTCGTTATCTTTTAAACTTTGGATTCTATGAATTTGAAAACTCACTTTGTTATGTAGGGAGAGCAATACCAGTTTCATATGCGGTAGATACAGCAGTTCCATGTGCACTATCTCCACCCCATTTCTGCAAATTTATGCAGGAAGGCCCATAAATACATATTCATCTAAGGCTGAACCACAAATAAAAACTCCTGCCGCAAAGCATTCTCTAAAAAGCTGCTAAAAGCATTGCGATTGTTTCAGTACATTTCACCCAAGACCTCCGACTTCGGTTGCTATTGGTTTGCAACTATTGCGACAGCCGCAACACTTTAGTATATCTACCCCTCTGTGTGTTTACAGTATGTCTTCCATCATGCATTGGTTATTATTGCCTTACCCTCTTGAGAACCTTTGTTTTTCTTTAAACTTTGAGTTCTGCAGTCCTGTGGAATGATAATACTTGCTAACTGTATTAGTAACCTTAAAGCAGTTCCTTTGAAAAGGCCATCTTTCACATTAAATAATGTTTTAAAGCACTGTGAAACTTTAATGTGCCCATTTGGAGAATATAGTCTGTATTATGTATCACTGCAGGCACTTGTAATTCCTTTCAGAAATTCTTCCAGGCTTGTAGCTTCTCACCATATAAAACGTTAATACTGGATCTTTTAAAACTGTATATGAACCTGTTTTTATGAACAAATGATAAAATCATGTACAATTTTCAGACAGTTTACTTAATTATTAAGCGGTTCCAGTGAAGACAAAAGTTTCAGATAGTACCTTCAGTGTTGTGCACTGGTTTTACTTCAGAATTTTGGATTCAGTGTTTAAAGTAATAAATGATTTATAAATTCCATTAAATATGCACTAAGCCGAAACATGAATCCAAAAAAACGGAACCTACCGAATCTGAATGTCCTCTGTTGATGTTTTCAGGAGCCAAAGTAGTAACATGTGACCTGTTTCATGTTGTCACTGATGGCTTGCAGCTGGCAGTTTCCTGTAGGGATATTTTTGGAAGGTAAAGAGCATTATTTCCCATATGAATCAAGGTCTTTGTTCAGCATTTTGTATATTTAACACCAAGCCCCTCTAAAGGGTTTCCCTTTTGACACACACTATTTCATTTTATTTTTCCTTTAAGGCCTAAAGGTTAATAATGATTACTACATGCATCCCAGCTGGGATGTTTAATTAACATGTAAAGTGAAAGGGATTCAGCAGTGTCAATATGTGAATGCAATCCCTGTGGTTCCCATCCCCTGTCAGCAGACCGCCTTGCCCCCAAACTTCAGTTCAGGGCAGGGGTTAATACTGTGAATGCAATCCCTGTGGTTCCCATCCCCTGTCAGCAGACCGCCTTGCCCCCAAACTTCAGTTCAGGGCAGGGGTTAATACTGTGAATGCAATCCCTGTGGTTCCCATCCCCTGTCAGCAGACCACCTTGCCCCCAAACTTCAGTTCAGGGCAGGGGTTAATACTGTGAATGCAATCCCTGTGGTTCCCATCCCTGTCAGCAGACCGCCTTGCCCCCTCCAAACTTCAGTTCAGGGCAGGGGTTAATACTGTGAATGCAATCCCTGTGGTTCCCATCTCTTGTCAGCAGACCGCTTGCCCCCTCCAAACTTCAGTTCAGGGCAGGGGTTAATACTGTGAATGCAATCCCTGTGGTTCCCATCCCTTGTCAGCAGACTGCCTTGCTCCCCCTCCTCAGGGTTAATACTGTTAACACTGAGGAACTGTTTTATACACTGTCATCGTCCTAGCAAATAAAAAGCGCTCATATTGCATCCATGTAACAGTTTACTTAAACAGAAAGTTCCTGTCTGCATGAGCTCACGGTGTGCCTGTCCAGAAGAGGGCGCTGCAGCGCAGTCAGGTGATTCAGTCCCTGATGATATTGTCTCCGTAACCTGCAGGAGCGTCAGAGCCAATGTAACAGTTTACTTAAACAGAAAGTTCCTGTCTGCATGAGCTAACGGGTGCCTGTCCAGCAGGGGTGCTGCAGCGCCGTCAGGTGACTCAGTCCCTGATGACATTGCCTCCGTAACCTGCAGGAGCGTCAGAGCCAATGTAACAGTTTACTTAAACAGAAAGTTCCTGTCTGCATGAGCTCACGGTGTGCCTGTCCAGCAGAGGGCGCTGCAGCGCAGTCAGGTGACTCCGTCCCGGATGATACTGCCTCTGTAACCCGCAGGAGCGTCAGAGCCAATGAAGATTAATAGCTTCGCACAGCCAGGATGCAAACTTCACTGCTCTTTTTAATGTATTTTCTGTACAATGATACAAGAACAAAGTGTGATTGTTGGGAAACAATCCTTTTCACTGCCCATTTTCTCCAAGGTCATGCATTGCATTATAGATCTTTTAGATCAGTCAAACTAATGTTCTTGACATTGTAAAAAAAGAATAGTAAAAGTAACCATCTATTAAACAGTATGTTGTTGTTGTTTTTTTTTACATATTATAAAGAATTGAAAGCAGTGAGAAGTTTGACAGAAATAATCTGCTGTGTTTTTTTTTTAATATAAGCAATGTCTAATGGAGTTCTTCTTTAAGAACAAGATAACACAAAAGTGACAGCACACTGGCCTCTAGCCATATGCTGCCAGATCAAAAGTTCATGTTATGTCTGCATGTTTTAATCAGTTTCGAGAGTAGTTACATAACCTGCCTCATTTATCTGCGTCTAATTAAGCTCCTTTGGGTTGCTCAGCTTTTATACATAATAGATTGAAACTGTACTGGATTTAAAAGTCCAACTGAATTTTAAAATGGGACTTTCAGCAGCAATGGTGAGGAATCCGCACCCTGCTGTGCAGTGTTGACTCTTGCTTGATTTCTTGCCATTCTCCAGGTAATCGTTTTCATTTTTCAGACACTTATCAGCTGCTGTTGGCCATGACCATGTGTCAGCTCTCATTAAATAAGCAGGCCAAGTGGGAACCTGTCTGAGGAAATCATCTCAACTCAAATTCTCCCCAAAGAGGACAGGTATTAGTTTACAACAGAGTGCAAAATACTATTTAAAAAACACAATGTGTATTACGGATCGCAATAGTAATACTACTATTACTACTATTACTACTACGACTACTACTACTACAACTACTACAACTACTACTACTACTACTACTAATAATAATAATAATAATAATAATAATAATAGTGTAAACCCCCTAGTTGAAATAGCCAGGGAAGCATGTCTTACAAACAGAGGTTTATTTAGCCTAGTGCAGTGCTAGATGCCATGTTTTAAAATAAAAATACATGCTTGTTAAATGTCTATGTTTCTTTTAAAAATGCCTACTTAAGACCTACAGGGCAGGATTTTCAAACACCAGTGTTATTGTATTGAACTCGTGGTTTAGTAACGAGAGCTTTAGTAGCAAGTGATTTTCAAATGAAATGTTTTAATTAAATCATTCCGTCAATGCTTTGAAATTGAATTGAGGAGGTCATTAATGAATGCATTTCTCATTAGAAATCTTAATCGTCGCAGGTCACGTACATCACTTCCTGTCTCAATGACTAAATAAGGGGAACTCATAAAATGCATGTTAACGAGATCTTTGAGTGCTTTGCCCCACCTCCCTGATATCGTTACACTCTAGAATTACCTCTGGGGTCAATGCAAGCTCATACAAAGCAGGAACAAGCACTCTCTTTTCTTAGGTGTCTTGAAATAGCCGGCCTCTTGAGCTTTGAGTTATTGACTCCTTGATTTACTTTGAAACTGCAATTAAGAGCCACTTGTTTACTGTTATGACTTGCAATTCCTAATGTAATCATTTGGAAATGTTTTACTGTGTGAGAGTGGTGTGGCACAATGATTTTATGTATGAGATGAGTTTAAATGGATATAATGTGTTGTACATGCAAAGTGCTTCCAGACTATGAAATGCACGGCATACATAATGACACACATTCATATTGTAAGAGAGAGATGAGAGACAGAGAGATACAGCCTAGTGGTTAGAGGTGTAGACAGGGAGACAGCATTTCCGCCGGATTAGAAAGTGGATTGCCGGGAGCCTTGTACCTGCACCCTGCTCCCCGACACATTACATCACCTTTTAGTCAAAAATATAAATTGAACTTTTACTTACTGTTTCCATTCACTCAATTCACATCCCTTCCCTCCCCAAATGCCACCCTTCTTAAAAGATCCCATGATCAACCACAGCCTGGGGTCAACCCCTGCGGTCAGCACATGTTCTTCCTCAGTGCACAGTGATTCCATTTAATGACAAGGGTCAGCTCCCAGTCAGGCTGAGCGTACATATTGGAATGGCCATGATTGGCCTCCCCCATTCTGTTTCTGTTTCAGGGAACATGCCATTGTTCTGCCCAATGGGAAGTTCATTTCCCTTGCCTATTTTATGTAAGTCATTTTCAGCTGGGGTCTCTCTCTCTCTCTCTCTCTCTCCCTCTCTCTCTCTCTTTCTCTCTTTCTCTCTGACTCTTTCTCCCTCTCTCTCCCTATCTTTCTCTCCCTCTCTCTGTCAATCTCTCTCTGTCTTTCCCTCCCTCTCTCTCTCCCTCTCTCTCTATCTCTCTCTATCTCTCTCCCTCCCTCTCTTACTCTATCTCTCATAATATTGCTCATAATATTGCAATAAATGCACAGTAGTATCCCATTCCACATATTTGTATAACATCTAGAGTTTATCAGATTATATACAATCTGAAACGTCTATAGGAGTATATAATGAAAGTCTGGTGAAGAATAGTACAAAATCAAGATTGTTACATGTCTTCATCATGTACGGTGTGATAGACAGACACACACGCAGGCGGACGGGGAGGCGGGCAGACAGACAGGATCGGCACACAAGGGTACCATTGCTTTTATAATAAAGATCCTAATCATTGTTTTCAGTTCTGTCTAATTACTTATCGACTGCAGTTTAACTTTACATGGCAATATGTTTGGCAATATATAAATATAGCTGTATATACGCTAGCTATATCACACTTCCTACTACTTTGGGAAATTCCTGCAGAAAGTTGTTTAGCTGAAATGTCAATTGTAAACCCATATGATTTGAAAGCATGGAATATATCTAACCTTGATTGTTATTCTGCTTTAAGTCTTGCTACCATACTAGAGAGTCAAACATATGGTACTGCTAGCTATACATACTAAAATGAAATAAAAACAAGCTGTGCGCCCTGCTCTTAGTATAAGTGAATGTGGCTGCGTTGGGGAGAATATTGGTTTTGCTCAGGGGAGAGGTTGGTTTGAAGGTTTAGAATTCCCTCATTTGTCTTCAGAGCTCAAAGTAAGCTCAGCTCGGGCTCTCTGTCCTACAGCACTGGATTTTAAAACTTGTAAAGATACAGTGTCAATAATTAACTGCAATAATACATGACCTAAGGGGAGAGGGAATGAGGGGGTATCAGGGGGGCCCCGACAGGGTCGCTGATGTTTCAAATCATATAATGTCTTTAAATCACGTGAGGAAATTCAACAGTGAGTTTGCTTTCCCATGTTACTGTCATTCATAAAACTCAGGAGAATCATGTATTCTTCTTCTCTACTGTTGGCCAAAATTTTAATGTAATTACGAAATAAGCTTTTTTGCCAGTATTATAGATTTCTTTGTATGGGTTCCTTCTCCACATCTTGTCTTTGTGTTATGGTCTGAACACAGCGTTTACTCTTTATGAACACTCAAACATTTGATTCAAAATGACTGAAACATGTAGAGCTCCAAAGTGCAGCAGGTTTGACTCGAGTAGCTTACACTGTTCCAAGCCTCTGAAGCTGCATGCCTGTCACCCACTTACCCAGCTGGGAGGTGACACTCAACACCTCCAAATCAAAGGCACCTGCAGGATCAGGGGCCAGCCCTCCTGCTGCAGCAGCAAGCAGTTAATAACCTTCTGAAGCACAACTAACTCTGTGCCAACACAACGCTACCCAGAGGAGTGCCAGGTGGATGGGCAGATGGGAGGAGACCTGAGGACCGGGAGCCAGGAGGCAGTGTGGTCTAGTGGTTAGAGCTGAGGACTGGGAGCCAGGAGACAGTGTGGTCTAGTGGTGAGCTGAGAACGGAGGCAGGAGGCAGTGTGGTCTAGTGGTTAGAGCTGAGGACTGGGAGCCAGGAGGAAGTGTTTTCTAGTGGTTAGAGTTGAATACTGGAAGCCAGGAGGTAGTGTGGTCTAGTGGTTAGAGCTGAGGACAGGGAGCCAGGCAACAGTGTGGTCTAGTGGTTAGAGCTGAGGACTGGAAGCCAGGAGGCAGTGAGGTCTAGTGGTTAGAGCTGAAGACTGGGAGCCAGGAGGCAGTGAGGTCTAGTGGTTAGAGCTGAAGACTGGAAGCCAGGAGGCAGTGTGGTGTAATCTGATGAGAACTGGGAAAAAGAAGAAAAGAGAGCGAACGGAAGTGGCACCAAAACAGTGAGCACAGAAATAGTAATAGTAAAGTGTAAAAGGGAAGAGAAAGAGAGCTGGGTAAATGTGCAGTAAATAAATGTGTTTGCTTATGCACTCTTACCTACCCCACAATGCGTCATAGTTTGTTGAATGGCATCTAATATCCTGCATACAAAAATGTATGAAGTATAAATAATCAGGAATTGTATTACTTTCTTACAAAGTAAAAAAATATTGATAAAATATGTGTGCTTTTATTTAATATGAATGGTGGTGCCATATTGACATTATTTTTATTGGAACATAAGAACATAAGAATATTAAAAATCATATTTATATTGTGTAAATGCAGATAATGGCTTCAGACAGAAGAAGAATGAGAGAGTTGTGAGGGTTGGACAGCGCGGGTGGAAGTCAGTGAGACAGTGCAAGTGGGAACAGTGTGACAGCGCAAGTGGGAGTCAGTGAAACAGTGCAAGTGGGAGTCAGTGTGACAGTGCAAGTGGGAACAGTGTGACAGTGCAAGTGGGAGTCAGTGAAACAGTGCAAGTGGGAGTCAGTGTAACAGCGCAAGTGGGAACAGTGTGACAGCACAAGTGGGAGTCAGTGAAACAGTGCAAGTGGGAGTCAGTGTGACAGCGCAAGTGGGAGTCAGTGAGACAGAGCAAGTGTGAGTCAGTGTGAGTCAGTGTGACAGCGCAAGTGGGAGTCAGTGTGACAGCGCAAGTGGGAGTCAGTGAGACAGCGCAAGTGGGAGTCAGTGTGGGAGTCAGTGTGACAGCGCAAGTGGGAGTCAATGTGACAACGCAAGTGGGAGTCAGTGTGACAGTGCAAGTGGGAACAGTGTGACAGTGCAAGTGGGAGTCAGTGAAACAGTGCAAGTGGGAGTCAGTGTGACAGCGCAAGTGGGAACAGTGTGACAGCACAAGTGGGAGTCAGTGAAACAGTGCAAGTGGGAGTCAGTGTGACAGCGCAAGTGGGAGTCAGTGAGACAGAGCAAGTGTGAGTCAGTGTGACAGCGCAAGTGGGAGTCAGTGTGACAGCGCAAGTGGGAGTCAGTGAGACAGCGCAAGTGGGAGTCAGTGTGGGGAGTCAGTGTGACAGCGCAAGTGGGAGTCAGTGTGACAGTGCAAGTGGGAGTCAGTGTGACAGTGCAAGTGGGAACAGTGTGACAGCGCAAGTGGGAGTCAGTGAAACAGTGCAAGTGGGAGTCAGTGTGACAGTGCAAGTGGGAACAGTGTGACAGCGCAAGTGGGAGTCAGTGAAACAGTGCAAGTGGGAGTCAGTGTGACAGCGCAAGTGGGAGTCAGTGTGACAGCGCAAGTGGGAGTCAGTGTGACAGCGCAAGTGGGAGTCAGTGTGACAGCGCAAGTGGGAGTCAGTGAGACAGCGCAAGTGGGAGTCAGTGTGGGAGTCAGTGTGACAATGCAAGTGTGAGTCAGTGTGACAGCGCAAGTGGGAGTCAGTGTGACAGTGCAAGTGGGAGTCAGTGTGACAGCGCAAGTGGGAGTCAGTGTGACAGCGCAAGTGGGAGTCAGTGAGACAGCGCAAGTGGGAGTCAGTGTGGGAGTCAGTGTGACAGCGCAAGTGGGAGTCAGTGTGACAGCGCAAGTGGGAGTCAGTGTGACAGCGCAAGTGGGAGTCAGTGTGACAGCGCAAGTGGGAGTCAGTGTGACAGCGCAAGTGGGAGTCAGTGTGAGTCAGTGTGACAGCGCAAGTGGGAGTCAGTGTGACAGCGCAAGTGGGAGTCAGTGTGACAGCGCAAGTGGGAGTCAGTGTGACAGCGCAAGTGGGAGTCAGTGTGACAGCGCAAGTGGGAGTCAGTGTGGGAGTCAGTGTGACAGCGCAAGTGGGAGTCAGTGTGACAGCGCAAGTGGGAGTCAGTGAGACAGCATAAGTGGGAGTCAGTGAGACAGCGCAAGTGGGAGTCAGTGTGACAGCGCAAGTGGGAGTCAGTGTGACAGCGCAGAGTGGGAGTCAGTGTGACAGCGCAAGTGGGAGTCAGTGTGACAGCATAAGTGGGAGTCAGTGAGACAGTGCAAGTCAATATTTCTCAACATTTCCAGCTTAATCGACAAAATCCTGGAACAAAAACAGGTTTCTCCATTTCTCCAAAAGTAAGCCCCTAGATTTAATATATATTTAAACATGAGTTCCATTTTAATTTCTGGATACTGAGCAGGCTGGCACGGAGGGTAAAGACATTTAAATCCCGTTCCTGAAAGCTAGGGTGTCATGGGGTTGCTCAGCTTGTTTCTCGGAATGAGTATACTCAGTCTTATTTCTCTTATTTTCTACTGATTCTACTTGATAGGGGTTTGAAACATAAAGACTTGTATTGCCTAATGTATTTTTCTTGCTGTTTAGATCCACTTTGTATAATCGTGTGCTTCAGTCATTGCATCCTGACGACATTTTAAAAGCACAGAGACCTTGATAAACATGCACCCATTTACTGAGTACCAACAAGACCTGGAACATTGTACATTTAGAGAAGCAGTGTGGAGTAGTGGTTAGGGCTCTGGACTCTTGACCGGAGGGTTGTGGGTTCAATCCCAAGTGGGGGACACTGCTGCTGTACCCTTGAGCAAGGTACTTTACTTAGATTGCTCCAGTAAAAACCCAACTGTATAACTGGGTAATTGCATATAAAACATAATGTGATATCTGTATAATGTGATATCTTGTAACAATTGTAAGTTGCCCTGGATAGGGTGTCTGCTAAGAAATAAATAATAATAATAGAGAAGTGTGAATGAATCATGTTTTCAACTCAAATATGCATGTTTGCCAGCATTTAATTGTAAGGTTTGTTTATCCTCCAAGTCCCTTCCCCGACTTGCATGACAGGTTCACCACATTCTGGTATATCCCACCCCTTAAAGGAAAGCACGAAACGTCTGAAAATAGAGATGCATTTCACATTATTTCATCAGTGTATGTTAGTTCTGTTAGTTTGTAATGGCAATAAATGCAAACCTCAGTTCAGGAGGAAGACCCCCTTCACACACATTATATCACTATTCAGTCAACCGTAAACAAGTTTACATAGAACTTTTACTGACTCTTTTTGTTCAGTCGATTCACATCCTTCCACCTCCCCAATCACCATCTTCAATTACCCCTTGGTCAACCACAGGGCGTCTATCACCTCGTCCAAATGGCTAAGTGACGGATGGACTCTCAAACCAAAATAACACTGATTTCAAAACTGAATTTTGTTGCAAACAATATAGATGCCTATTAGTTGTGATCACGTATAGGCTTGTCTTCATTTCATTAACTTTTTTATTGGATAAGTGGCACTTTAAACATAATCTCTCAATTTTTCAACACAGCTAGCAGAAACTAGAGTAAAGGCAGCAGCAATGTCAGCTTCCCTCACTGCCTCCTTTGCCAATGTTAATGATTATACTATGCTGATATCAAGCTCTACAGCGGTTACCCGTGCTTTCCGATGCTTTCTCATATTTACCAAAGGTTCTTCACCATTGCACAATTATTTTACCAAGCTATACTGCGTTTTGCTATGCTTTACCATTGTAGTAAACTTTTACAAGAGCTTGGGGCTGATTGCACCTAACACAATCCTTTCTTCTTAATCTCCTACTCTAAGAGATTACTAAAAATAACAGACTCCTTTAAAAGTTTAGTTTCTGCCCTGAAAAACTGCCAAAGCTACCTCTTCCTTAGAATTGAGTTCTGTGAGCTGCCCAAAAGGTACAGCCACCTGTGTCTGTCAACGCCACAGAAACGAGCTGGGGATTTTCATCCAGCAGTGAATCACTTACGAATGGAAACAAATATGAAACAGAGATAAATATCTTCTGCTTGCACTTCCATTAAGGGCGATTAGAAAGTCACTTTGCCACTTCTCAAAATCTAAGTCCACCGCCATGATGAACTGAAGGACCCCACCCATTTGAGATGTTCCTGTGATAAAATTCTACATTAAAATCGTTGTCTGTGTTACAAGCATTCTTTATTCAAAACCCTGTGCTGTTGCAGCGCCCCCTGCTGATTCAGTGAATTTGGGGAGGAAGTTGCATGGGAAAAAGTGCTAACCTGCCACGATTTACATTTCTAATTAATAATCCCATTCTGTAATGTTGTCTGGCTCCGTTTACACACCTGCTCTCTTCCTCGCAGAGACAGGCGCATTACATTGATGTGGCATAGATTCTAATGTGACATTTGAAAGAGTGACTTTTTATTCCAATTAACCTTGCGAGAGAGAGAGAGAGAGAGAGAGAGAGAGAGAGAGAGAGAGTATGAAACCTTCTGTTTTTGTTCTGCCAGGTCCCAGCTGTAAGTCAGAACGAGACACTTGGCATTTCTTTTGTTGTAAAGTTATTTGTGTAAAATGAGACAAGCCCAGACTGCAGTAATTACTCTCTAAAGGAGACACAGGTGCCCGTGGAGCGCTCTTGTTATTTCTCTGTGACTCAGCTGCATGCTTCAGGAGGTTTTGAGCTAGAAGGATTAGAGATTATTTTGAATTACTTTTTTTTTTTTTTAAGTGGACATTAGGTTCTTGAACTCCCAGCCTCCACCTGTTACATTGATGCCATGACCTGCATCTCATAGACTGGCTGCAGTTCATCACAGAGGGTAAAGTGTAATAGGCATTGTTGTGTGATACACGGCCATTACAGATTCTGTCCCCTGTTAGTGAGATGAGATGAGGATAAACGCTCTATAAGCATGAATGCAAGCCAGGCTCTTCTTCATAGCTGTGAAGACGCTCTCTTGCAGTGTGCGAGGTCGCCGGTTCACACCCATCCTCCTCCCTGTTACATTAGCTCAAGCTTTTCTATCACTTACCTGTCAATCAATACCCTGCTGTGATGGTAAGGTTTATTGTACTGATATTTACAACACCATCCTGAATACCGACACCATGAACACTGACACCTTTATTTGTTTGCCTGATAGAGAATACTCCAACCAACATACCCCTGAAATAAACTTGAGGGTAGTGGAACTGTGTAAATATTTTATGGTGCTAGTCTACACAGCATATCCAGGAACGATGTTATTCGTGCCTGAAAAAGTCGAGTGGGCCTCCCTGTGTCTGCAGCTTCAGCAAAGTCTAATTGCTGGATTCCCAGCAGGTCCCGGCAGAGGAGTGCAGTTAAATGGCTGGAGGATAAGAGAGTATTGCCCCGAGATTGCAAAACACATTAAGCAGGGTTTTAGCCTGGGCCGGCTACGTTAAATGATCAAGACTTGAGATTGCGCTGGGGATAAAACTAAAAGTAAAATATTCATCATGCAGGGGAGTTGTGAGCTGCAATCCAAAAATGATATAACATACCATAGGTAAAAATAAATAAAGTAATACAAAAGAAACCACTGATGGTGTTTGATTATCATTCGTGTGCAGTTGCTATTTTAACCACAATTAATACTGTGTGTGTGTGTGTGTGTGTGTGTGTGTGTGTGTCTTTGTGTGCTTGTGCATGTGGATGTGTGTGTGTGTGTGTGTGACTGTAACCATACCACTGGACGGCCATGAAATGTATTAAATGAGATCAATTTAAATCCTACTGTTTCTTCTGCAGTTGCTTTTTTTTTTGAGACAACCAGGTGTTTAATTATACAGTAATCATTAAGAAATGTCTTTAACATTCTGTTACTTCTACTGTCAATCATTTATGCTAGCATACCATTCATCATTCATTTGCGGTAATTTTGCTGAGTGCATTTAATCGCTAATTTAACAGGGCTTTTACATTTTTATTAAATGTATTTATTGTTTCTGATTAGATCACTATTTTCCAGACTCCTCCTCAGGGCTGATTGCAGAGGAGGCGAGGAAGCACATCATTGTCGTTTATCAAACCACAGCAAGACCTCCTCATAGGCATTAGCTGAATATGCAAAGAATGTTTTCATAAACAAAAACTATGACTGTGTCTCTTGCCCAATCATTGTATGCCCCACGGATATTTGCCAAACTCTGCTCTCAGGAGGATGTTTGTGGGTCATTGCAATTCCTAGTTGCTCCACTAAATTGTTGCTCACAAGGATTTCTGTTCCCCAGGGCCAGCGCCATGGGATGGTGGGACACTAGGGGGCATTGCCCAGCCAGTTCCAACCTTGTGCCCCCCAGTTTGTTCTCACCGCTCCTGAGTAACCCCCTTTCTACGATCCCTTTCCACGTAGAGGACGGCGGGGCTTGTGCGATGTGAATTGAGCAGCTGAAAGAAGTAAACATATTTTATTAGAAAATGGATTAATAAAAGTGTGTCTGAGACTAGTGTCAAGGAAGTTAACAGTGGAGTCCTGATGAACAGCCAGCGCAAACACTGAGACTAATGGCAAGGAAGTTAACAGTGGAGTCCTGATGAACAGCCAGCGCAAACACTGAGACTAGTGGCAAGGAAGTTAACAGTGGAGTCCTGATGAACAGCCAGCGTAAACACTGAGACTAGTGACAAGGAAGTTAACAGTGGGTCCTGATGAACAGCCAGCGCAAACACTGAGACTAGTGGCAAGGAAGTTAACAGTGGAGTCCTGATGAACAGCCAGCGTAAACATTGAGACTAGTGGCAAGGAAGTTAACAGTGGAGTCCTGATGAACAGCCAGCGTAAACACTGAGACTAGTGGCAAGGAAGTTAACAGTGGAGTCCTGATGAACAGCCAGCGCAAACACTGAGACTAGTGACAAGGAAGTTAACAGTGGGTCCTGATGAACAGCCAGCGCAAACACTGAGACTAGTGGCAAGGAAGTTAACAGTGGAGTCCTGATGAACAGCCAGCGTAAACACTGAGACTAGTGGCAAGGAAGTTAACAGTGGAGTCCTGATGAACAGCCAGTGCAAACACTGAGACTAGTGGCAAGGAAGTTAACAGTGGAGTCCTGATGAACAGCCAGCGTAAACACTGAGACTAGTGGCAAGGAAGTTAACAGTGGAGTCCTGATGAACAGCCAGTGCAAACACTGAGACTAGTGGCAAGGAAGTTAACAGTGGAGTCCTGATGAACAGCCAGCGCAAACACTGAGACTAGTGGCAAGGAAGTTAACAGTGGAGTCCTGATGAACAGCCAGCGCAAACACTGAGACTAGTGACAAGGAAGTTAACAGTGGAGTCCTGATGAACAGCCAGCGCAAACACTGAGACTAGTGACAAGGAAGTTAACAGTGGAGAACTGATGAACAGCCAGCGTAAACACTGAGACTAGTGGCAAGGAAGTTAACAGTGGAGTCCTGATGAACAGCCAGCGCAAACAGCCTTCAGAATGCTGCAGCAACAGCAACCCCGAATGAAGTAGCAATGAACAAGTTAATGCAAAGGAAAATGAAGGTTGCAGTTTTACTGAGGACATTTACTCACAACATTGCCTTTATATTTTGTTGATCTGTTGATAGTTGTTATTTGCTAATTTATGCCACCTGCTCTTTTATACTTATATATACAATATTTGTGTTACACACGTGACTGATATTTGTCGTTTCACGTGACTGATCTACTCGACACTGTCCTTTCACGTGACTGATCTACTCGACACTGTCCTTTCATGTGAGTGATCTACTCGACACTGTCCTTTCACGTGACTGATCTACTCGACACTGTCGTTTCACGTGACTGATCTACTCGACACTGTCGTTTCACGTGACTGATCTACTCGGCACTGTCCTTTCGCGTGAGTGATCTACTCGACACTGTCCTTTCACGTGACTGATCTACTCAACACTGTCGTTTCACGTGACTGATCTACTCGACACTGTCGTTTCAAGTGACTGATCTACTCGACACTGTCGTTTCACGTGACTGATCTACTCGACACTGTCCTTTCACGTGAGTGATCTACTCGACACTGTCGTTTCACGTGACTGATCTACTCGACACTGTCCTTTCACGTGACTGATCTACTCGACACTGTCGTTTCACGTGACTGATCTACTCAACACTGTCCTTTCACGTGACTGATCTACTCGACACTGTCGTTTCACGTGACTGATCTACTCGACACTGTCATTTCACGTGAGTGATCTACTCGACACTGTCCTTTCACGTGAGTGATCGACTCGACACTGTCGTTTCACGTGAGTGATCTACTCGACACTGTCGTTTCACGTGACTGATCTACTCGACACTGTCGTTTCACGTGACTGATCTACTCGACACTATTTATTAATTCTTATTTCAACTGAACTATACGAGTTGTACCGAGTTTGTACATACTGTATACTGTAATTGATTCATTCACTGTGAACATTTAACTAAAAATAAACTTGTAAATATTGTAATACTGTAAATGTGTGAGTTATTTTACTTATATGCATGTTAATGCCATGGCTCATGTGCACCCATGGTTAACTCGACACCTCGAATAAGTCAACACTAAATGGCATACCCGTGGGATGTCAAGTTAACCAAGGTTGACTGTATATATATATATAGAATAATGTATGGGCTGCATTTTATCGAGGGGTTCTGTGACATCATAAACAGGTCCTCCCTTTTCAAAGGGATGCTCCCACAGCACCAGAGTTTTTCGGCTGTTATTTGACTCTCTTCATATAAAAATTCACTAAAGATCTATTTTTATAGTATCATTTTGGAATTGGTGTTCTTTATTTCAGAACAGTCTAGGGAACATTATAAAGTATTTCAGAAACCATAAAAAACATTAAGTATTTTTACTATTATGTATTCTGCTTAGAGATACATGTATAAATGTATTCTACTTGGAGATACCTGAGGGACCTTACAATACTTCCTGAAAGTTTTGTTGAAAAATATTGATGTTTGGGCAAATTACAAGACATTGTTTCATCTGAGTGATTACAATGCCATAACAAACGTTTATTTTTATTTATAAGCAATAATGGACATTACTCTCGATTATTTTCTCAAAATAAATATTTATAAATAAAATAATAGTTCTTCACTCCATTATTAACTGTAAATATTGTAAAAACATATATATTAAAGCACATGAGACAGGATAAATGTTATAATATAATTATAAGTCAAATACATCAGATTTACAGTGTTTGCTCGTTTTTTAAAACAAGTTCCTGTCACGTTTTGTTTCTGCGTGCTGCTGTAAGTTGTCTCCACCGTTTAAAAATGAAATGCCTGTCTCAAGAAAACCAGAATTAAGCAGGCAGTGAAATTCAATCCCTCCCCTATCCAATGATATGTGTTAACAAGCTGTACTGCCAAGTATGGTGGCCCAGAGGGTCAAATAAATGAAGTGCGTTTTGTATCGTGTTCACCTGATCACAGGCCAGAATGACACTTCAGTACACGATCACGGCCCTTAAAGAGGGCCTATCATTTAGCCTTCGGAGGCCCTTAATTCCTCATTGGTGAAACTGTAGCAAGGACGTGTGAGTCGCAGTCATGACGATGATGAATGGCATTTTACACAAACAGCATTAGGAGTGAGTAACGGGATGCATGCCGACGCACCAGTGAATGCCAAGCAGCACAGGATGGTGTTATTCCAGAGCGACACAGTGCACACTCTTACAGTGTGGACACGCAATCATCCCTGTGTGCTCATGG